>CAJHZI010000283.1:0-595000 GCA_905160935.1 Enchytraeus crypticus | reverse complement strand
ACTAGCTAATTAAAGACTCCTCTATATCATCGTTAACAAGACTCGACTGTCCGTGCAGAAATGTCATCAAATCTCCTCTCCACCCGTGTCCCGTTATTCGACCTCTGACCTCTCCAAGACACTCCCATTCGATTGACCTATGACCTCTGAAGAACCCATGGCGTCATCGGCGCACGTCATAACGGAATCAACCGTAACACGGTCACGTGATCGGTGGAAAGGACGCTGAGCTAGATACACCACTGAGTGGAGAGCTGGAAAACCCGTTACGCACGATTTCACTCAAATAATATATTCACTTTCAGGCTCCGATGGAAGTTTTTGCTTTAAATGGCTGGAATCCGTCTTTTGAAATAGCTTACTTCAATAATCTTATGTCAATTTTTCTCAATAGTGTTCGATTTTGTCATTGATGACAGTAGCACTTTAATTGTTGTTATGTTGTGTTATGTTATGTCAAGTTATGTTATGCTATGTTATCAGAAGGATGACAAAAACGGATTATGTTATGTCATGTTAAGTTCTATTGTGTTATGTTGACAAGGATGTTAAAAACGAAATTACGTTATGTCATGTTAAGTGTTATGTTATGTTATGTAACTTATGTGTATGACAAGGATGTTAGCAGCGAGATATTGAAAGGTGGAATAAGCTATTGTCGTCCATGGTAACATCGAGTACCATTGAGACAAATCCGAGCCCGTGAGTAAGAAGAAGGTACAAAACGGTGCAAAAATTCCAAAATCAAGAAATCCAGTCCAAAGATGATTGATCATATAGATAAGATTATATAATATATAAATAGATAATTAGGCCTAACTAAACCAACTGGCAGCCATTACTGGACATCTAAACATGTCCTATTAAAAGTGAGAGATATAATCATGGATTATCGTTGTGAAAGAATTGGATTGAAAATGCAAATGCCGAATCAACGGCAACACAATTACTGTCATCCAGAATAGCATCTGTCAATGTATACTCAGAAATAAGCCGTGATATTAAGCAAAGTAAATTCTTTTAGCAATTGTTGCAAATAGTCAGTTAGCCTATTCAAGTAAGTTATTTTTCGGTCTTAAATATATAGAGGTCAATTGTGTGCATCGGTATGAGCACTGATTTTATTATTCATATGGAAAACAAATTTATTCTATGTAAGTATGATATCATACACTGAAGGCACCATCAGCAACTGCTTACATTCAGAGTGTGTGTGAGAAAGAGAGAGAGGGGGGAGAGAGAGAGAGAGAGAGAGAGAGGCCGTAAAGGCGAGAGAGAAAGCTAGAAAATAGAGATGGGAATTTTATGAATTTTCATCGGAGTTTGGGTTCGGTTCGGCTCATTGAAAATGAAAGTTCGGTTCGGGTTCGGGTTCGGTTAGCAGTTGACAATTTGAGAGTTCGGTTCGGTTCGGGTTCGGCTTGCTTTCCACCTCACAAGACTTTGATTCGAGTTCGAAATGGTTTGGTTTGGATAGTGTTGCAATTATTTAACATTACTTATAATAATCATGGTTATCATAAACATATTTAAAATGGTTTATGGTAAATGTGCTTTAAAAATACATGAATTCATAATGACTGCCACATTTTTCACCTGGGTAAAAATATGACAATGAGAAAAGGAGAGATGCGGTATTTATTCCTGTACATTTCAATATTTCTTACAAATTTTGTAAGTTGACCAACAAATGTTCATAAAATAGATATTTAGCTTTATTACTGTATATGAAAATTTCTCCTAGATTTTAACCAGAAAATAGAATGCTTCATCAATTTAAAAATAAAGTTTGTCACTAGGCCAATACTAGACCTATAGAAACGTTTATTATTAAGTGGAAATGTCTTGGCTAAAATTTGATCCAATATTTCAGAGACAAAATGCAATTTATTAACATAAAAATGTCAAATAAGGACGATTTTGTAAATTCGTGTACTTTCACAGAAAAATGATCACAATATCACACGTTTGCTATCAACTGAACCAGTAACAAACTTAATAATTTACCTTAGGGCTTCAAATTTGAAAAATAAAAGTTTATTTGAGCCCAGCTAATCCTTTCCATTCTTTTCCATATCCACATTTCCAAGGCCTCTAGTTTCCTGATATTTTCTTTCCTTGATGACAATGTTTCATATCCATATAAAAGCGTGGTCCATGCCAAGGTTTTAGCTATCTTTATCTTAGTGTCTTTCATTAGGCTTTTTGTTATTTTTGGTTGATTATTACACAAGTTCCTGCTATAACTACCCTAGTTTGGAGCCTGCACCTGTTTTTATAGTGGGCATAATAGTATATGGATATGACATTATCCGTAATTTGGTGTAAACATGACATAATCCTATTTCAGAACATTTATATATAGTCTATATCCTAAAATGGTCACTGATTACGATCTTACAAAAGAATCAATTGAAAATTTTAAGATTTTCCATAAATTTTCGATTCATAATATCATTAAACAATTTATAAAATGACAATAAACGACAAATTCTATGACGAAGGCGAGCTTAACATAAGCGCCTTATCTCAAAGGCATAACAGCAATATCACGGTTTTAGATTGCAAGTTGTTAACGTTATTTGCATGACACATTTATTTCTTTACTTATATTTCTATAATTATTTATACATTTGTTATTAATTATTTCAGGAAACATTTTATTTGTGATGCACTGTACACATCAAAATTGCAGAAGCAGCTGAATATAAACGCAATATGTTAACATGTATATGTATTTCCTAATTATCTCGATAGCAAAATCCACCGTACCAGTCCCTAAATTAAGCTTTTCTTTATTACTATTGGTATATGAAGGAATTTAACTTAGAAAATCTTAAGGCTACAACAATTATGAGGGCCTACTATTTATATCAAGAAAGTTTATTTTGGAAATTTAATAAATTCGAGAACTTACATAATTTTTACATACAATGACTAATAAGATACTTTTGAATGCATGAAGAAATGCACACAAAGAATAATAACATACGAGTTATTCCACTGTTTACCACAGACACGCTGTATATTCATTAATCAATCAAAATTCCAAAGGGTATTAGATCGTTTAGAAAAGTGGGCTGGAAACCGGCAATTATGTAAATATTAAAATTTGACACTACTGTCCCAAGCGCATCACAATGAGACTGGTCAGTTTTCATTTAAAATTGGAGTCAGATGGTACACAATACAACCATCCAAAGGAAACAAGTTCACAATAGAATTAAGGCAATGGAATGTTTCGTCATTTCACTCTAAAATCTTGTTTACCCACAAATATTACGTATTTGCGGCTAACCAAACTTACCGGTGATTCAAATTCATTTGACATTGAGATCATCCCTGAGGTGAAAATGGAAATTCTTCAATTATTTTCTTAATCGGGAAAATTGAGCCTGCTTGTATTATGCCAGATAAGGTGTTGAATAGACGAAACGTAGACCGTTCGTGTCGTAAAGGATGACTGAATTCCTATGAGAAATTACTTGATAGAGTCACTAAAATTTCAAACACACAGCCATGTTTTAGCAGTTTAAATAAAATCGATAAGCCAGTGAGAGCAAATTGTTTGAAGATGGACTGCTCAATAATGTTCGTGAAGCAGAATACGACTAGGGATTTTACACTAGATTAAAGTGCTAATATAGTCCTTGACAATATCAAGCACTCTGAAGCCAAAACCAAGTCGAAAAGCTGAAATGTAAGGCTCAATAAAAGGCTTTAATAAAAATGCAGTACATTTGTGATTCTTGTTTATTCTTACTGCAAAATTGTCATGTTTCTTGTGACATTACTAATAGAACTCGCAGAACTTCAGGGTTTGCTCTCCTTAGCAAAACTCAAGGCCTGCCTAACCGATGCAGCATATATCTTACAAATTAAGCTCAAAATATATACGCGCGTACTCTTATTCAATACTGTATTAAAAACGTACAGACATGATTACTGACTGAATCTTTAAATAATCGTTCAATTTTTTACTTCAATATTCTTGAATGAATGTCTATATTACCATAACGAGGCTCTTAAACAATTATTTTACGTATTCTCAAGGCGATAAGCCGGTGGTATGTTGGAAAGTTGTCAAACCGCAGATCAGAAGATACCGGGCCGAATCCAACGTTCGCTCCATCACTAGCATCACATAAAACATAAATGTAATTTAGTCATGAAGACTTGTAAAAGTCAAAATTTAATTTTAAGAAATATATTTATAAGTAATATGAAAGAACTAGCTAGCCAATAAGTAGACAATTAGAACATCTATACCATATATTTTTATTCTATTTTCAATGCAGTTGTATTTGTTGTAATGCACTGTTGTAATTTTGTGTTTATTGTATATAACTTGATACCACGTCTTGATGGTGCAATAAAGATTCAAATATAACTTGACAGGCAGATACTTATCGTTAAACTTGGCCCTAGCTTTTTCAGCTTCGCGCAGCTTTTGAGCCTCTGTAGCATAACAAAGATGATTAGCGACTACTGGAGTCGTTGTTTTATTCCAGCACTATCATTACGCCGCTTCCGCCACACCTCCGCTTCCACAGCCAGGGCTTCCATTGGACGAGAGTTATGACAAGTCATAATCAGACTGTCAGTCAAGAGAAGCCGCCGCGCCATTGTGTGGAAAAACTGCGGAAGCGTTAGACCTCGTTTCGTCATAATTTGGTCAGTCGGTCAGTGCAAGGGTCCAGATAGGACTGCGATACAATTTCACATTGCGCCCTCTGGTTGGTTTTAGTTTCAACTAGCAGGACATCTTCTAGGTTCTAAATTCTAGTCGAGAAGTTATAGTTATTGCGCCCTCTGGAAGGTTTTAACTTAAATCAACTTAATTTTACTGGTTCACGAAGTCGTAAAGACTTGCAACACCAGTCTAGTAGTAATTTCATACCTCAATATATAGAGATCGTAAAGGGAAAAAAACTATAAAGTTTTAGTTTTTAAGTAGTAGGATATCTTCTAGGTTCTAAGTTCTAGTCGAGAAGTTATTGGAAAGATTCTTTTGTGATGCGTCACGTGCGTTTTTAGCGTTAAGTTCAGAAGAATATGTTTTTCAACTTTTTTCTTTGAACTTTAGTTGGAATAGATAGTAAAGTTTTAAATTAATCTAGTTCAAACGCGAGGTTTTGATTATTAAAAGAGCGTTAAAATTAATTTCACTTTAACGCTAAACTCAGAAGCATCTATTATTAAATAATATCGATAATCTAATATCGATTATTAAAATTGAGCCGGTCATTTGGTGGAGCACTGCAGAAAGAGAGAGAGAGTGAGAGAGAGAGAGAGAGAGAGAGATAGAGGGAGAAAGATCCTGTATTTTTACGTATTATTATGTATTATTATTATTGTTATTATTAGTATTATTATTTGTATTATTAGTATATTATTTGTGCTATTAGTATTATTAAAGTGCATTATATTATTACGCAATTGTTACAAAAATTCTACCATTTATTTAGATCGGCAGTAGGATGGCGTAATGTTTATTCATTCTACGACTTAGGCCGAACCTCAAGACCTTTGACCTTGCCACTACATCTATTAACTGGAAGCACGTAGCTGTTGTACAAGAATTAGTAATAGCTCAATCAGTTTCTGTTTGTCTCTATGAATTGATGTTTATAGTTTGTGTATAATATACATTTATATCGTATAATATTATAGTAAGTACGTAATATACCCGTATATATAAATAACAGTGTGTAAAGTAAAATATGTTTATAAATCGCAAACAAGTTATAATTTGCAGTTTTTATCTATTTTAAATATACTTGTATACGAACACGAACACTTGTGTTGAGTGTTTATCTTCTGATTGCAAAGGTACTGATGGAATTTCTACAAAATAGGTCCAAAATTGTTTATATCCCCATAAATATGTATATAGCCACAATTGCAAATGTCTGATTTTAATATATAAGTTACAAGTTAAGTAAAAATGTAAATTAAGTTATAAGTTAATTCCTGTTCGGATTATGCTATCTGGTTAGTTGATGATTTTTCCTAAGTAAGTGCCGCTAGGTTGATGTAAAAATGACTTATCTAGATTTTCAAGTTTCATTTGAGAAGCAATTATCTATTTTAATTTAGAAGTTATGTAATCAAATACATGTAGAGCAATATTCGAGCATTTGTTGTCTAAAAGATTACAAGGGTAAACTAACTACGAGTATGTAATATACTTCTACATGTATACTAAAGGGAAGTATCGTCAATTTTAATCAATTTTGTCACTATCTTTTTAAATATAACAATTTTGTAATTGACAATTATCATTTTTAAATGATCGACTGAAGTTGGTTTCTTTTAATATCGTATAAATTTTCAGAATTAATTGACTTAAAATCTTCAATGATTATACTGCTTGTTGGAAAAGACTAGACAATGGATAACGATCAAAAACTCTGTGGCGATACAACAGCATCGCATGATGATAAAACTTTTATTGAGACGGAAATTCATAGTAACGATTTTGACCAGAAAGGACTAAATGAACACTCTACATCGCAAGCTGTAACTGTTCTGCAGAACGATGATTTAGAAATCGACGAAGTCGCTTCAAACGCAGAATCGAAACCTTGTGAAGGGCAATCAGATCAGTTAGGCAGGTTGTGCTTAGATCCTCAGGAGAACATTGGTGGAGTGGCGGCAGAACAGAACGATCAGAGGCTTCTACAACAGCAGAGGAGGAGAAAACAGCAGAAGCCGAGGCACTTCAGCGTTGATGACGATGATGATGATGATGCAGATGAAAGTAGAAAGGACGTGGGATCTTGCGACTTGGCAGGATATTCAACTCTTGAGCAGAATGCTGGTATGTGCTGGTTTTGTTTCTATTTAATTTTTAAAGTTGATTTAAAGTCTAAAGTTAAGTAAGGCGTCAGTTTCCAGCTCGAAAAGCATGTCAGTGACGGAGAGACGGAGAGAGCACGGGATTTGAACCCTACACCTACTGATCCGCTGTCTGTCGAACAACTTGCAAACAAACCATCAACTTAGCTTAATTGAGTTGTAGTTCAATTTATTTGATTGCCTGCGCAAGTACTATTAATCCGGGGAACAGTTTTGATTACTAATTGCTGATCCGTATGTCCAGTGTTCTAGAACTAGGCTTGCCTGTCACTATATACGTTCAAGAGATGAAGATAATCTGACTTAAGCTGAGCCCGTGGCTTATTGGTAAGTTGTTCGAAGCGGATAAGTAGATGCATCATGCAGAGTTCAATTCCAGAGCTCTTCCCATGCCAACGAGCAGGATACTGACGTTAAAATTGGCTTTAGCGTTAACGCAATTAATCCGCAAAAATTAAATTCATAGGCTACTAGGGTTATTTTTAGCTTATAATTTTGTCAAGTTTGCTTTTGAAAAATATATCTGTATCTTTCAGTTCTTTTCTCTAAATCTCTGCTTCATCTAATATCAAATCGTGGGATTCAAATCCTGGGCTCTCCCGTCACCGATATCGCTTTCGAGTGAGGAAACTGACTTTAGCATTAGCTTTACCAGCTTTAATATCTTTTCCCGAAGCAGTTTATTACAACCCAGGGAATTTATTACTTATCGTAACCACTGTGATTGAAAAAAGTCGAAACTTTAAAGATTGCTTTGTAATGCTACTTGCTTTTCTAAAATAACTCAAGTCAATTGATTTAGAAATGCCAGTGTTTTACTATTGATATTAACAAGATTTGCGACATATAAACTGAAAAATATGTAAAAGAAATAAGGTACACAGCTACTGACAGACAATGAAAATAACAAGTATTAGGAAAGTTCTATCAATAAATAAAAATGTTTTCCGAAATTAAAACGAGTAATTTCTTCGTGATAACTACAGTCTGTAAACCCCGAAAACTACAATCTGGACTCTTTTTACCTATATAAGAAACTGCTACCAGTAATTGGACAGAGAAAGAGAGAGAGAGAGAAGTATATAGCTTCTCTAGTATTTTGATAATAAATCGAATAATTTTTTTAATTTTTCTCCTTGTTTTCTCTGATAGTTCTGATGCATTCAGTCTCGTTGTCCTGAAAATCTTTGCAGATTCTATCATCTTCACCAGTTGAATGGCTAAGATACAAGATAACTGGTTTTCATGGATTCCACGTAATAATTCAAGTACTTGGCACTGTCAAACTTTCTAACGTTCGTTCTATGCTATAATACTTTTCTTTCTCACTGTGTATGGCTTAACTTCAAGCGAAATCTGTTTAGCATCATGGTATTTTATTCAAGGTTATTTGAATAATCTTCTTGTTGGATACAAACTATTTGAGAGTAGTTCGTTTAGAACTATGCACACTATCTATTATATAAATAGAGAATATCCTACGAAAGCAATTTAAAATAACTGAGAGATAAAATTGTTTTATGTAGAAAGATAGTAAAAATAATATTTAATATTATTAACGTGATATTACAGTACAATTATAATATTTTTGTTTCGAAAATAGAACATATTTTGTAATCAAATCAATTTTCTTGAATTCTCGATATCGAGCCAATCTAAGGAGCATTACACTGAGATATATAAAAAAATTTTGTATAGCAGGTTTTGACGTATTTAAGCTGCGTTCAATGTGGTATTCGATCACAAATAGTAAAATGTATTTGACTAAAAATACGTTTTTATTAATGAGAAGTTCTTATTTTGCTTTGTTTCAGCCAATTGTTTTGCATCTCGAAATGTTACCAAATTGTAATTTTGCGATTCTAAAATGAATTACAAGCAAGACTAGAATGATATGCCGCGGTATTGAATACTCATGCCGTTCCCAATCCTTGTTTTTCCCAAACCTTAGGAGCTTATTATATTACGAATTATATGTATCTGTGGACTTTATTAAGCTGTATGTAACACTGTAGGGGTGATTTTGAAATGAAATAGCCCTCTCTCTCTCTTGTCAATAATTAGTTAAATATTTTTAAAATTAAAATTTAACTTCACTGTAATAATATTGATACTTGATATTTATAGCTTTCGTCGATTCCAGAAAACCCTGACCGACAATAACATTTCATAAGTATTTCCTATCACGATCCATTTTAAGTTGTTTACTAACGATAACACTTCATAGATTTGTCAAAAAAGCTCTACAATCTCTGTAAAACAGTATAGTCGGGTAAACTGCTAGAAATTAGAAGCTGTGAATGTACGCATTTCTGCAGTTTGTCTGTTTCAGTTTAAAATCGTATTAGCGACTAATTCTAAAGTCTTTTTACAAGTTCTCGAGAGCCTGTCGGGTTGTAAAGAAACTAAAAACGTGTTACCCCGATCCGTCAACTCATTAGACCGGTAAAGTTAACCAAGTTGCACGATAGTAATTTAAGAAATAATATTTGTATCAGTCATGATCATCATCATCATCATTGTCTTCCCTTTAATCTCAGTTTAACTAAGGAAGAATACACCTTCTCCTCTCTTCTCTGTCCCATTCCATATTAAAATCTCTTCTGTTCGTTTTAGAAAATTTTTGTAGAAATATCTTGAGTCTAGGCGCTCACCAACCGAATGCCCTTTCTAAGGTTTGGATCTTGGTGCTTTAGTCGCCTTCTACGACACGTGCAATACCGGTTGGTATATTCTTCAAACTTCCCGGACACAACACGGGAAATATTTGTATCAAACATTGAAGAAATAAAATCTTAAATGTAAGATTATAGTGTTAAAAGTTAATGCTTGTAATATTTATCTCTCCTCTTTGTTCAGTTGTACTAAAAACTCTTAATTAAGTCACAATGATTAATTAACTAGGCTATACTGCGTAGTGATTAGAAGTGTTATTATGCTAAATGTGATAGATATCAACACAGGCTTTAATATTTGGCTATGATGTGTGTTTAACTTCACCATTATAGTCGAAAGATTGAAAATTTGATAAATGTTTACAATTGAAAGTAAATTGTTTCATTCCGGAAACAGGAATCGAATCTTCTAAAGACTTCACACTATATCTCTCCAGTTAAAAGTCACATTTTGCAACCGATGGACTATTTTATTTTACTAACTTACTCGATCTCCAATGAAATAAACCTAATTTCACTATTTATGCTTAATTTTAGATTTCCGTACATTCTCTGCTACTTTCTACTTCTGGACTGTTATGTATAATTGACAGTTTAGCTAATTTAAAACTTAAATTCGCTTTACGTTTCTGGAGTTCTACCTCAGGATACATTTCTAAGCGTTCAGTGATTTAGGATCGTAATAATACGAAGGGTTCAAACAGAATTCAAAATTGTACATAAAGATTTTAGTATCTCGTCTAGCGAAGCTTCTTCTCTAAACGTTATCTAAATGTTCCATTCTGCCGCCGCGATATTTGACTGAATAGTGAAGTACTGCAACATATATCACTGATGCATTTATAGTGTTACAGCCTCAAACATGGATGTTATATAGACTGAAGTACTCCAACATACATCACTGATGCATTTATAGTGTACTTTCTCAAGCATGGATGCTATATAGACTGTATGAAGATACTCGTTCTATACCAGTTGAAACTGTTTAGGAAGTGCTCTTTAATAATCTCTTTTACTAAACTACCAAACACTTTTGTACACTACCCTGTTTGTAAAATATCCAATGTTATTGTATGTTTGTAATTTCCCAGGGTATTACACAAAATTTTCTCAGGGTATTACACAAAATTTTCTCAAAAGGAACGTGATAGTGAAAGAGAATTTTTTGCTAATGTATGTATTTGTATTTCATATGATCTATCAAAATTTAAACGGGTCTCATGAAATAGAATGGTCAATAAATAGTTCCAAGTTTTTGCCATACAAGTGTGCAAACAATAAAGGTGTAAAATACATGTAAATATAAAAGTGTGCAATCCAATCAGTGATTTTTCCCGTTACCAAGTTCTATATTTCTACATGGGAATCATTTGCATGCATTCAAATTTACGAAACATCATTGTGCATATAACTGCCTAGCTCGCAACCTCCGAGTTTGAATTGTTAAAACTCCTCTATCTACGTCATCTCGAGCATATCTTAGTGGAAGCATCACTTCTGATGAGGATTTTGTAGATTTATGGTAACACTTTGTCAATGATAAGTCATAGTGAAATTGTGCCGATGTCTTTCTCTATGAATTTCTAGGCAGCATTACTTGAACTGATAAGGCGCTTTCGGTGTATATTAAATCATGAGGAAATCGTTCAGCGTCGCGTCATTCAAGTGGTTTAACACTTTGTAAAAGAATTCTCGGAGTTTACGCTGATATAATATGTCATTTTCGAGTGAAAGATTTGGGAATTTCTGTAAGTTTGTGGAGGCAATAAGAAAAACAGGCTGTTAAAATAGATCTGAGCATTGTTCAAGTCCCGCAAGAAACTAGTTAATTCTACACTTGAGTCGACCTGTGTCACTTTTGTTCAGATAGTTTAGCCAATTATTCCCTTTTAGTATGCTTATACCTGATGTTTGCACGTAATTATCATTACAGAAATGAATTACACTTCAGGAATACAACGATATTTGCTTGTTCTAAAGATTTAAGTTGATTTGACTTTAGACTATTCTAATAAAATATAGAAAAATATATGTGTTAATAACAATAGTAATAATAATGATGATTAAACTAGTAATAATGAAAACAACCCCAATAATTATAAGAATGATAATAATAGCAAAATAAAAGTAACTCAAAAAAGTAAGTAAGTAATAAAAGCTAAAAAGTAACTAAGTAATAAAAGTAATAATAGCAAAAATAAAAGTAAGTAAAATGTTAATCACATTATATCAATATACTAATCTTTAGTGCATCATCATAGAATGGTAGCAAAGTGATAACATATAATTTGCAATCATAACTGTATTATACTACATTTTATTTCTGTGGGAAAAGTATGAGTTTTCGAAAATTAACTGGTGACTTATTCCCTCAAACTAACCGCGTATATTAATTGTAAATTTAACCAGCAAAATCTAAACGTCATATCAACAAAACGAGATTTCTACCTGAATGCAATGGTAGGGTCGTCTCTGACAGCTCTCTCTATACTATGTGTCTATTTAGACGCATTCTTAGTTAGTAGTGTTACTTGTCAATGGTCCAGTATTGAATACCCATATGTTGAGAAGTTGGACAAACACGGTTGTGTGTGATTGCAAACACGTGATTGCATGTTTAAAAGATAGAATTCTTTGATGTTACCTCTCAACCACTTGTTAGTAACCCGAGACAGAATCTTTACCATGGAATTTATTTCATATTGCATAATCAAAACAGATCTAAGAATCTGCAGCAGTTTAACGTTAATTAACATATGTTACTATTTAATGACGTATTAACAGAAGAGAGAGAGAGAGAGAGGGAGAGAGAGAGAGAGGGGAATAGAAAGATAAACTTAAAGATCTTGAAGAGAGGAAAAGGAAGAAACCGAAATTTAAATGTAGAAACGTAGAAGTAATAAAGAACAACACAGTCAGTTAGTGATCAATCAACACGATGTTAGTGTCTGGACTAACATCGTGTTGATTAACAAGCTCATGTTAGTGTCTGGACTAACATCTTGTGATAAATGTAAAGAAGGGTGGTATAATTTCAAAAGCTTTTCTTATTTACATGAGTTCTTAGGTACAAAGTAGGTTAGAAATGGCATTAATAATGAAATTAATAATAAAATAATTCAATATTAAAAATTTCTAACGTGCAATTCTCCACTCAAAGAAGACTTTAGGGACCTCAGAATGATACCTGGAATGTAATGTTAAACGTAGTGTATTTTAGCGCTTTGGATGTACCATGAATTCAAGATCAAATACTAAAAGTTGTTAGTAATCTACGACTTATTATAAGTTTCAATTATTTGTTTGATCCCAAATAATGTTATTACATTCTTATTATTTAAAGACTTATTTGAAATGGATAAATGTTAATCAACTGTTGCAAATATACTAAAAGATGTGAGAGGATTTGTATTGAGTTAACTAAACAATAATCTGCGACATAAACAGTTCCTTTTGCAACATACTTTCAAGGAAATTCTCTTTAAACTTTCTTGATCTTCCGAATTTATGAAGCAAATGGTCGAATACTTTACGGGAAGATTGTATGCTGGTCATAAGATGAAAGAGGTAGTTCTTATCGTAGCATTGGAAGATCTGTAAATAAGAAGCAGTCGACGTTACGTAATCATAATTCAGACATCAGAGAAACACTGGTCAGCTTATTATGTATACAGGATGTGAATGGCTGGGGTAGGAGTTGATTCTTCATCCTCTTGCATACGAACACAATAAGTTAATCAACACTTCATTTTAAACCTACTTCCATTCATGCAATTCTTTCTTCAGAATGTCGCCAGGTTTTCTTTATTAGCAATTCAGACCACACAATCACTAAATTTTAAACTCGTATAAACTGTAGACTATTCAACGATTACGCCTATATAATGACAGATGTAAGATTTTCCTAATTGTATTATACAATCAAATGTTGGAATAGATACTACATGGCCGTAATCTGACAGAAATACCTCTTCTTGCCACTCGAAATCTAGTTATAATTCTATTTATCATTGGAATATGTTTTGAAAGATTTGGAATGGAATGGATGGATTGGAATGGATGAATAGACATTGGACGGTGGCATTAGAAGACTGGCTAACATATAGTCTAACGACTAAAGACTAACGAAATGTTAGCAATATCTGTTAATTTAGTATTTGTGACGATAGCTTGAGTGTGTCGAGTTGCTTTGGAGAGAAGACTTGTGCTTCAGAAACTTGACGTTAAGCACACTACAACAACTTAGTTTTAAAATTACTAGGAAACAATTTCTAGATTAGAAAGATTGTTTAAAACCAAAAAATTGTCATCTATAAAAACTATAATCCATCATGGACCTGCCAGTAGGCAGAGCAATAATAGAAAGAGGTAAAATATCCCTGAAAATTTAAATTGTTATAATAAAGATCCTTGTATGATATAAAAATGGTCCTTTGTGCTCCTCCAATGAGAAGAGTGGTTTATAACAATATATTTTGGTTTATTATACTTCACTTCAAATCCAGTGTACATCACCATAATCTTCCCCCATTGAATCCCATTTTAACTAGGGTCGTGATTAGAATATTTTGTAGCAATTTCTGGAGCCTATGCGCTCACCAATCGAGTGCCCTTTTTGACTTGATTTGAATCTCAGTGCTTTATCGCCTTTTACGACACGTGATGTCTACGGTTGGTCTATTCTCAGCAACTCGGACAAAACACCAATCGGACAAAATCCAATGAACAAAATTGACAAAAAGCTAAACACTTTTCTATCAGACGCGTGTATTACTATTTTATATTTCATGTATGAGCCAGTTCTATCTACCACGCGGCTTCAGATAAGAATGTCCTCGAGGCATACACAGATTTGATATATTTGTCATAAGTTCATATTTCAAATTACAGCCAATATTGTAAACACATGTGCGCAGTTAGAATTTATTGAATTTTAAGTGGTCGACATTAATAAAATACTCTTGCTTGTATGTTTAAGTGGACCCCTGTCTGCCTGTTGTGGTGCTTGATAAAACACAAGCTCTGTCTACAAGTCGTTCCCAGTTTCGATCTGTAACTTCTTGTTTAATACGGTCACAACATTTTCTTGATTGTAATGTATTTTTAAATACAAAACGAAATAGTCACCTCTTTATTCTGTGGACAAATAAGTGAATAGTTGCGATAAATTAAAACAATTTTGAATTCTAAAACAATTGTCATTTATGATTTACATTACAAAAACATATAAGTTGTAAATAATGCTTGAAAATCCATGGGATATCCTTTTGATGAACTGAAAGTTAAATCGTTTTCATACCGTAGTGCATTTCATCATATTCACCCGTCTAACAGAAAACTGCATGTAACATAAATAATGTTATAATAATCCGATAATTTTGAATTAATATTAGCGCCGTCAGTCATATTTAGTTCTTTTATTCAAATTATGCAATTGTAAAAGATGCAAATACTTTCGTAGTACATGCATTTAAGTGTTGTCCATGAGAATAACATATTCTCGTGAACGTGTTTAATGGCTTATGAACATTGCATTAAGTCCAAGACAACCCCGATGATATATAGCTTGAAATATCTAGTGATCCATCCAACCAAACTGGACAAATCGTCTGTGGGGCAAACAGTGATACTTTTTCTTTATAGTAATGTAATGGGCATGACATAAGCTTCGAATTCTATATGCCTCCGGGCCATGTATTAAGGAAATGCAAATGGGTATATGATATTGATGAGTACAAGAGAGCCTATAGAATTCTGAAATTTTGATTGCATTCTGAGATTCCTGATGATACTTGTTCTTTCATTTCCGGTCATTTTATGTGTCGCCTCGTCATCAAAAATAGAATTGGAAGCACAAAAATTGCTCTTTAAAGAGTGCAACAATGGAATTGATTGTTATACTGGTCGTCGGTCAACGTTAGTTAAGAAAGTGAATTTTGGCATAGGTTTTTTTTGTTAAAATATGGGACAAATATTTTAGCTAAAATATGAGATAAATGTTTTAGTGCACTATTAGACAAGAACTAAGATCTTGAAATGTTAGCTGTTGTAATGTTACAATCGAGCGAGTTTTACAGTATTCTCACCTCCTGAATATTTGAAGATAGTGGAATAAAAATACTTTGTAAAAAATTAAAAAACTTTGGCCAATATAGCATCAGTGCCCGGTGATCGAAGGCATATTAGTGACTGAGTGACCACAAAAATTACGTTTCATGGTGCTTACTGTAGTAAAATAGTATAGTGACTTTCAATAGCTAATAAATAATAACAATAACATTAGATAGCTGAAGCTATAATGATAACAGTAGATAACAGAAGAAAGCTGAGCAATAGACGCAACAAGTAATAAACTAGTAACTAGTTGTAAGCTTAGTTTCACCTTCTGCACTCGAAATCATCATGGGCGACACCTCAAGCCAGAAATGTTACAATAAAAATTGACTACAATTCCTTCAACAAAGCTCCGAAGCGTGGAACTCTAATCAGATATCCAAGAGATAAAACCCAATTTTAAATTTCAACGTGGATACACATTGTTACGGAACATTAGTTCGGCTTGCCTGTGGGCTCGCATTTACCTGACGCACGTATTATAATACTAGTCTTGTATTGCAATACACACTCCCTGGTTCACGATAATTGCACTGGACCGGTCGTTAAGGATTATGTTATTACTGTATTTCAGGTCCATGGCCTCGAATGACTGTCAGCGTTTATATCCAAATATACATCGGGGGTCTAATCCCCCCCCTCTCCGCTGCGGCCCTCTCCACCTGCTTTTCTCAAAATTTCATTACCTGTGCGTAATAGTGATAAAGGCCACACCAACGTGTGCTGAATATAGTGAATTGCGTAGAGTTGATGCCATTGTTGAGGGGCGGTTTATGTATGGACGTGTTCAGTGGAAGAATCTGAATATAGCTTAAATCTGAATATATCCATGGAGAATAGGATAGAGGTTCTATATAGCAAAATTGCAGAAGTTGACAGATTTATTGCAGTGAATAATCAGAAACCTCCTCATGTCCATCTTTCTGAATAATTTACATATGAAAATTGTAATGGTTCACATAATAATATGGTTTTGATATACCCCATCGTAAAGAGAGACATTACAGTCGAATGTAATAAAGTTGTCTATGCAGTTTTATTACTAATTTTATTGGTTAATTATTTGCTTAATTCTGGCATAGAGGCCCATATAACAGTGGCAAATGAAAATAGTGTTAGAATGGAAATAAGTTTGACTTTTCTTGTGTTAGTTTTTCATAAAACAGTTGTGTGTAGGCCTATGTTCAATTTTCCTTTCGTTTATGCTTCTTTTAGATAATTGACTACCCAAAACATATTTAAGACAAAATGTAACATTAAAGAATTTCTATTCATGTTAACATTAATTTTGTTTAATTTTGTTTTGTAAGCAACAATAAGATAAACCTTATATTTTAAAGTTTAATATTCTACAAAAACCGAATTCCTATATACATATCTACTGCAACATGAATCTTCTCGGGTTACATATTCATTGATCAGTCATAGATGAAATTTAACGTCTGCTATCTCACCCGAAGGTGATGTTGTCGACGTCGAAAATATGTAAATATCGAGAAAATAATCGAGTAGCAGCATGTGTTCTTAAGAGCTAACCAAACTGATACAGACGCTATTGCCTCAAGCGCTTTACCTGTACTTTATATTTCTAATTTACCTTCAATCTGTTCTTTATTAAAATATTTCATAGCACGTGGCGACTGTTGGAATGTGCATAAATCTTTATCATAGAGCTGCCAGGCTTTCTGCGCATTCATAAATGTCCAAGAGGAATGCATTGGTCAAGCCAATGATTATGACCAGCTAGCGTTGATTGAGGGAAATGCATTACGTGATAGCACTGAATGGTCTGCATACCTTTATAGGTCTGCGTCTACGGTTGTATCAGTGTTAAATATATTTTCAGACTTGTGCTGAGGTAGATTACTTATAGTAATACTTATTAATATTAGTACTCTTACTATTATTACAAATTGATTAATCAAACATCAATCAATCAAGATTAAACTTCCAATATCGTACTATATTCGAGGGTAATATTGCCGCTACTATGGCTAATATAGCCGTGAATATAGTACATTATCGCAATTTTTATCGTGATTCATTGATTGATTTATGCTATGTTTGATTAATTATTTGATTGAAGAACTAAGTTACTGAATTAATGATGATTAATTAGTCATTTGATTACTTTATTGATTGATTGATTGAATCATTAATTGATTTACTTATTTCTTGATTGACTGACTGGTTTACTGATTGATTCATTACAAGCTCTATCAATTTTTTTGCGTGAAATCTGCGTGAAATGGAAAAATAGTGTTCAATCTGCCACGTTAAGTTTTAATTTCTGTCGATGATTCAGATGTTTTTTTTGGTACTCGCTGCTGCAGCGGCTGGATACAAATTATGTGGTCACGTGCTAAATATTTTCTAAATATTTTCCGTCGGTACATTTTGCTAATAGAGGAGCAATCAATCAAATATGCTACAGCTTATATACCTCGTTTAAACCTCCCTTCCCTCCTCAATCTTCTCAAATTTGGCGGAATGTTTGTACAGCTGAGTTTTATTTTGCATTCTCAAAATTTCAAAAGATTTGTTATATAGGCCCACTGGTGAGAATTTGTTATTTTATATTTAAGCCTCCTACTAAAAACCGTTGCATTTCATTTCTTTACTATATCTTGTGATTCAACTTGAAATTATGTAATTGAGTACATATTTGAGTACATATTATTACTTATTTTTTACTTATTTTGATTACTTATTTTTAATTACTGCAATTTTTGAATTTATAGATTTTTACTACTACATTGTATTCTAGGTAAACAGTGCCAGTACAAGATTACCTTCAGATGCTGCTATTATGATCAGAAAAATTATGATGTGTTACCAAATGTTCGAATCGTTGATTCTTTCCGGATATCATAAAATCATTAACCGGTACAAGGAAAGCTCATTGAGAACAGTCATAGGACTTCTTGCAAACAATATTCTATATTGGAAGTCCAGCCTTTCCATGAATCTCTAGATGATTTATAACACAATAAAAATGTTACTATTTATGAAATTTCTTCAACAAACTACTATATATCATCTCTCTTAATTCACAGCCTAACGGCAGATCCATGGCATATGACTCTTCCTACCAATGCTATCCTCAGCTTTCCTTTTCATCCCTACATGTTTATATGATTTTGTTTTATTGAATCTTTGCTTAAAAGTCCATAGTCAAAAGTATATAACTAATTACCTAGGCTAGTTGCTGAAATTTCTTTCTTAATTGTTTAATTACTTAAATAAGTCAATAATTCAACGGAATTTAGAATCTGACTGCTTTTTGATCATATGCTCTCGAGATTTTCTTGGATGAAATTAAGTAAATATGCGAAATGAAATTTTTAAAATTTAAATTTTAGACGCACTTCTCTAAAGGCCATTTAAAACTTGCATATATAGACGTCTTTAAATAAGCCACAAGGCTTCTGAGTCTGACGCTAAATATACTATAGGCATTACTGCTACTATATTTCTGCGGATACAATATTGCACTATTGAAATATACTGGGACATCAGATAAATACGTTTTCTAACTGAATTCAAAAGCAATCTAAGATGTTGTATAGCCTTTACACTTAAATTATAGCAATTACCCTAATTTTGGTTAATGACTCTTACACGTAGACTATCGAAATGAAGAATATTTCATTCTATTTTGTATTACTATAAATTAAACTATTTAACTAAACAATACTTAATTATTAAAATTCTGCATAACAATTAATTTTATAGAAGTAAATATAAAAATTCTTAATTAATTTAAAATGGTAAGAAATACTTGGTATAAATAGTATGGAAAGAAAGTAGTGGACCTACAGTTCCTGAGTTCCTAGAATATTATTAGCATGTCCAGCAGGTTTTCAGTTCTCTCTCATCATATTGCTATCATCATGAACGATGATATCTAATGATCTACAGATCTCCTACTGACTACATTTTCTGTTAACAATTATTTTTCCTCAATTACCGCACGCGTCGATACATCGCATTCCCAAGAATCTGTCCGGTTTTCGATTCCTAGAGTTTCTATTGACTGGAGTACTAATTATTTGATCTTTCTTATGGTTATGCTAGAGATCTTACAGTTATTTTAAGAGGTCTGCTCATTCTTATGGTTATTTTTGAGATCTGATAGTTAGTTTTAGAGATCTTGTCAATTGCAGTTAAACATGAAGGGCTGAGCATTTGTTATTGTTGTTATGGAGCATGATCGCTGAACAGTATTTACTGAATGTAATCCTGAGTGTGACGTTACTATATCTTTTTAAAAGACTGATCAACGGATTTAGCCTTATTAACGATTTGTTTATCAGCTGACAGAGAAATGAGATTCTTTTATATCAACAATATAATTTATTTCTCGCAAGTTTGACGCAGTTTTATTCTTCGACCTAATATATCCGTTAAACGACACATGTATAAAACATGTAAAATTGTGTATTTTAATAATTTATAATTTGTGTTAAATTCGTGTTCATATTTACAAAGCAAGTGATTACAGCAAGGCTGCAGCAACGGTCGGCTTGTTCCAATGCCTGGTGTTACGATGGGATGGAGAGACACTCGAGATATCTGTAGAGAGAATATAAGAGAGGTGTGAGAATATTAACATCAGATATTTATTATGGACCGCGTGCATCAAGCCTCAATCATGCAGCATTATCATATCTTGATGATAGACAAACGATCGTCTGCTTTTCCTCTCTTGCTTTCGCTCTTTATCTCTCTCTCTCTCTCTCTCTCAATCTATAAACTCTTGGGGGGTGTGTGCATTGAGTTGGTCAGACAGATTTCTTAAATACTTTTAGTTTTTTACGTATCCTCATATTTTTGGCATAATCGGTATCATTTTCGATTGCATATCAGTAGATGCGGTATTCAAATCCACGATTCATTCGTTAAAATCATTTATATAAATAAGCAGCAGCAATCCGTGGATCTGGCAGTTTAGCCTTTCATTGCGCGTCCATTATAAAAGATTGCATAATACTGATGGCGATTAGCTTAAGAATAATATAAATCTGTGAATTATTTTGTTGTTGTTGGTGGTGTTGTTCGTATTATCATCGTATCAGCACAGTTAATCCTTCAATAACTCAGTTCTGTTACAAATCTTCCTAAAATCCTGGCACATGTTTAGACTTGATGCCGGGCCGTGCGGTTATACTGCTTATCTTAATCGAGTCTGTATCTTTTGACGGCTTTTAATAATTCTTCCCTACGAACGTACTCGTTATGGCATCAACGCGATACAAGCTGTAATCATCATGTGGGTCACAAATTCTGTCCTCTCTCTCCAGTTCTCTTTAAAGTAGCAGGTTCCGTAGTACATATTCCTGCTCCCATTCTGCAAGAATTGTACGAATTAGAAACGATGAGAGAGAACTATTTGCAAAAACAGCATACAAAAGGGTTTAATTAACTTATATTGTTTATATTAGACCGATATATTTGTATAATTTACAAAAATCTGTCAGCCCCACAAAGTTACAATTCATAAAATGGCACAGCTGCGCAAATACAAATACTTTAAATGTAAGATTTCAAATAGTTATAATAGATTGCAGTTTATTATCAAACCCGATGGTGATTTGGTGAAACCTAGCTAGCAAGAAATGCAAACTTTTCGATATATTTTTAGGATTTTTCGTGCACTGATAAGTTGGTGTCACTAATTAGAAGTGACGTGGCATAATTGAATGTCTACTCTAGACTATAGGAATTGCTCTGTAATTGTAATTTTTGTTCGTTGACATCAAAGCTATTGTTGATGGCATTTATGTAACGACTGTCTTTGAGTGAGATACGCCTATAATATATCAACAGATGTTCAAATAAGTACTTGATCTTCTTACACCAGTGGCACATAGACTCAAAGAAATGACTTTTTGTTTTATGCCCAGCATATTTATAATCTTATTCGAATAGCTCAAAATCGTACAGTGAAACTTAACATTTAAAAACGGAAAATTACAGCAACGATCAGTTAAAATACTCAATGATTAAGATCTTCTATTGAATAAGCGATGGCAACAATGTGCGTGTGTCCTCAATTTAGAAAGGAATAATATCGCTAAGATGAACAATGTTTATCATCGCTCTAGCGGTATTGGCGCCGGAAGATGAAATTCTTTGACTTCAGAAGTGGATTATAAAATAATAAATAAATCAAACTAAATCTTAAGTGGTATTCCACTTATGCCATATACAGCACCAGACGCCACCTTCATATTGTATAGTACCAGGGAAGTTCTGGAGAGAGTTGGTACCGATAGACATTTGATAAATGTATTAAGAAATAGGAAGAAGAGTTAGATAGGACACATCCTAAGGGGGGAGGTCTATTAAAAGAGGTCATAGAAGGTAGAATGGAAGGAAAAAGAGCCAAAGGCAGGCCGATATTTAGTATGTTAGATGATTTAAAGACCCACTCATATGTGGAAATGAAGAAGAAAGCGGAAAAAAGAAAAGAGTGGAGGCGTTATATACCATGGACCTGCCAGTAGGCAGTTCACTAAGAGAGAGAGAGAGAGAGACCACACTGAGTAGTACCGGAAAATCGAGAGAGAGGGTGGAGCTTGGGATAATTCCCTCTCCTACCCGGCTGAGTGAGGTGCAATTGCCCCCACTCCGAGTTTACCCCAAAAAATGAAGCCGAGAGAATCGGCTTCATTTTAAGGGAATAATATTAAGGGAATAATATTAATTTTTCCCATCCTTTTTATATAGTACTTTTATAGTTATAACAAATTCTGTTAATTTTGAGTAATTTTGTTTACTCATTTTTCTTGTAGGCTGTCAACTGAAGAGGGTATATATACCCTCGTTGATGACCTAGTATCTGTGTGCATTATTGCTTGATTGTTTGTATGTTGTATGAAATTTAAATAACTGTAGTTCTCTCTCTCTCTCTCTCTCTCTCTCTCGTTCTCGCTCTCTCTACCAATAGAGTAAAAAGCTGCAAAGGGTTTTGATTTTTCTTGAAAGACAAAGGCGAGTATCTTTACTCGAATGTATGTAGTAATGGTGCGAACAGAGGATTTGAATCATTATCCTAATGGTAAGAAGTCACCTAATCAATAATGCTGCTGTCTTCAATAATGAGAAGCAAGAGGGCGGCAAATATAAAGCAACTTCGCTACAAATGTTGTCATGGACTACAGTACCACTTTAAATGTTGTTGCTATAGAAAGGAACCTGAATTTAAGTCGTTATCTTCATTTTAAATGTCTAAAACTTAGATTACCAGAGATCAAGAAGGTTCGACCAAATTGTTTATCCAATTACTAAAACTAAATTTCTTCTTACCCCAAATTTTGAAATCTCTTGCACGATAGTTATAACGATTTATAAAAAAATATATATCTCACTTCACAATTTTATCATTATGCGTTTGTATACTTTTACTATGGTAGACTTAAACCAGATGTTGAAGTTTATAACGACTCTGTTCAATGCTTGATATTATTTATTATAATCTACTTGCGGTACCATTCGCTGTGCTTTCAACAGTAAAGTTCAAAGTAATATTGTTAAAATGGAATGTTTTCGAACAAAACGTACATGCCTCCGAATTTAATTTTTGGATTTCACGAATTGATTGTCTTTAGCTCAACGAAAAACGAAATATTTCCTTTAAATGTTTTAAATAATGTTATTCGGGCTTGAAGAATGCTAACAAAAACAAAACTTGTTTTGAAGAGGCTCTTTGATTAAAATATCACCGTCCAATAAAAAAAGTCTAGACAATAAGAAATCTAAGCATTGCGTCTATTTAATTAATTAGTATTAGTGGATCATGCTAATAGCATTTGTGAGCTAAACCTTCCAAAATAAGGATAATGTTGCCATGCAAAAGAGTTAACGCCTAAATATTCCTCAGTTTGGACTTGAAACATTTTCGAAAGTGGTCGATAGTAGAATGTCTACGTTTGAGTTGGGGGTTAACTCCCCGAAATAGACTAAATAGGGCTTGATTAGGGGGCTCACTCCCCTAAATTGACTAAATGACGTTTGATTTGGGGGCTCATTCCCTAAATAGACTAAATGGCTTTGATTTAGGGGATCGCTCCCCTAGACTGGCAATAGAGTATCTGGTTGTGAACTAATGCTCTGGTTAGTATTACAAAGATAATTTTAAAAAAATATAAATAAATTCGTAAAAATATCACAAATGTTTATAGAAATATATAAAAATATAACAGTAAATACTTGATGTCAATCTCATTGATTATTTATTATGTTTATAACAAGATCAATGCAAAAAAATTAATTCTTTATAAATTTTGAAAATTTTCCTCAACATCAGACCCTTTATTATTTTAAGGATTAGATTCTATCGGAAGGTTTATCCCACGTTTGGTTTATCATAAGTAGACTTTAAAAATTTCAGAAGCATTATATGAAGGCTCTAAATTTAATATTTAGAATTTACAGTGTTCTTAGCTCATATTTCCAGATTATCTTTTGAAATAAGAGATAATTTAATCACGATATTGATTCGAAATTTGTATAAAATAATTGTAAAATATAGTGCATTTTGAAAAATACCATTTAAATTTCATACGAAATTCAGAGATTCTTATTATTTGAACTTCGCCTTTGTGAAGCTTTGCTGAATTAAAGATATCGTTGAAGTCTTATTTCAAAAACGAGACGTCGGGACTTATTAAAAGTCAGTGCAAAATGATTAGCAGTACAACTTTAGAATCATAACACATAACTTTATTGCCAGTTCATATCTGGATAGTAGTGTCGTAAACTCATTCGATATAGATTACGAGTTATCCTGTCTTACACAACTCTACCTCCCATACTGCACTTGACTCCTCTGACCTCCAACATTCACTCTATAAGGATAGATTATCTAAAATGTATCAGTGATTTGGTACAGTGAAAATTGAGATCTATAAAATAATTCAAATTTAGTATTAGTTAACCAATCTTTAACATTAATTAACCAACTGACTGGAGCCAGTGGCGATGTCAGTATGATATTTGACCGCGGATCAGTATGTGCGGGGTTCAAATTCTGGGCTCTTCCGTCACTGACATTGCTTGTGAGTGAGAAAACTGACGCTAACATTAGCTTTAGTGTAATTAACTGGCTGTAATTTTCATTGGTGCTATTTTGTTGGATTAATGTATTTAATGGAATTTAAATATTAGTTAATTGTAATTTTATTTATAGAATTTATTAAGGTGGTTTATTTTTCCTAAAATATTTAGATATGTAATTCTCAAGTAGCGAAATAGATTTTCCGTTATTTTTTTTCTAATAAGTAAAGCGAAACATTGAATCAAATATCCTGATATGATGTGCAGTTGAAATGCTTTAATTTCTCTATTATTCTTAGAAATGCTCTTAAGTTTTCTCACAGAAGAAAGAAGAAAATTAGCTGTGAAAAAATGCACAAGTTATAACGATCCACTATAAACCAAAGATGTGCAATTTCTCAGTGATTTTAGTCATGCAAACAATATCCAAGATATAAGAAATAAATCTAATATTTGAAGATAATTGTGATCACATTCATTTCTCTAATAAATTTTTAGAAGAATTACGCCAAAAAGAAACTTAAATGATGGCGTCAAAAGTGAAACATTGATCAAAAGTTATCTAGTGCTCTTTAAAGGAGGCAATGTAAATTAGAAGTATCAATTTTGCAAGGTCGACTGTTCCATTGGTAGTTAAGATAAAATCTATGGTACCAGAAAAAATTGTGAAATTATGTCATGGTTATCACTATTATTGGTTCATAGCTGACTAAACCAATAGTTTACTATGTATAGAGTAAAAAGGGCGACCAAGAGTAGTCGAAGAAACTGCTCACATACTCAATTATTCTTTATCTGGTTGTCTGTTATTACAACTAAGTTATTTATAGCTGAAGATTGATTTTTATTGATAAGGTTTAGTATTTAATACTTACTCTTTACTATTAATTACTTAAACTTTGCACGGGGTTTCATGTGGTTGAACGATGGAGTGCTCTTTATTTGTCGTGCAGCTAGGCAGTGTTTTAATGTGTATCCTTTCTGCTGACGGGTTAGCGATGAGCGAAAGAGAAGAGAGATAGTTGAGATTCTTCAGCTACATGAAAAAACTGACGTCAAAATCTGACTTTACGGTGACCTCAATTACTAAAGAAGCTAATAAAGCTAATTTTAACGTCAGTTTCCTCACTCGAAAACGATGTCAGTGACGGGCGAGCCCAGGATTTGAATCCTGCACATACTGATCCGCGGTCGAGTACCTTACCGACAACGCCACTGGCTTCAGCCAAAACCTATTGAGATAACTACATACAGTCGATTATTAACCTTTATCTTCCTCTTCGTGTTCATGTCTCAAGCCACTATTGCTATGGGCTAGGTTATACTAAATCCCAATACCTACCACATAGACTTTGACTCTCAGATGCTTATCCAAAGCGTTGCTAATCATTTGCACTAGTAGTCATTTTAATACCTGTGTGTAAAGCTTCCTATTTATTCTTAGTCTCACAATGAAACTGCAATTACACAAAGAGGTGGGTGGCATTGAAATTCTGTAACGCTTTTTGTGAATTAATAAAAACTGGGTTTATCGGACCTAAATTCTTTCTACAGAATGTACTCTATATTAGTTTTATTTACTTAATTAGGAATTTTCTCAACAATTACGTGTCTTGTTACTCCTCATTTGCGCAGACTAGGCCATAATTCAGTCTTTTGGAGGTCCGTTCTGAGAAAAATGTCTGAAAGCCGGCTCAATACATTATTATGGATGTTCATTAGATTCATATATAATACTGACACGATTTAGATTCATATATTCAAATAACAAACGTTGTCATCATTGTCAATATCCATCGCACAAAGTGATAATGACCCTTTTCATCTTGCCCATACTTCCAACAAAGGTAGCCGCCTACAGGGGTTATATGTGCCGAAGAAAATGCCTCATTTCTATTAAAACCCTCCTCCCCTGGTGTCATCGTCTCGTATTCATTAAGAACAATTTTTATGACTGTTATTATATCTACAATGGCCCGGCTTTCTTTTTCCTTATGTCGTTTCGGACGGTCTGATAATTCTGGTTGACAAAATTTTGTATATCGAAATGCATGTGGTCAGCGATATGGATATGAACATAGGGGAGGGGAGGGAGTTATATGCACCCCAAAGAAGAGACTGATATATATATATATATATATATATATATATATATATATATATATATATATATATATATATATTGTTATCCTTTGATTTCTATAATTCTATGATTCCTTTATTAATTCTATTAATTATTTTTTGCTCACTGGCTTGGATTTGTCTCAACAGCTAGATGTTATCATGGAAGACAGTAGCACTCTAATTTTTATCATTATTATCTGCAGATTCATGGTATATAATTCCTCACTCTGAGAATTTTAAGAAATCATTATACTCAGGAATAAAAATTCCGAGAATCTCAAGTTAAAAGAAATTAATTTTTATAAATAACAAAATATTTCAAAATATCAATAAACTAAACAAAATCTTATTGCGTTCATAAACAAATATAGACAAATATAGAAATAAATTTTTACGAAGTTAATAACAATGCATTATATTTTTTATAAAGGTTGCCTGATCCCATATCGTTCCATAGGTCAAATTTTAGAAACAAGAATTGCAAAATTTTAAAAACTCTTTCAATTTTTAACTTGGTTTCACAGCGTTGTAAATGTTCAATAGCTAATAGATAGATAGTTCCATAGGTAAAAATGTACCCCTTATTCAGAAGGTGCACCCCTTAAAAAGTTGTGTTTTAGTTAAACCGCTGGTAATGAAATGATCGTGGTCATCAAATCTGGCGATGAAGAGCGCATCGTTTGTAGTCGTTATTACCTGATACAATCAAGCATTACTTGATAAAACGTAACGAAAGCATGCGGCTGCTTGAGATGGTCGACCACAACGTTGGTCAGCTCTTTAGTTCGTAGGTAGTCGCCGTTGAGCGCGGTTTGTTGCTTTACTTCTCTGATCAGTGCGTGATTCGTGAGCAACCTAGATAAAACTTTGGCGATTTTAGTAGGAAAGTTCCTTCAGATATTTACCGCTAATAATAATAGAGGCGAGTGAGAGAGAATCGGATGATTTAAGAATTTCACCTTCAAAAGTTTGTTTACGTGAGTATTTTACGACAACACGTGTTTATGTATTTTTTGCGTTTTTATAGCACTTATGATATTTATTCCCACTATTACCTGTTTAATTTATATTGCTGCATGTTTTTATTATTTTATGAATATTTTACGTTGCAGCAAATTATGCTATTTTTCATAATTATGTCATATTGACTACTAATTTATCCTAGTGCTTTTATTTCAATTAACCACTAGCAATTCACTAGTTCAGGTGTCATTAAAATTAAGCAACTTATAGAAACTAAAATCTATTTCTAACCAGAATTTCCATTTGAGGCTAGCGAGAGAGAGAGAGAGATAATTCTAAAGCTTTAATGCAAATATTGAGTCTTCAGAATATGATGGATTTCTATATCAAACAAAAATTAACCTTGCCTGTTTGCCTCCATTTTCTTTAATTTCGTTTCATTTGAAGGCAAAAATTAAATTCGAATTCCACCTGGCAATGGAATAATTAGACAGATACTACTAATGACTCGATGGCGTAGGGAGAGAATAGCAGAAGTATATTAATAGCTCTACTCATATGCGGGTATTCAAGGTTCGAATGACAGATGTGGACAGTGAATGACTAAGAAGCTATCAGAAAATCTGTTACATTGAAAAGGAAAGCAGGGTATGATATCCAAGCACTTGTACAACAGTAGAGTATCTCAATATAGAACTGCTGCTGCAAGAATATACCGACATGTTTATATATTCTATATTTAGATAAAGTTCACTTGAACATCGTTTCCTAATCAGTTTGGTATCTAACATCATCTTCAGATGCAGATGAATACTTGGGCAATAAATTCTATTCAAGAAACGAAATAAATGGACAACCGATATTGTAATAACAGCAATAATAACGACAATTAGAGTGCTACTGTCGTCCATGACATAATCGAGCAATTGACATCATAATCTACATTAAAATGTATTTAAATCATAGTCATTTGTAAATGAGTATGCTTTATACTTGTAAACATGACTATGCTTTAAACTTGTTACTCGATTGAAAGCTTTTGGGAACTCGCAAAAAAGCACTGTGAGTACGTATATGTGTCTTCGGCATACCATTTTTCAGAATATCAGAGAGGGAGAGAGAGTAAGAAAAAAAGAAAGAAAAGAGAAAGAGAGAGAGAGAGAGAAACTACTACACAAACCAAATCCCTATAGAATAGAACATAAACTATTCCGCTGTTGAAAATCTATGCGCGACGTTGCAAAGTTACTACGGGAACCAGCCGTGTCAAAACTTTTAATCGCTTATTAATGGCCTCTGCAAGAATGATTCCCATTTACGAATCCATTCCGATTGCTGGGGGGCAGAGGAAGTTATCCATACGAAATATCGTTTATGGAAGGAAATGAATCAAGGAAATATAAGTCTGGAGAATTAACAGAACCAGATAGTGACGCCTTCGTTTATTTGCTTTTGATAAGCCAACTTTTAATCACCCGTCTGTTACAGGGCCTGAGAGATAAAAGTATAATTTATTAAATCCGTTGGGTGCATCTGGGCACTATTACGTTTTGTTTTGCGATTCGTCCGTCGTTCATGATTACACCGAGAAATCATTTCAAGCTGCTTCTAGTTTAAGCCTGTTATTGTTTGCAGTCTTTATAACATTTATTAATAATAAGAAATAAGAATAATCATAATCGCAATAACACTAATACTAGTTATAGTAATATCTGCTTCAGCAATTATTTTAATTAGCTGGACGACCTCTAGTAACCGGGCCCAGATGTTATTAGAGTGGTTCAATAGGATATGACGCCATATTGAAAATCCTTTTGAGGCTGACCAATTTGCCGTCATATTACAAATTGTAGCCTTCGTGTCAGAATTGAATCTTTCGTTTAATCCTTCGGACGCACGGAATAGACTTAGGCCTTTCGTTAATTGCCATAGTAAATTCGATTTTAGACATTTAAAATTCTATTTTCATTCAAACACAAAAATCCTATAGCTAAGTTTAACGTTAGCTTCCTCATCTTTAATCGTCTGCAAAACGATTGTGTCTTCGAAACTAGGATTTGATATCCGTGCAGTCAGATCTGAAGTCAGACGTTTAACCTATCTAGCCACATAATCTAGTTACGCTAAAAGATAATAAATTGAGTAAACTGGAAGAAAAGAAAACGTAGGGCCTGTTTCGCCTGAAATTAAAGATGAAAATAAAAATGAACCATTCTTCAGATTGTCTCACACTACCAGCATAAATCCTCCCTTTATGCAGGTGAAAATAATTAAAATCTGGCAAACATGCAAGCAGACGAAGGCAAATATCTAGCGACACATGCAGGCAAACACGAACTGTCCGGGCGTAGCGTAACATTTGGTCAGCGATTCTTTTGTAATAAAGTTTCTGACCATTACTGAGAGAGACTCAGACTTACAATTACGTGGAACCAGACGGACATAGCCAGGTACCTGCAGACAAAGAGAGAAATGACGGTTGTACAGAAGTTGAAGGTGTCATTGTGAAATGTGTTCAGATGTAAGATTTATCGTTTCGTACGTGTAAATAAATTTTCTGTGCACTGATTCGGCCAACTGGACAGAAGCTTAATGACTTTATTTCTAATAAACATTCTGCATAAAAATATGCGTGAGAATATCTGTCGCTTTGCTCGCCTGCTGTTATTTATTGAAATATATAGCCAGTTGGATTGCTGGTTTATATGAACCACGTTAATTAAATGTTAATATTTAACGTTACAAATTGTGCTATTTTAAAATATAAGCCTAGCTTATTATGTTCCTTTACACTTGATATGTAGGTTATTCACATGAACTCTGATGTGCAGGTTTTTCACATATTTCTCATAGTTGTATATACTAGGGTGCTGTGTTTCGAATAAATGAATAAATTATAGATATCTTTCTCTCTATTCTTCTCTCTCTCTCTCTCTCTCTCGCTCATATGCAGTTACATCATTTTTTGTGAGTTTAACCTATTTTTACGCTATTCTCCTTCTTATATGCTTATAAATTATTAAATCAATTGATCAGTTCTATAAGCTATAAATCAATCGATCAATTCTTTCATCAGTACATCAATGGACTAAATTTAAAGATCATTTTAATACAAATACTACTCTGTTAGCTGCATCTAAGCCAACTTACTAATTTCGATCACAGTAAATAATAACTCAATGACGAGTAAAAGAAATGTATTTGTAGGGCTACGTTTCACATACATGTATATACTTCTGTCATTGAGAAGTAAACTTCATAGGTATTAAAAGAATTGATTTACGAAATAAAAGTTTTGTTTATAAAGTTTGAAGAGAATTTGGGTTAGTAAAGAGATAAAATAAAAGTTAATACATTTTAAAAGGACTTATTTTACTAGTACGAAAATAAATCCCATTGAAAATTGGTTTTATTATTTGATTTTAAATGGTTTGCCTTTGTTTTTTTGTGCTCAGATGACAGCGTTCCCAAGAAGATGTCACCCGAGCAATCCTCAAGTCCAGGTCCAAACTCAGAAATGACTCTGGAGGAAGTGGAAATGGAGTCAGATACGGAGGTATCGTTAGTGCAGAACCTTGTCAGAAGTGAAAGTAAAACAAAAGATCACAATTCTCGCCATGAGGAAAATCCGTGCGATGACATTACCTCTGGTATATCAGAGGTTGACAACTGTGGAAGAAATTTAAATCAAAATCATGGAGAATTTCCTGTTCAGGAAAGTGGATATGGTGAGAATCTTGGAAGACAACGTAGGGAATATACTGAGAGATCAGATGATGAAGTAGACGAAGACTTCACCAACGACGATGAAGAAAATGGAAGAGATGCGGAGCACACACCGAGCGGTACGCCGGAAAAAGTAATGAACGAACGAAACATTTCACAGCTGAGAATGCATCCGATATCCGGTAATCCAGATATCCTTGATTGGATGAAAACAGGACTGATCTATCCAGGTGTTAACCATAGGCTAGGCGGCGGTGAAATGGAAAAGAATCATCTTTCACCAGTGGACGTGCTAATGAAACTAACAGCTCTCAGTAGTAATGGAATACCAGTAGATGGAAAACAAAATGACGGGAAAACGGAACCGGTAAAGGACATCGAGACTGGAAAAGAGTTTGAGAAAACTTTCCTGTCTTCATCGTCAAAGATGGACGTACAGAAACTACAAGAACTTTTAGTTAATTTGCAGCGTCAGTCACTCTACAACATGCACATGATTCACATGGTAACGCAGCAGCTGGCTGCAGCAGGATCATCGGGAACTGGCCTTCCATCTGGAATACTTCCCGGAGTAAATCCAATGATTCCAGCTAATCTCGGACTGTATCGACTTATGGCCGGTACCTTACCCGGAATAGGACTTACAGCTGGAATGAGAAATAATTACTCGTTCCCAAATTCTCATCACACTCCACGGAGTCAGCCAGAAATCCATCACACGGATGAGGATTCCTCAGATAATCATAAAGGAAGTGACTCCTCCAGTCCGGGAGAAGCCGAAAGTGACGTTAATAAAGAGGTCAAAGGTCAAGGACGAGAGGAGGCAGCTGATTTAAGTAGGTCAAGGACTTTTGCTAACGGGGTGGAGTTTGGAGGTAAGACTCCGATGGCATCGCTGGTGGAACAAGTGGAGTCGACTGGAAATCGTTCCTCAGGAGATTCTATGCCGTACTCTGCCTCTCTACTGTCGTCATCATTGCGTGACCTAGCTGAGCTGAGTCAACGTCATCAAGGTTTGTTGTTAGTTTTTTTGGTTTTTAAAAATTAATTTGGACTTGTTTGAGGAATTAGTGACGCGTTCGTATTTGGAAATGAAATTGAAGGTATAGACTATCAATAAGTATAATGTATGTCAGGGAATTTCAGTTGAGAAGTAAGCTAAGTAAGAGAGAGAAAGTGAGTGAGAAAGAGAGAGAGAGAGAGAGAGAGAGAGGGAAAGAATGAGAAAGACAGAGTCAGAGCGAGGGTGTTCTGTCATTGCCGAGATGACATTCATGTCATTACCTCAAAAATGTATAGAACTGCTCAAAGTTATAATAAACGTTTCTTTTCTCATCCAGGGATCAAAGGTTAACGTCGAATATATTGTCCTTGGTGGTCTAGCTTTAAGAGTATGATCTCTTAAACCCTGAGATTACGCGTTCGATATTCAGTCCAGGTTTATTGTCGGGCTTAACGAAGAGTTGCTAGTAGGTTTGGGCTATACTTAGTTAGCTATGATATTTCTAACAACTAACTTGTTATATACATAATGTTTTCACTATAGCAGTGAGTCCCATTGCAAAATCCTCTTAGCCTACTGTCCCTTGCATTACCTTCTACTGAGAAAACGGACTCAATGCGCCAAACTTCTCATCACATTTGGTTGTATCTTGAGAAACTGAATTTCCCGTTATCTCGCCCTTTGTTTGAACTCTAATGAAAACAAAACTTAGTTCTCTTTCCTTTCTAATTTCACGCAGTATTACGTGATGAGCATAATTAGCTGTTACATAAGTCCTTTCTCAGCGGCGTTTAATCCTTCATTAGGCCATACGTTTTGACCATCTGGATGTGGCTTTTATGAAAGCTGTTAGGAAAATTGCATCTTGGCTTAAACAATTTGACACTAATTTGAATAGTTATTACCGAGACAACATTTATTAAAATACTAATAATTTTTTAAGATAATTAAACAAATATTTCAGTTACTAAAGAGTTACGTAAATAATTTGCCTAAGGAATATTAGTGAGACTGTTAATATACATATGCAACGTATAGGCAAGGATTAGGAATGTTGGCTGATTTAATTATCCTCTTATATGTGGACATGAAGAGGAAAGCGAAAGACAGAGAAGAGTGGAGGCGTTATATACCATGGGCAGTATATAGTAGGCAATACTTTAAGAGAGAGATATATACAACCAACATAATATGAAAATTATTTTAATTTGTCTTTTCGTAGATATCTGTATAATCTGCTGTAAAACCCTTCGATAACTAGTAAGGTCTTGCATTAGTACTTAGCGTATTGAACATAAATTGGCTATTCACTCTATGAAGTAAAATCGCAAGGTGGCAACTCAGCATGAAATATTTTAACAACTTGTCGAAAAGTCTTTCGATAAGAAGCGACAGAAAATTATTCGGACATAAGAAATGAATGAAATTAGCTGGAAGTGAAGTTTAGGGGAACCTTTGTATGGAAGCAAGGAAGTAGCAAGGACTCAATTATACGAGGATCTATAGTTAATTATTGTTATTAGCTTCCACCGGCATATGAAGAGAGTCAGAATAGCTAGTGGAAATGGAAAATCAAAGAAATGCATTGAATGGAATACTCTGAATATGGTAATAGAAGAAGAAATAAATGGTTTATAGGCTTACTTATAGAGGCGGCAGACATGCAACGAATAGAACATAAAACAAGAAATGGTTTGCAGAAATGTTGCTTCAAATACGACGCATAGAACTTTTAACAAGACGTAACGTACTACTAATGTTAATACTACTAGTATACTACGGTATACCAGTAGTTTTAACAGGTAATACGCCACTATTATACTAGTGGCGTAAAATTGTTAATTATAATAGTAAAAGTAAAGGTTTAACATCCGTTTCCTCATACAATGATAATAGCCAAAATATAATATAACATTTCATATTGATCTTCATGGACTTATTACGAAATATAACCTATCATTTACCATTGGTAAATCTTAAGAGTTTAACTTTTAAAGTTTAACAATTAATAAAACAATTGGTAAATAATTTCTAACGCAATTGATATACAATTCATAACAAATTGGTAATGTAGCAGAAATCTAACTAGTTAGTATGTGATAAAGATGGAAATCCTTATGAATGATATATATATATATATATATATATACGTATATATATATACATATATATATATATATATATATATATATATATATATATATCATATATATATATATACAAGTGTATATATATATATATATATACACGTGTAGATATATGCGCATATATGTATACGTATATATATACGTGTATATATATATATACGATATATATACGTCCCTGACATCATCCTTGCATGAGGAAACGGACGTTAAACCTTTATTATATATGTATATATATAAAATTTAAACGAATGGAAAAGTCTCAAATAGGGAATTGGCTGGTGGTGTGATGTAGGTAGGACAGAGAAGATTTAAGACAGTCTATTTGTATCCCGACCCTAGTTAAATATATATATATATATATAAAACTTATTCCAGTCAACTGGAACAAATCTAATACGTGTATGACCCCGGGTGGAGCGTAGATGGAGTGGTGGAGGTAGAGAATGGAACGATTTAGTGTGAACAGGCTTGAAAGGAAGCAATATATCGTTAGGGTTGCATAGACTTGCCACTTGCCATTCAAACACCAATATATCTTGACCACTCTGACATTTCTGGTGATATAATTTAAATTCATTCGACTGCCCGTTCTATGTTACCCTCTGGCTGATTTTTTCCAATTCAATGTTCACAATAGAATCATAAGCATCTGTCGTTCTGTATTTCGTTAAATCTCGTTTTATTATTTAATTCAGAAATCTAATATTGCAATAGTTTCACAAAATTATCTTATATAGTTTTACAAAATTGCATAAGATAGAAAATATAGCTCATGTCTATGTCATAGAGGCCTAATTAATTATCTTCCTGTTTAAAAAATAATTTTTGGATTAAAATTCTTTTCATCGCATCGACGGTAGGAAATATTTTATGTTTTATATAACATAGCAATTGAGAGAGATAGGTTACTAAGAGAGAAATAATAATAATAATAACACACATTATAGTGAAATGATCAACTACGTTGATATCTATCACTTTTAATGCCACATGTTAAATCCGTTAGGCAATTTTGTCCATTTTTCGTGTAGCCAGTCAAATGAATGCCCGAAATTTTACTCTCAGATCAGCGCGGCAGGGATTCGAACCCACGAGGATTCCATTCACCTCAGGATCTGTCATTTAAAACTTCATGACGTTATCTGCACCTCTAACCATTGCGCTATTGAGACATTCAATAGAGAGAGAGAGAGAGAGAGAGGTTACGTTCAATAGCAATACAACTATTCTTTTTATATGCCTTTACTAGTATATATCGAGGACATGTAAGTGACTACATGGCCTATATTTTTCGTTCAATCAATCATTTTCACATTTCTATTTACTTTATTTAATATTCTATTTCTCATTTGATTTGCCTAATTTCTAATTTTCATCTATTTTAACTGTACTTAATTGAGATTATTTTAGCCTAACTTAATATAAATAATACACACTAGCCTAATCTAACCTAAATTAAGCAATATTTATCTCACCTAACCCAACCTTATATAAGCAATATCTTACCAGTCCTTGATCTTGTAACATAAGTTTCTGAATCACTAAGTACACGGTTCAAATTCAGAACTGAACTGCTTTCAAAATAAAAATACTAACTTTCAATTCGTCTGTTTTAGTCTGAAACTATTCAGAAATTTTACTCTGTATTACTAAATCATCGTTTCTTAAATATTTTACGAGATGAACTCTTTTATCACCCATTTATATCAAACCAATCTTACATATGGAGTTACACTTAAGCTTACACCTTTACAACGCTTCGATGTTGCAGCATTGTGAGGGTCAATTGATATTAATTTGATGTCTCGACCCTCCGGCCTTTCCAATGAAGTGCGTGCTGGAAAAATTCGATTTTGTTCCATGAGTAATTTAATATTCTTCATGAGCGAAGTGAGACAAAGAGCGGGACGGGATTAGAGCAATGGATTTCAGTTCACTGGGCAGATCTCACTGACGAAATGAGTGGAGGAAATAATGCACAGGTTGCCGCCAGACATTCTGAATTAGATTTGCATATTTCCTGCTGCATACTACCAGTTGTATTTTCATGTGTATAGGGGCGTCCACACAATGTTATCGAAGGAAGTAGAGTCTTTTGAAAAATAGAGAGGAAAGTGGAAAAGGTGATGGATTTTAAAAATAGGGAGTGAAAAAGTGAGCATTTTGAGTTTAGCAAGAGGGAAGCATGCGTGCATGAAACTTTGCTATAGGGGATTGGACGCCCCCTGATAACGATTAGCAGAATTGCAGCTAGTGCAGATTTAAGAATAATATTCCAACACTATGAGAATAATGAATGACATATAAGCTTATATTAAGCTATTATTCGATCGTTAGTTGAGTTTTATAATTATAAAGAATGAAAATTGGCGTCAGTTTCGAAGGTTAGAGATATCGAAATAGACAATCCTGGACAGCGGTTATAGATATAAACTTTTAAGGCTAAGGTCACGTTTAAAGTCAGTTTCCTGCTCGAATATCATATCAGTGATGTGGAGAGCACTCGATTTGAACCCAGCACCTCCTGATCCACTGTCAAACAACTTGCTAACAAGCCACCGGACCGGCTCAGACCATTGAAAATGATTCATTAGTGCTAGGTTTAGAATAAGATAAAGCTCAATCATAATTAATATAGCTTTCATCTATCACAAACTATCTTTCACAGCGAAATTGATTGCTTTAAATAAAAACTGAATATATTAATTTTTTGTGATGTGTTGCACAGCAGGCTGTCTACAGCTTTTATTAATTCGAGTCGGAGTTGTTGATGCTGTCATTTACTGTAGAGAATTTTTAATTTATTTTATCGCCACTTTCTTTCAACGAGAGTCTCTGATCTTAACTCTCAAAGCGACAATAAAAGTGCAATAACAATATCGGTGAGAATAAAGGGCGTGGTGATTGGTCAGCATCATTTTGATCAGCTGCTGTGCTCAGCGCGTTGTTCTGAACTTTACACAAGAAGATCTCAAAAGTACTTTTATTAAATAGCTCTGGAAATCGTTTATAAGCGTTCACAACATGAACCTGTAAATATAGATATAAATATAATATATAATTATATATAATAAATATATAATATATAAATAGAAATATAGATGTTTATATGCATTAAATATATCAAATATAGATTACATTTCTATTATTTTTGAAGCAAGGAAGTGCGATAGAATTTGCCAATTGCTAAGTTTAGACGAAGTTGAATATCTGCCTAAATATAGCCTCTTATTGACTGATCAAAAATCTGAAAAGAGTAATTAAAGTTTCATTTGTTTCACGATATTGCCCACTAGCACTAACAATTTTATAAAATACTTTATATTTCGAGTTTTGCAGAAAAAGTTTAAAATCTATCAAATCTAGAGTAAAACTGCACCTGCCCGGCTTGAAATGAACAGTCTAACTAATATCTCACAAAATTATCTGATGGCCGAGGAATAAAATGGCAAATTTCACTAATTGCAATAATTTCGTTTAGATTTAAATGATTGATGTAATTATGTAATCCTGCTCATCGATGTTGCGTCTTTATAAAGTATTTTTTTGTGGTTCAATAGACACATTTTCCTCTCTCTCTTTCTCTTGCTCACTCACTCTCGCTCTACAGTCGAACTCCAATAGTGTTGACTTTCCAGGTCTACAGACGGACAGTAATACGGGATCAACAATCCCTTAGGGACACTCGATCACAGGTCAGGCGTACATAAGCCCTCAGATCAGTGGGGCAGAGACAAAGGTCATGACCTGTAATTGACTTACAAATGCCGAGGCGGTGACCCTTTGTCGTCGGGAATATTGTTGGACGCTGATGACCAGGACCCGAACGAGAGTCCGGGTCATAACGGGATTAAGGATTCAATGTTCCGCTAGAGGTGCGTATCCCGTTGTGTGGAAGAGGTCACTCTTTATTTGCCTGTTGTTTGCACGGCGGCACGTGATCCATGGTCATTGGATAACGTGTGAGAATTCTAATTGAGTTTTCATCATTTGAGTCGATACTAAGGGTTTGGTCACTTTCGTGTGCCGTGGTCGGGACACTGAAGAATAGAACAACCGTAAACTATATGTGGGATAAAAGGCGACTAAGAAAGAACATAGGAATGTAACGGGAAACCATCTCAGAAGCCTTATTATTCCCAGGCAATTGGCTACATTAAGGTGTGGATAAGGCGTAGCCTTTTGTGAAGGGATTAATTCGTAAATCGTTGATCCACACCTTAATGTAGCCTATAGTTTGGGAATAATATGGCTGCAGAACTGGTTCTACGTTGCCTACCACAGTTATTTCTCAGTGGCTCTTACGACACATGCAGTTTACGGTTAGTCTATTCTTCAATCTTCTGAAGTCAACGCGGGATTAATACAACACAATTTCTAAATGCCATCCTAAAGCTCATTCTTGCACTGGGTGAACTGATTTCATTTTCTGCTATTCATCATTATAAACGAATCTATTGGACTGTCCATAAGAGCCTACTAATTATTTCCATATTCTTGTCTTGATAGATGTTTCACTACTGAAGCCTAGGCACTGTTTGTTTTATTAATTACTTGAACTCTTTAAGTGATGAACTCTTAGTTACTTCTTAGTGTCAAATTACGAGATCCGGCTGACTGACATTAGACTTTTGAGGAAATTTGAAACGGAAGTGGAGGATTGAGACAATTGGAATCGAGTTTAGATTATTGCGCAGTGTTAAGACAGCCATGTACATAGATATAAGTAGATATACTAATCTGATAAATATAGACAATAAATCTGTGTAGAAATGCAAGCCAATCGATGCTAAATTAGCATCCGACTCATAAAAATCTTCCATTTAGCCGTAATCCTTATTCGAGGTCCACATGGAGGGGTCTAGATAGGAAATGAAACATTAAGGTCAGCTATCCATTTGCTTAACACCACCAAGTGTACACGACTAGGCTTTTATTTGAATTTTATTGCCCCTCTGAAGAGAAAACTCACATCCGACTCATAGAACGCCAATAATATTTGAAGGTAATGTAATGAAACGCAAGAAAAGACTAGGGCAGATTTGGAACTAATTTTTAAAACTATTGTTAGGTTTAGTGAATTTATATTATTCACCTATTTATCTATGGACGCTACGACGATACCTTTTTATGTGCGTCTCTTAGCAAGATATGCAAAATTCTTATCTTGGAACCACGAGACAATTAGTGAAGTTCTTTTTAACAAGCTGGGCATTTTAACTTATTGTTATTAAATGGAATTATATAACATAACAGTACACTGGGTCAGGAAGCACAGATGGTTGTTTAAGACCCAGTTCCTCCTTCCTCTCCATGGTTATTAGTAATCGTTGCCTTTTGATGGCGTATCAATTGCAGCCGGCGCGGATTTAAGAATAACCTTCCATCACCCTGGCATTTTTTCATTCCTAAGCTTTTACCAACACTCGGTCTTCCAAGGTGGTCATCCACAAAGTACTAACCGAGGTCGATGCAACTTAACTTCGATAATTGACGCGCAACTAAACCAAGTGCAGTAATCCCGCCGTCAGATATATGGAATTATTAAATATATTTAATATTTAATAATATTCAATATTCCTTATTTATATATGGATTATATTAAATATAACTTGTGGTTATATTCCATCCTGCGAGCACTGCATTTGAACTCTGCACCCACTAATCCGCTACCGGACACCTTACCTATCAGGACACTACTCGGTTATTTCATGGAGAAATACAGAAGAATTAAAGAGAAATAAAGACGAAAATTTGACATGGAAACAGTGGGAACTTAATTCAGAGAATCTTAGTGGGATAGAGAAGTGAAGTCAGGGAGCATTTATGCGAACAATAACGCCTTTGTGCCTCATCTACCAGGTGGCAGAAATTGATTCTTTGTTGATAATTTATGAGTGCGCCTGCTTAATGAGAACGCAACTCTGGGGATTTCGGCGGAGCATGTTTGGAAAATGCTCTGTTATTTTATTATATGTATTTTCTAAGTCACTCTCATCACACACTGTTGACGAATAGGACGATAAACTGAGGTTAAATTGCTAGTGACGGACTTAGACTGAATGAGTAAATGGAACTGTCATCAGCTAATAAATATTCAAAATATTTAAAACTTTTATAAATAAATTCGGCAAGGCGAAACTACATTTGTGGTCATATCTAAGCAACCTTAAGGTTACATAGATGTTTGAATGAGGTCACAGAAATTGATTCTTTAATATTCATAATAATAATAAAGGTTTAACGTTCCTTTCCTCATACAAGGATGATGTCAATGACATATCTTTGTTGATAATATAAGAGTCCTTTGTGATTGAGTCAATACTTTAGTTAATGGAGTAATGTTAATGGAGTACTGTTAATGGAGTAATGTTAATGGAGTACTGTTAATGGAGTACTGTTAATGGAGTACTGTTAATGGAGTACTGTTAATGGAGTACTGTTAATGGAGTACTGTTAATGGAGTACTGTTAATGGAGTACTGTTAATGGAGTACTGTTAATGGAGTACTGTTAATGGAGTACTGTTAATGGAGTACTGTTAATGGAGTACTGTTAATGGAGTACTGTCATATGAGTTTGAAAACAGAATGTGAGTGGGACTAAACGCCTTGTCCCTGCCACTTAGCAGTGAAATAAATAGAAATCTAGTAACGAGCTAAATCTATATTTACTAATGGTTAATGCCTCTGGTTATTTAAATCACTTCATCAAATCAATTTCTAATTGAGATACATTTTCTATTAAATAAGCCTAGTAGTAGGTAAAACTGGACCAATATTTTGAAAGTTTGCCCTTTGACAAATTGAATTATTAAAAGAAAAATCTTCTCTTCTGAATCAAGAATTCATATCGATACATGTGGGATGTTTGTTCAACATACGACGCCCGCTGCGTTACCCTCTCGGGCAATTTCTCCGGTTTCAGTTGGCATGAATGTATCGACATCACACTTAAGTGCTTATATACTGTAGGCACAGTGAATAAATTGTACTATTTACACAAACAGAAAGTCTTCAGGAATGTCACAACGGACTGTTGTCTGACATCCTACTTTAGCTTAGACCACTGCATTAATTCTTGATATTTAGTTCTGATAAAGCTTAGATTAAAATTTTCAAGAACTTTAAGTTAGTGTATAGATAGAAAGATGCATAGTATATACATATACGTGCATACACACACACACACACACACACACACGCATATATATATATATATATATATATATATATATATATATATAATTTATATATATATATAATTTATATATATAATTATATATATATATATATATATATATGTGTGTGTGTGTGTGTGTGTATGTGTGTATATATCGGTTTATTTTCAAGTGTTACTAATCATTTAATAAAGATTTCTTCAGAAATTCTTAAAATAACCTTAAGATGAATTCTATGCAAGCATTCCTCTTCTCTATCCATAATAGCTGTTTGCTGCTGAGTCGTCTCTTGCTACAGATGCAGTACCTTAATTCCAGTTCATTATGGCAATGAATAGAAGCTATTCATTTCTTTCTTTAGTTCGTCATGCAATGCAAGCTTCAGACAAGTCTGAAGTCGAATAAAGCACTTTAACGGCATTTGAATGGATTTATTTACTGTTTAAGTAGTGCAAGCTAATCGCTCTATTTGTACACTTGTACAAACAGATGCTGATCAGTTTGTTCCGGGTTCAAATTCTGGGCGCGCCCGTCACTGACATCGCTTTCGAGTGAGGAAACTGACATTAACCTTAGCTTTACTTGTGGACTCCGCAACCATGCCATAATGGTCTAACCTTAACCATACCATAATGGTCCTTTTGTTACATTAAAATACTTAGACCTGTTTCACGTATGCGTACTTTTTTAGTTTTATCATTATTTTACCTCAGAATACAGCTTATTATATTATTGTTTAAATAACTATTTGTTAAGATAAGATACTATCATTATAAGATAAGATACTGTTAGATACATTTGTAAAATTAGTGAAACTATGTTGATACATATCTTGCTCTGTCGTTGCTAATCCTGAAGAATATGATATGATATCAATCCTACAGGGTTGACCGCCTCAATCTGACACATATTGATAACCCCAGGGTGCTGCGGAATGGTTTATTTAACTTGTTCCACTTCTCTAACAGGCTTGACAGATAAGTTAACTTTGTGGCGACCTCACAAGCTTGGGAAAGAATTTAGACACAAAAATGTAACGAATATTGTTTCACTATAATAATGTCTTCACAGATATAATAATTCTATAATGTGCATATAGACTAACTAGCAAATTATTATACTACTAATAAAGATTGAATAATAATAATAAAAATAATAATAATAAGAGAGTTTATAGATATCTATCTATAACTAAAAATAAGATTAAGAATGAATTCGATTAATTTTACATACGACAGAATTTTTCAGTAATCTTCGTATTTCGTTCCACTAAAGTGTTCTCTGCCCTTCTTGTTTCTAACTGAAAACTTATATAACATAACATAACGGCACACTGGGACAGGAAGCACAGATGCTTGTTTAAGGCTCATTTCCTCCTTCCTCTCCATGGAAACTTATGAAAACTTATGCCATTTAGTTCCTAAGTCAAGCAATATATTAATAAATTGGAACATATCAAGCCCCATTAACGTCTGTTTCAATATCAACCGATACTGTCAAAGGCTACGATTGGATTTTGAACGGACAATCTTTTGCTTATCGTGCTCTTACTCTGTCATCAAAACGGCTAAATAATTCTAAATAGTAAGCATTTGTACTGTTTCAAAACCTCCATGCCATACTGAACTGTCCATGTCGAAATTTAAGTTGTATACTTCAACAGAACTGAATGATGGCAGTTGAGCTGCATTGATACAATCTGTGATCTCTCCTGTGCCACATATCATATAGTCGTCTGTCGTCTTTAATTAAACCAATTCACTGATATGAACAAAGTCTTATACTTGGTAAATGACTTCGTGCTGATGCAGTCAAAAATTTATTGAATAATAATTAATTCAAAGAAACGATTCTGTCAGTGAGAATTAGTTTTAAGCGATTACTGAAAGATTGCCAAAGTATTGCACTGCGGCAGGCTCATTGCAGAAATTCCTATACTTATGGTATTTTATAAGCCATTGCCAAAAGTTATGTCAGATTGAAAATCCGATTTCTTTACTGCATCAACAACAATTTAGGTATTTATGCATCAATGCAATTGTATCCTTTAACAATTTGTGTTAAGCCTTTATTTGCTTTTATAAGCCTGCATATTTCTGCTTGATATTTAAGGCAAACACTGATATGGCCAGTACGGCATTACATGTAGGGCAAACAAGGAAATATCAAATAAGGAATGCTTGCTACAACAGTAAATGCAGCGAACTATCGAAATTGAACAAAAGGAAATAACCAAAGTGGATAAAGCTCCGAAATGTTATTCGTTAATTTAATTTTCATGAAGCTAGCAGCCGTAAACATTTCTAATAATAAAAGAACGACTATCACTCAAGTAGTAATAAGCTAACCGTTAAAGGATAGGAACTTTAATTTCGCATTTACGTGCACTGTAGAATAAATGGGCAGACTTTGGTTTAACTATCAATCTAAAGGTAATAAAATAACGCGGTTACGTAAGAATTTTGTTTCAATTTTGAATTAAATAGACTATCCGATGAGGACCACAAAATATTCTGTGATAGAGAGACTAAGTATGGAAAAGAGACAATAAAGCTTTTTATAATTGCATCTGCTGGAGTACATTCACTGATCTTATTAAATACTGCTCACAAGTTTAAATTAGGACCATTTAAATAACAACGCTAAATGATTGTAAAATTCCCAGATATGATCGCATATTCTAGAACGTCTGCGCAATACGATAAATTTAAGTAGAAAGTTTATTCTTATGATATAATTAATTAATTAATTATAAATTAACACAATTTAGACATGAAAATTAACTCTGAGTAATTAGAATTAGATTAGGATTCCAGACTGCGTGGGCTATATTAAATGTGAAGTGGCATGTATATTTCACTCAATATTTTGTGAACAAACGATTTTAAATTGATATTTATATCTTAATGTCATTTCTAATGTAAAATGATAGCCGGGGCGGAGTCTATGTTTGTCGTAAATTAATTATGCTATCTTCGCTTTATTTATGCAAAATACAAAAAATGAAGACTACAGATATATTGAGTAACCATACTAAACATCTTCACATACTATATCAATGGCAATGTCATAGTATATTGCCAATGTTTTATTAAGTTTTGTTCTAGTAAAACTACTTTTAAAAACTTTAATCGTAACTGTTTATATATCATATATTCATTTTATCTCTCTCTCTCTCTCACTCACCCTCTCTCTCTCTATTTTCCTCTCTTTCGCTCTTTTTCGCTCTCTGGCTTTCAAAATGATAGATAGTCCAATATACATAACATTATTTACAAATGATGAGGCATGTGATTAATCATTTTGCATTTTTGATTTAATTTTATAGTTTCAGTTTACAGCAGGTATACAGCTACATTAAAGGTCGCAACTGTTAACCTACTACTAATATATTAAATTCAAAGAATGAGACAGATTAGTCTACCTTCTAGCTTAGAGCATACCATCGATCTACAGGCCCATGCATTATCAACAATTATATTCTAAGAATAATTCCCTTAAGTTACCTAAAACTAAACTTACCATTACACTAAAAGTTGCCATTACCTTACAAGAAATCGTTTCTATTTTTATAGTAATTTAATTTCAATTTAAATATTTTAGATCGATCGTTAAGCTCGGCGGGGCAGGGGGTTGAGAGGGGTCCAGGAGAATTAGTCTCTTACGGAGCCGCGGGGTCCGGAGAGCAAGCCGACCAGGGGTCGTTCAAGCATAGGTGCAGGCTCTGCTATAAGGTACTGGGTAGTGATAGCGCCCTGCAGATACACATGCGTTCACACACAGGTGAGAAATGATAAGATTCTGATAATATCTTCAATTAATTGTAATTGTTTCTAAAATGATTTTCAAGTTACTTTAGTTAAAAATAATAATTTCTATTAGAAGTTTGTTCATCTAAATTTAGGCCTATGCTTGTTTGTCTATGAGAGAGACCAAGTAATAATAGAGGACATCCCTGACATCATCCCTGGATGAGGAAACAGACGTTAAACCATTGTTATTATTATTATTATTATTTTTATTTTTTTTTATTTTTTTTATTTTACCCCGGTGTAAAGAACCTGGGGTTTGATAAAAACAATTCAAGCAATACGTGCTGAATCGCCGCCCGGCTACTCGAGGTCATCAATCGGCTTAAAAGAATTGTTGAAGCAGACTGCATTAAATCTTTGCAAAGTTATGGAAAGCCTTTGCCAAAGAAAAGATGTCTCTCGCTTATCGCCTGTTTGCTCTGCAATAAGTCTGCCTATGCTATTAATAAAGTCAACTCCTTCGGGATTCATCGGGCCCATGGTTTCATTGGCCACCGGGACAACTTCATATCCTAAGGACAGATCATGGTATTTATCCAACTTCCTAGAGGCGGCATGAACAGCAGCTCCACCGGCAGTGACTGAAGTCGTATTCAGGTAGGAGTTAGCCATAGTGTCAATGACCGTGACATCCCATACGGCATATTTACCGTTGCACCAGGGCACTAAAGTCAGGCCGTCCGGACGCTTGCCGTCTGATCTGGACAACCCACTTGGTTCCTTAGAGGAAGGGATGCCCGCTCTTGAAAGTGCTCGCCATATTAAGTCATTTAAATTGTGATGGCGAGACATTCTACCTGAGCTTCGTTTGCAGGAGAGGCCGTGGAGACCTAAAGCGTCGACTTCATGACCGCAGGGGCACATGTGAGGCTCGCAAGTTTTCGCACCTAAACGAAAACTAACGACTACTCGAATAGCCTCATTGTCTAAAAAAAGCCCACAAGAAGGAACAGGGAGAGCGTGAAGCCAGTCGCTGCTTCTTTTGGTTGATACAGCATTATTATTATTGTTATTATTATTATTATTATTGTTGTTATTATTATTAATATTACTATTATTGTTATTATTATTATTATATTGATAATAATAACAATAATAATAATACATAATAATAAAGTAGCAATAATAATATAACATAGCATAAGCAAACTTATTACAAAGCAAATCGGCGATAAGCCAGAGACCTTTTTCCTTTGGCAAAGGCTCTCCAAGACTTTGTAAAGATTTAGTGCAGTCTGCTATACAATTCTTTTAAGCCGCTTGATGACCTCGAGTAGCCGGGCGGGGATTCAGCACGTATTGCTTGAATCGTTTTTATCAAACCTCGGGTTCTTTACACCCGATGTAAATTAAAATAATAATAATAATAATTAAAGTTTAACGTCCATTTCCTCTTACAAAGCTGATGTCACGGACGTCATTAGTTTTAGGGCTTCTTCCTTTAGACAGACATTTGTTATGTTCTAAATGTTATTCTTATGCAAAGTATATTTTCTTACTCATTTTTGATGATTTCGCTGAACTAGAAACATCTAACTTTGCCAATGAGTTAATTTCTTAACAGATTTATACCTTTATCTTACTGGCTAAATCATGCCTCAAAATGTGGCTTCCATTTGCTTTCTTCTATTACTTCTTAATCACCCATATGATGCGAGGTTTACGAATTTACATTCGATCAAAAAATATTAGATTATGATTTGAGCTGAGTATTTTCTTGTATTCTATAATTTCAATAACGAAATAATTTGCCGACTCATTTGGGTCATTAAATGACCATTTAATCATCATAGCTAGCTAAATCATTTTCAAAGTGATAGCACTCTAACCCGAGACTGAATATAAGTGTAAGATGTTAGAAACTGTCCAGTAAAACCCTTATAACGCTTTAGAAAAATATTCGGATGAAACCCGAGTCTTTCTTACTTGTTGTTATTATCGACTCAAAGTTTACTTTGTTACGAAAGTTTTGGCAGTCTTTCATTATTTCTTCTTTAAAGCGTTGTTACGGGATTGTGTCATGACAGCTTGCATGATAATTATCTTCTCTCCTGATGAACTATTACGTAATGTCTTTTCTCTAGTTCCACAACCGGTCACTATAATTTCGCGGCACAGTCTAGATCATATGAAAATTATCTCTCAAACCTTATGGACATTTTGATATTGAATTTTAGTTTTGAAAATTAAAAGTGCAGACGCTCCTTGATTTGCCCTTTGACTATGAATTTTTCAATTACAAGTTTAAGTTTTCATTTTTAAATTTTTGTAGCCTGAAGGTTTAATTTCGTTAACGTCCCAAATATAACTTAGAAGCGATTTAATACAGAACTGCTTTGGCTACTTCATCGTGATAGGCCAACGGCGGTGGGCCAAAGCTATTAATTCGAACGAAGTCTATAATAAATTATATTTTCAAAACGTTTACAAGCTGAGATTTAAGATGATGAAAATTTTGAAGGAAATGGCATGAACCTACCTCAGAACTGTAACCTTTAGAGCTACTGTAAGACTGGTGCACGAATTAAATAAATAGCAACGACCAACTAAAATAAAAACTAGTGTAAACTTGCTTTCTTCTGTTAAGTTAATTAAAGCGTTTTAAATGAGGCTAAGGTTGTTGATATTAAATATATATTGTGAAAATATACAAATTTAAAATACAAAAATACTTCATTATAAAATTTAGATTTGAGATCTTTATTTAATTTTGAATTAACATCTGGCTATGGTTTGTGTTTTCTATGGCGTCTTCTTCAGATGATTCCTTTCGCTCGGCGCTTTTCGTAATTTATGAAGTTGTATCTTTGGACCATTTGATTTGTTTTATACCTCTACTTTGGACTGATTTTCTGGATTTTGGAATTTGCACCGTTTTTGGACCTTCGTTTGCTCGCCGGCTTGATTTTGTGTCAATAGTGCTCGATGTTGTCATTGATGACTGTAGCATTCTAATTGTTGTTATTATTATTATCTGAAAATAATGTAGTGTCGTCGCTTTTTTCAATTATATAATATATTCAAGCATTATATTCAATCTAAAATTTAAGGAATTTTAATCAATGGGTTTTGAAATGGATGATAAAGTTTTTGATGATCTAACCTACGCCTAATTTCGCTTGATCATCGAATATCCGGGGGCGGGAATATTCTGTGTAACTGCGTTACGTCAGGTAAACAGCGTCTGTGCACCTAGGACGTGTTATCTTCGGCGACCTGTGATCGAAGTTTAATTAAAAGATATGAGTAGCAGTGGGGTGCGTGGATGTATGGAAAGACGAGTGAAAGGAAACGGGAGAGGAAGAGACATCTGGCAATGGAAAAAGGAAAATGATAAGCTCTAAATTGCCTGACAGACGAATGTCATAAATTAGTGAAATGGTTGAAGAATTGAAGTGCTTACTCCAGTCTGGGCTTTGTTGAGCATTTAAAATGATAAAAACAAGAATTTTCCCGATCCTTCTTTTCTATTTACTCTTCTAGATGAACCTTTCTAAAATATTAAAATGGAAATGATAGTGAATTTAAATAAAAGTATAGAGAAGTTAATAAAGTTTGAAAAAACTCAGTAACAAAAAAACTAGTGCTATTCAAATTAGGCAATGGAATTCAGCTCATCGGTTGATGGCACAGTGATCTCAAAAGCAAGATATGCCGGGCTCAAATCCTGTCTCTGTCTGAACAATTACAGTACGGAAACTGACGAACAGCGTAGTTGTATAGATTTGTATATTTTATTTTACAATTTTCTTTTTAATAAGTAAGGAGTAAAACTGGTGTGCCATGATCAACTATTAATTTTGTCCAAACAGTCCTATTCTTAATTGTGGATACTGACTTCAAATTTGACTTTTTATTTTAATTTCTATCTTAAAATACCTGTAGGTATTAAACGAAAAATATAACTTAAGTAAAAGATTTCTACTTCTAAATTTATCTCGCATTTCATTTCCGATTTTATTTGGTATACTTTGTTTGAAAAAAGAAACCAAGCCAATGGATAAATTTCCAATTTACTGACTGATATTATGAAGCAAATTAAATTTCAATCATCGTTATCCCATGTGACTTCATATTACCCCGAAAACGAAATTTAGACTACTCCGTAACAAGCACCGTACGGTACAATCTTAATTCAAAGAAGAGACAACAAAAGTGCCCGGAGGTGAGATTGAAGTCTGATTGAGCTAGGCTAGCAGATCCGTGTGATCAGTCTTATCGAATTGATGCAACGAAACATCCGTAGTCCAAGAACCATTACCCGGACCTTTGATCTTTAACGCGGATTATCGTTAATCCAGATCTTGGTACGGATTGTGAAGGATGCGAGATGACTTTTAAACATTAAGAAATGCTTGAGTCGAGAGACAATCTCATATTTGACTCCGAGCTTGACTCAAATTTAAATTTGGCGTTTAAGTCAGTGGATGAGAAGAAAAGTTCGAAGAGTAAAAAAGAAGAAATAACTGAATTAGTTAATAAATCAATCAATCAGACTGATTTTCTGTATAGACGTATTATGCCCGACCCAGCAGTTTGCATGTTACTTTTAGTATTACGTTGTGCAGACATCAGTTAAATTTGTATGTAAAATGCATAATCGCAAAAAAGTTAAACGGCAAACGCTAAAGCCAATTTAGCGTCAGTTATTATTCTCAATAGTATGTCAGGGACGGGGTGAGCTCAGGATTTGAACCCTGCGCCTACATATCGGATGTCTAACACCACGATGTAAGATACTCGACCGCGGATCAGTATATGCGGGGTTCAAATCCTGGGCTCGCCCGTCACTGACATCGCTTTCGAGTGAGGAAACTGACATTAACCTTTTACCAGCTTTACCATGTCAGTTCCCACCTGCTCAGCCAAAGATGGAATGGTCTCCAAAGTGGGCGATGATCTGTTGCATAGCCAACAAAAGAATGAATATATGCCGTTTTTAAAACCTGTTTTAAAACCTGTTTGATGGTTCATAAGGAAGTGCAGAAGATTATAAATGCAAATTTTTCTAAGAAGAAAATTCATCTGCAAAAAATCCTAGATCTATCTAAGTCTATCTTTTTATATCTGCTTGTATTCGAAGAAATAAGCACTTCTATAGTATATATTAATTTTTTTATTCTAAGGGTGAAGCTCTCATAAAATTCTAATCTAATAATTAACAAAAGTAATCTCTTTTATAGATATGGCATTTTATAATTGCTGCCTTATTAAAGATATTGTACTTTATTAGTGTAGTCTTCCAGTGAGTCACATATATGCATAATCAATCAAAAATCAATAATATAATCAATGCAGGGTTACATGTTCTGTGTACTCCGTGTATGCATGAGCATTTAACATTTGTAATTTTAGCATTGTATGTAACATTTGACTCATTCAGTCTTTCTAATTGTCTTTCTCATACTATCCCTTTCTCTCTATCTCTACCTCTTACATTCTTTCATTTATTATCATCTTATCTCTTCAATTGCTCGTCGCTAACAAATTTCATATTTGCTACTCACTCAATCTTGATGCTTTATCTCTCGCGCTCTCTCTCTCTCTCTCTCTCTCTCTCTCTCTGCCTCTCTCTCACTCTCTCTGCTTCTATCTATCTATCTCAGAGTACTTCTTTCACCCTCTGCCTCATTCTCTCTATCACATCTTATCAATTACCCTCCACTAGAATTTTTCAAAACTCTATTTCTATATACGTATAATGCAGTATTTTTGCTCTATCCAGCTTCTACCTAACCTCCATAATAACGCTCAACGACGATAACGACAAATAATAACAGCGTTCATGCTTTTATGTCACCAATAATCTTCCGATGACGGGCTTTTACGCCCATCAATCCATCCGCCCTCTGTTGAACGGAAGTAGTTACATGGTGGGCTGGTCGCAGACTACGTGATCGTGAGGCAATGCACCAGGCTGTAGTTAATACGACTGATGAGGATTTTATGAGATTTCTACTTCAGACCAGATTCATTTCTTATTTAGCATGCCGTAGGCAGATTTCTTTATAAGAAATAGATTTATCAGAGTGTCCATAGTCAATACATCAATACAGAAACACATCATGTTTCTTAGTGGTATTTTTCTATCTCTCTCTCCAGTGGTCTGCCAAGTGACAGGTCTAAGGTACATACTCATTTCAAGAGTCTGCTTTTACGCTTCACAAAGGACACTCCGCTAGATTAAAAAGTTAGTCCTCTCACAAAAAAGCAACGGAAATCCACATCAGAAGCCATATTTTTCAGGTCATAGGCTAAATATATTTTTTAAAGTTACAGGTTACATAAGGTAAAGATTTTGAATTTTTCTAACTATGAAATTTAAATTAGTTTAGCCAGCATTAATCGTTTTCAATAGAAGTTGCAATTCCGGAATTTGATCAAGAATTTGAATTTATTTGTTAGAAATCATAGCAGAAATCACTTCCCTCACACTTGAGTATCTCACGCATTTGTAAGCATACCATTGATCAATCCTATAAGCTAAATTTGCTACAAAGGGTTCTTTAATTTCACAAATATGATGTCTTTCTCACTCCTTGTTCGATCAATATTTGACACTTATAACTTCCTTCCTTTAGTGCGCCATTCTTTAACTTTTGGACTTTGAAGTTTACGCTTACTAACCTCTATATTATATTCCCAAGCTTGACGTTATATTATTCATGATGTTTGGTGCTACATGGATAACGACAGTATTTCATTTGCAGTGCATTGCATAGAATTGTACATTAAATGGAATTGTACGTAGAATTCTAAAATTATAAGTGTCAAATATTCTTCTGTCGCTATCGTGTGAAGAAACTGCAGTAAACATTGGCTTTTTACATAATCTAATGTTATTACTTTCCACTTAACTCTGCTCAGCATCTGAAGTAGTTGACTCGTACGAAGCACTTGCAGATCTGCGGATGTAATCTAAACTTGCACCAACTCAAAAAAACTCTTAACGCACAAGAGGTTGGCATGATCTGCCGTCTTACCGGAGTCATACGTCGAGTTGCAGTGACAGGCCAAGTCGTTTCTTGAAAGAGTTTACTTCTTGAGCAGTAATAGAGCTTACAACTATTCTGATCGCGTAGTTTTGAGATTTGACGAGAAAGGATTGCTGGTTGACCGTGGAGCTCTATCAACCTTTTCCAACTGAGGGGTGTTAAAAGTTTTGTAGATTACCAGACATCGTGATAATAATAATAATTATGATGATAATAATAATAATAATAATAAGTAATAAAATAATAATAGTTACTAAAATAATAATAATAATAATATACAATAATAATAATAATAATATACAATAATAATAATAATAATAATAATAATAATAATAATATTAATAGTATTAATAATAATGACGATGATAATAATAATAATAATAATAACAAGTAGTGATTAACTAATTAGTACTGACAAAATAATACTATTAATAATAATAACAATAATTTAATGCAATCTGCTTTAGCTATATTTTAAGCCGCTAGATGACCTGAAGTAGCCGGGCGGCGATTCAGCACGTATTACTCGAATCGTTTTTATTAAACCTCGGGTAAAGAATCTTTATATTCTGGGTAAAAAATAAAAATAGTAAATTATCAATTTAATGCCTCATTTTTAAACCGTTAGACAATATAGTCCGTTTTTCGTGAAACCAGTCCTGTTAGCGGCCGATATTTTACTCTCAGATTATCGAGACCGGGAATCGAACCAGCGATAGTTTAATTCACCTTTGGAACTGTCATTTAGTGCTTCATGACGTTACCAGACGCCTCTAACCACTACGCTATTGAGCATTTCAATGGCTTTAGAATCATACCACTATCGAGTGTTTTAAATATAACACACATGGACTATCTGCACCAACAGTTTTGATAGTATTTCTAGATAAATTTTATGCAGAAAATCCGGGGTTCGGACTCCCCGGAAGCGGATTAGAATCCTGCAAGGAAAGCAAGATCCATTCGCCGCCTGGATCTTTTTAATTTATGCGCCAACCGGAAATGTTTGCACGGCTCGATGACGGATTGAGAAGTCCGGCGTCCTGTTGCCTGGACCTCTGGGAACATCATCATCTGTTGTTCCGACACTTCCGGTTATCGTCGAGTCCGTTCAGAAGAATTCTGCTAAATCTTATGAGCGTTAAAATTCCTAAAAAATGTAAAGAACTTTCATTAGTTCTAAAGCATGTTATTAAACTTATTTTAATTATTTGATTAATATAAATATAAATATAAATATATAAAGTATGAATATAATTCTCTCTCTCTCTCTCTCTCTCTCTCTCTCAGAGCACTGCCTACTGGCATGTCCATGGTATATAACGCCTCCACTCTTCTTTATCTTGCGCTTTCCTCTTCAATTCCACATATGCGTGGGTCTTTAAATCATCTAACATACATAAATATAAATATATAAATATATAAATATATAAATATATAAATATATAAATATATAAATATATAAATATATAAATATATAAATATATAAATATATAAATATATAAATATATAAATATATAAATATATAAATATATAAATATATAAAGAACATTGACTTTGAACAAAAACATGTTATTACGCTTTTTTAATGTTTTAAAGCGTTGTAGATAATTATATTGAACCACAGGAATCTATTGTTGACCTACTACTGCCATTTCTTTATTAAAAATTGTTGAAATTTTATTTTTTTTCTTCTGCTTAATTGCTTCTTAATACACCTATGCATACTGTAGATATACATGTGTATTTGTTTCTTGTTGTGGTATAATTACGATAGATTAAGCTGAAGCTATAGTCAATTACAAACCCTGATAAAAGATTTAGCGTATATCGCGATGCTATCTTAATCATACTGCCTTATTGCTGTTGCATTTATGTTGTATCTCTTCGATACTTTCCTTGTCAAGCTAAAAACCCATCTCTTTCCGCCACATGTCTAACTTTTAACCCGCTTGCCTTGGACTTGCATTGTCTTGATCTCGCTTTCTCTTGCGGTCTCAGTGTACTCAGTCGTCATCGTGTGGTGTTTTTGCGCCTGTTTGTGTAGAGTCTGAAAGAGACGTCCCTGACATTGTCTTATGGCGAGGTACCGGACGTTAAATTCTTATTGTTTTATTGTATCTTTCGAACCTAATCAGAAAATATCGTATCTAAATCATCTATTTGAATTCTATGTACACAGGTGAGCGGCCGTACAAGTGCAACATTTGCGGAAATAGATTTACGACAAAAGGAAATCTCAAAGTCCATTTCCAGCGTCACCAGGAGCAATATCCCCACATCCGTATGAATCCGAATCCGGTTCCGGAGCATCTGGACCATTTGATGCCACCCCTGATGGCCTCAACCCCAGGTTCTCTGACGGCTCCACAGAAGCCATTTTCTCCTTCGTCTCCTGCCGGACAACCTCGTGGCACTGCCCCTCAATCTCATCCCCCTCTTTCCCTGCCACCTTTCCTTCTTTCAACTTCCTTTCCACACTGCCTCAACAATTCTGAAATAAGATCTCAACAAGCAGGTCAAAATAATGGACTGGAACAACAGAAATCTACAGCAGCAAGCGCTGCTGTAAATTCTCTGATATCTTCGTCATTTGGGAAATGCTTCATGCCTCAAACCCTTAATTTCTCTCAGGGGATAATGGGTTCACAGCAAAGTAAACCCCCTGATTCGGCCAACAATAATATCTTTACCGGCGATAAAGAAAATTACAGAGCAATGATTAAGTCAGAAATAATGTCTCCGGAATCGAAGTCAAAGTCAATATCAAACAGCCAAGCTTTGGACTCAAGAGATTGTCAGGATCTTTCAATGAAAATTAAACCTGATCCATCTGTTGATAATTTTGGAAAGTCGGGTGGATTCCAGCCGGATTCATTCCAATCACCGCTCAGTGCTTTGTCATCCATGTCCTCATCCCTAGCTGCCTTAGGTACTTCTCCACATTCGATCCTTCCCCAATCTCCATCCCTCCAGGTCAAAAACAGCACAAGCCAAAGTTGGCTACCCCCTGTTCAGCTTCCACTGGATGAAGACTCGTTGGAGCAATACATGGAAGTTTGTAGGTCCGACAAGATCGAGGAACTGCTGGAAATTGCTTCCGGCGATGCGTCCAAATCAGGAAGTGGAGATCCGAACGAGTGCAGTATATGCCACAGAGTGCTGAGTTGTCGTAGCGCCCTGCAGATGCATTATCGTACTCACACTGGGGAGCGACCCTTTAGATGTCGTCTCTGCAATAGGACGTTCACGACAAAGGGAAATCTCAAAACGCACATGAGCGTTCATCGCGGGAAGACAAACGGTCTGCCAATCGGTCAGAAACAGAATCTATTAAGATGTATAGTTTGCGCCAAAGAATGTGGAAATCCGCTAGCATTACAGCAGCACATGAGATCTCACTCCCTGGCTGAACTGCAGAAGGAATATATCCCAAGTCCTGATCGAGTTTCGATTAGTTCTTCTTCGAATGCAGGCAGCCCGGCCGCACCGATGCTTTCACACGGAATGGGACCATTCGTTCCATTTATGACAGGGTATCCTGGACTCTATCCATCGCTTCCAGGTGGATTCTTTCCAGGCGGAATCTATCCCGGTGGAAGTTCTGCGATATTTGCAGCTGCGGCCGCTGCAGCAGCTTCTGCAAACAGTCAAAAAGAAGAAAAGGAACTTGATTTGAGGAAACCTAGTAGTTTGTCAAATGGAAAACGCGAACTGTCGGATGAAGATTATCAGGATGAATATGAAGATAGAAAAAGATCTCGAGCGGACAGCGAATCGGAAAGCAATGACTGTGAGGATAGCAGAAGTTCTGACTGTCATGATAGGAAGGAAAACTGGAATCATTCATACAGAGTTCAAAGAGAAAACAGTCCAGCTGGAGATAGTGAGAATGACGAAGCAGAATATCTTCAAAACAAATCTTACCAAGATGCAAAGGATGAAGGAAATTCAGAGTATACAAAGAGATCTGAAGAAACGATGGAAGATGTTAGAAGATTCGGAGAAGAGTTTAATTCCAGAGAGAATATTATTCTGCCAGTCAGTTTGGATGGAAAAGCAGATGGAAGTGAAAACAACGGAACAATGGAAGACCAGAATAAGTCTGCAGAAGGGAGAGAAATATCAGAACTTTCATACTGTTCACCCTTAGAGGCACTGAAGGAGAAGGTCGATGCTATATCCTCGAAAATTAAACTTTCTTCTCCATACGAAGCTGGTATGGAGCACTTAAGACAAGCAGATCCGGAAATTACCTGGAAGACTTACTCCGAACAGAATCAACCCTTATCCTTTTCCTCATCACGTGATGACGTAAAATCTACATCATCATCGCCAGATGAGGCAACAAGAAATGAACGCTCGACGAATCGTTCCGTAGATTCGCCAAACAGCCATTCAAACACTGGAAGAGAATCCTTCGTATCCGAGAAAAACAAAACCTCTTCCGGGGAGTCGATGAGAGGGATGGAAAGAGGATTGAAGGACAGTCCTAGTTTGTTGGATAGGAGCAGCAGCAGCAGCAGCAGTGGCAGTGGAGGAGCCTCGAGCTCTTCATCACAGCAGAACCAGAGGTACATGTGCAATACCTGCGACAAGCCCTTCTCGAGCACCAGTGCCCTCCAGATCCACTCTCGCACCCACACTGGTGATAGACCTTTCTCCTGCGAGGTCTGCGGCAAGGCTTTTACCACTAAAGGAAATCTGAAGGTGGGTAGCTTTATTTTACTTTAGGTTTAGATTCTTTGAGGATTGTTGCTGTCCTATGTTCAGGGCAAACGTAACTAATCGATGATGATTTAGGATGCTCAGGTCAAACGAAATTAATCGATGATGATTTAGGATGCTCAGGTCAAACGAAATTAATCGATGATGATTTAGTATCTTTTTGGATGTATTTGAGTTGTATTTAATTTACAAGCTATTTGGGGCTTTCAATTGAAACCATAAAAGTAAATAAAAGGCTAAAATTAGTCACAAAAATGCGCTATCCCTACTATGACATATTAACTGTCATGATTAAATGGCCATCAATTAAACGAACAATATAGGTAATTAACGTACTTTTAACTTTTTATTCTTAAGTCTATTCGTATCCCGACCCTGATTAAACTGGGATATAAGGGAAGATGATGATGATCATGATTTGTGGTTACTTAAATAAAATCTATGAGCTTTCTTTTTATACAGTATTATATTTGGATTAGAAACTTTATTGAAAATATCTAAAGGTAGATATTCAACGATAGATATTATCTGGACACTAATCTATGGGGAAGGGAAGAAGACTTAGATAACTTAGCGCAAAGCAATCAATATCTATTTACAAGTTGAGAAAATCCAATTAGAAGAGGCCATGGAACTTTCAAATGACCGAAGTAAATGAAAGAAAGTTGCCACCCTAGTATCTATTCAGAACATATAATGTAATAATAATAGTAACAGTTTAAGTGCTATTGCCATCAATAACAACATCGAGAATTACTGAGAATAATCCAAGCCGGTGAGCAAAAAAGGATCCAAAAACGGTGCAAAAAGGAAACGAAAGTAACTGATAATAATGATGATGATCTCTCTCTTCAATGCACTGCCAAGTGGCAGGTTCAAGGTACATATTCATACTCAAATCTACTTTCTCGCTCCATAAGAGCATTCCTTAGATCAACAAGTTAATCCCTTCGCAAAGTCTATGCCTTATCCATACGTTATGTAGCCTATAGCTACAATGATGAACATATATATAAGTAATGTCGTAAGGTATTATCGTTTCGTTAATATTTTAGGTTCATATGAGTACCCATGCCTGGAACAAATGCCCATCAAGGCGCGGTCGGCGTATGTCAGTGGAACCCTCGTCTCTGGGGAACTTCAATCCAGCCACTGGCGTCAACCATCTGACCAGTCCACCCGAAGTCAAAGGCCAAGGGCTCGCCCAAGCGTCCTTCAAGCAGCTGGGTATACCATCCGAGGCCCTTACTGCATCTCTTCCAATGATGGGTGAGTTTTTAGATGTGCCAGCCATATCGCACATACAAAAAACATTCAATATGTAATTTTAAAAGCTTTGGTTAACATATTAAAATTATTTTAGTGAACTGATATCCACCAGTTTTAAGAAACGAAAGGAACTGCTAAGAATGATGATATTTAAGTATACTATGGTATTATCGTTTCGTTAATATTTTAGGTTCATATGAATACTTACATGTTTAAGAGGTTTATATAACGGTGTGGTTAGTTATCCATGCTATCAGGTAGAACGACTGAAATTTAACTCTCTGAGTGCACCCTGGAATCGATGCCATGACCCCATTAATTAATTAAATTAAATTAATTAAACCCCATTAAAGCAGCCATTTAATGCTGTATGATCTTGCCTGTATCCATTGAATAGACTAAAATAAGATAAAAGTCTGTGTATAAAATATAAGATCTAGCAGAAAGAAATACGCGAGCATCAGGTTAAAACAATGAAATAATAGTGAGACAAGTGGTTAGTGTGTTCTTGTATCTGTTCTCTTCAACTACTTTGATTTGTGTAATATGATTGCGCCTTTACACGCGAGGCTGAGAACTCTTATATGCACTAACATCTATCTTTTATGTAACAGGATTTCCGGCATCATTCTACGCCGGACTCCGCGGTCATCAAGCACTGCTGGGACACATCAATGAGCGAGGATCAGAACCTAGTGCTTGTGGGTCCAAATCACAAATTACCTCTACGTCAGCTATGGGCAGGATCCTGTCAGATCCGCTAAGAGCGGGACATCCGGCCGGATCACCAGCTATGATGAACCATTCAGCAGCAGCCGCAGCGGCTATGATGATGATGATGAATCAAGGACTGGCAGCTGCAGCAGCTGGTCAGGGTTTCAGTAAATCTCTACACAGCTTGAGATTCGGTAATCCTACGGAGTATCAGGACAGAAATACTCCAGACAGAAACAGTATTGATAGAAATACTCCAGACAGAAGCAGTATTGAGGATCTGAGGTCCGACAGGGACACCAAAAACGAAGATCCCAGATCTGAGATACACCGCAGAAGATCTGAAAGTGATGACGAAATCGATGAGTCAGCAGAATTGGAGTCGAGAAGGAATAAAGATGGCGGAGAAGAGTTGAATTTATGTGTTAAGGCTTCCGGATCGACCAGGGAGAGATTTCTGCAGATGGACGATATGAAATCCGGTGTAAAAAGATGGACCGGATCGCTGAACGCTCCTAATCATAATCCGTCCCGACTTATATCACACTGTAGTTGAATTTGTTAAAAAGTATTAGCTAATCAGCGCTGTTGTGCTCGGAAAACTGTTTAAATTCTGCAGCAGAATGGACAAAATGTTTACTGGACTTGTCGTAAGAGGCGACTAAGTAGGAACTTAAAACGCAGCCTATATCAGCAAAGAGTTACATTAGGATTTAGTAGAAGCCTAGCTTTATGATTGGATCAATTAGATTACACTAAGAGTTACATTGGGATTAAGTAGTAGCCTAGCCTTTGAGATTGGACCAATTAGATTACACTAAGAGTTACATTACGATTTAGTTGAATTCCAGCTTTATGATTGGATCAATTAGATTACATTAAGAGTTACATTAGGGTTTAGTAGTAGCCTAGCCTTATGATTGGATCAATTAGAATACATTAGGTGCTACATTAGGAACTCGCAGTAGCCTAGCCTTGTGATTGGATCAATTAGATGATCTATGAAGTACACAATGTGAGCATAAAGAACGCACACTGGTTGAAACATTTCCTTGGACCGGTCATTGTGCAGCACAACAGAGAGAGAATTTAATCGAATATCCTCGTTAAAATAAGATATTCCTGTGTTGTGTCCTGGACACTGCAGAAAAGACCACCGTTAACCGCACGTGTCGTAGTAAAATGCGACTAAGCAAGAATTGAGGAAAGCAACTGGAATCCACCTAAGAAGCCATATTTTACCCAAACCATAGGCTACATAAGGTAAGGATAAAGGCATGCTCTTTGTGAATAGATTAACTTGTTGATCTATGGAGTGCTCTTGATGGAGTTTGAAAGGAGATTAAGTCTGATTATATACCTTAGACCTGCGACTTGGCAGAACACTAGAGAGATCCTCATTTACGCGTGTCTAACCTAACCAGTTACTGATAGAATTGAAAATAAACTTTGAGGATTGTTAGCGCCTCTGTGTCTATCTAATGCATAACAAGTTGATTCTAATGATTCATTTTACATTTAAGAGCGTTCATTTAAATTTAAACTAACGAGAGACACGATTATGTCCCTGACATCATTACAGGTCGTAGAATAGAACGTTAAACTATCTCCGATTGATTTATTTGATGGAAAAATAGAGGATTGGCTGATGATATGGTGTGAGAAAGAGAGTAGTGTAGAAGGTCTATTCGTACCGCGACCCTAGTTAAACTGGGATTTAAGGAAAGTTGATGATGATGATGAAGAAAAAGATCATTTTGATGAAGATGATGATGATGTATTTGATAGAAAAAAAATGTGTAAACTATGGCTTGACGGGCAAGTGAAATAGTCAAATAATCAAGTGAAATAGATCATATGAAAATCAAATAATAATAATAGAATGAAAGGGGGATAGTGAATCAAAAACTCGGACGATCTGGATATACGTCGATACTAAAAGCAGGTTATCGAGAATGTGGAGAAATTTTGTACAACGAACCAACTTATACAAACTGTACACCACAAAGAGTGAACTATTTAAATGAACAATCCGTCTCCTTAAGAGTTTAAATTGTGTTATTGTCTGCAACTGTACGAATTATATATTTAAATTAATAATTGTGTTCCTTCTGCAATCCTTGCGTTCTTATTTTTCAAAAATAGTTTTACTCTCTAAATAATTAATTAATTAAATGATACCCATATTAAACTGTTTTTCTAATTCTGCATAACGGCAAAACTTGAACAAGAAAATAAATATGAAATAAATGTTACGTAATACAGTTAAAACAATATTACTAAATTAACAATGACATAGAAATGAAAACATAAAATAAAATAAACACACAAAATCAACAATATCAAATAATGATAATAATAATAAAAACGATTCAGCACGTATTGCTCGAATCGTTTTTATCAAACCTCGTGTTCTTTACACCCGGGGAAAAATAATAATAGTAAAATCAAAATAATAATAATAAAGAATGCAACAAAATACAGTTTTATAACAAACCTATAATTCAATAACAGTTAGTTATAATATTTCTACATGTATTATTGCTGCTACTAATACCACAAAGAAAAATTAATATTATTATTGATATTAATATTTAAATAATAATATTTTAATATTATTATTTAAATATTTTCAATTTATTAAATTAATGCCCATTTTTCGTAAGAGAAAATTAATTATTTAATATATATATTTATTTCAAATGAGGCGGGTGCGTGAAATAACTGAAAAAAGACTGAACTGTCGTTTTAAATAACACATTAATACACGTTTTGTTTAGGAAACACTTCAGCATCATCTAGAATCCACAATACACGTAATAAATGACCCAATCTGTGAAAATTTATATCCAAAAAACGAAAAAAATTTCTGTACCTAAGACACGAATATTTTTTAGAACATAAATTTCCTTAATGTCCAACGTGTATAATAAATATTATAGCTACGATTGGATGAACATATAAATATAATTGGAGAAATTTTCCTATATAGGTTTAGTATTCAAATGGAGAATAATCTTTGATTTGTCACACTTGAGGACGAAAGTTGTGGTTAAAAATTTAAATATTTTATGCAAAATTCTTCTGTCTGGTGCTCGGTCAAAATGCAGGTCCAAGACCTAAAGTATATACTGCAATTCACTATTCACTTTCAAGCTCTTTAAGAGCACTGCATTGATCAACAAATTGATCCCACAAAAAAAACTGTCTTTTCAAAACCTATTGGAACGTTTAGCTTGCTAGAAATATAACTTCTGAGGTGATTTTTCATTCGCTTCTCAGTCATTGCTTTGAAGCCTCTTACGGCAAGCACAGCAGACTGATTTACTCTTTAGCAATTCGACTCAAACACGTTTATACAAAATATTACTTTAATAATATCATTATCGTGTAATAATCAAATCTTAATTCTACTTATACAGAATATATAATAATATCGTATTATCTATATTTATCCACATTCCAAGACCACATAAACAATACTACATGGAAGTGCTAAAGCTTACATCTTCGTATATTAATAAATTCAATCCAATAGGTTAATTAGTCCAATCCAATTAACTGATTAAGTAGGGTTTTCAATGCCTCTCAATATCATCAAATAATATCACAAATTTTATACCAGTTGTCTTGCAAAGACAGTCACTATGATAGCAAGCTGCTTTACAAACAGGAGCTTTCAGGTACGAATACTGAATACGTCTGCATGAAATTTAATAACGATCTTTTCATAGAATTGAAATCCCAAATATAGAGCTACGAACACCGCATCTAGCTTCAAATCCTACTAAACAAGAAATACGATTTTCAAGAAAATCAATATTTGGCTAAAATAAAATGAAACTATATTCTGCAAAATTCAATATCAGCTTTTACGTACAAAAATTAGATACAATACTTCTAATTTACTATTTAGATTTATTATTGCGAAAAAGTCCCGTTAATTTATGTCAAATGTAGGAAATGAATCTTTCTGCAGATATTTTAATAAATACTTCAACAAATAGATTACCTAAAACAATTCAAAATGCTCGAAGTACTATGGGAGCGAAGATGGCCTAACGGCGTTTGCTTAGTAAGCTAAGGCCAGGGATCAAAGCGCAGACCAGTCAACAACTAAAGGATATCCGCTAGGGCCCCAGGAAGGCTAATCATATATCGGAGCTTTCTGCAATTTGGCGCTATCAAACAGCAAAGCTATGATTACTCATGAAAAGGATTCACTGTAATACGTGTGTCAGTCAAATGTCTAACTAAAAGGAAATATTTTAGAAAGCCACGCTTCTTAAGTGAAGAGATAGGTTCGTTTGATGGTCTAGTTGGTAGAACACGTGGCTGATAGGCAGCAGGCCACGAATACGAATACTGGCTAGACGGTCTCAACATCCTAGCGACATAAAAACTGACGTTAAACTCAACTGCTAATGGCAGAAGCAAACCCTGAAAAACAGTCGATATCTAATTCACACGAGAAATTCAAGATTGGTAACGGCTGCTGGCCCAGCTGGCAGCACGCGAGTCTGTTAAGTAAGAGATCTTAGGTCCTAAACACCGCCATTACGACACTGGCGGTACACTTGCGAATAGAAACAGGCGAGAAAGAACTTCACAGAGTCACTTCCTCATTTAAGATTCCACACTCGCTTAGGATAATTAAAAATTTCACATTTTTTTAATTTTTACATTAATTAAGCAATGTTACCAACACCCCAAAGACTATAACATTGTAACCAAATGGTAAAAGCTAAAAAGATAGTCAGACGTCAGTTTCCTCACTCAAAAGCGATGTCAGTGACGGGCGAGCCCAGGAATTGAACCCCACATCTACTACTCCGGGTTCGAGTATCTTACCGACTTCGCCACTGGCTTCAGTCAAAGAGACAACAGCGTGGTAAGGAACAGTAGTACTAAATTTATAATAATCTTAGCTAATCTGAGAATAAAGCACTTAGCAGAAGGCAGTAATGTGATGTCAATGAAACCATATCAACAAATAACTATTAACAGTCTAGTATGCACAAACAACTACATAAGTATCAGGTGCCAATATCATATTTACAATTAACAGTACTGCAACTCATGCCTTCAATTTACAATTTAGTTCTAGCTAAGCAAAGTCACATATTATAATCACATTTAAAGTTACAATTTAGTATTATTTAAGCAAAATCAAATACTATAATCACTGCAAAGTTAAAATTTACAATCTAGTTTTAGTTACAGAAAAAAACATCTTTTGACAATGAAAAATACCATTGCAATTTTTATTCAAGAGTCAATCAGTAAAATATATTTTTCAATCTAGGACCTGTGAATTCTTAAGGTAGGAATTACAATTAACAATCAAATCAGAATGCGAATACGGATCACAACGCAGACGTAATGCAAATATCATTTCATAATTGTCTCATGCAAGATAACAATCAAAACTGAGTTTCACAGAACCTTGCACAAGTTAAAACACAACAATAAATCAAAACTACCTACAAATCTTAAGATAATTAAGTAACGTCATCAGAAATAGAAATGAGTTCTATTCAAAATCATATCAGTTGGGAACTATAAGCATAGACAAAAGTGATATATATATATATATATATATATATACATGTATATATATATATATATATATATATATGTATGTATGTATGTATATACTGTATATATATATATATATATATATATATATATATATATATATATATATATATATATATATATATATATATATATATCGTCTAAATCTGTCATATAGAGTGGAGGCGTTATATACCACGGACCTGCCAGTAGGCGGTGCACTTAGAGAGATATATCGTCCACGAAGATGACATGGACGACAGTAGGACTCTCTCTATTGTTGTAGAAATTAGATAAGAGAGACAGGAGTCGGCTCAAAGTACACATGCCTATAGCAGATATGGAATATAATATCTAGCAGGTGGTTTAAATAGCCATATAATATATAATAGCTGGTGATTCAGTGCAGAGTTATATTCACATAATCTACAGCATCACAACTCACAAAGACCATATCAACTACTGTTCTAATCACAGTACACGTTTATGCAGCTTTGGCAACCTTCACACAAAGAAGAATTTCAACGAAATAGTTTCCCATTTCCTTCAACAGTAATAGAATAAGTATTAGGGATCGGCTCACAGGAAACTGGTCAGGCTATTCCCAAGTTTACAGGGCCCAGCATTTGATTTTTACTTAAAAGCTAAAACAAGCTAAGGTTAACGTCAGTTTCCTCACTCGAAAGCGACGTCAGTGACGGGAGAGAGCCCAGGATTTTAACCCCGCACATACTGATCCGTGTCGAGTATCTAACTGATTTCGCCACTGGCTCCAGCCAATGGCTGGAAAACGTTAAAAAGTACATTCTAATATTGGCAATAAACCTTCTCAGCTCACCACACATTCGCTTCACAGCCAGCATTAGTTAAATAGATTTTATATAATAACTTAGCTTAAACGTCTCCCTGTCTCAGCTGTTTGGCACACAGATGTTCTGCACAGAAAGTCTGATAATTATATACAGCACAGTCACGTAGCAGAGAAAGAAAAATATCAAATTTTCAATATCTACGGCCATCAAGCCCTTATCTCCTCCGTGCCTAAAGAACCTAAGATAAGCAGATGCATCAAACGAATACAATAATATTTTTTAATCTTTTGACTGGTTTTCTGCTTTTTTATTTTGCACTGCTTTGAATGTTCTATTTGCACCAGGCTCGGATTAAAATCAAAATTGCTCTATTCTGTCATGGATGACAGTAGCACCCCAATTGTAGTAATGTTATAGCAGTATTGCTTAAACTCAGCCTGAGGACGTTTAACAAGTAGTATCTAGAGGGTGACAGCTGATAGGGCTAACAAAAAGAAAAATATTTGGTTGGTTAAATGTAAATGGCAATTTACTGGCATGGGAACGTTCTAAGAGACATCGGAGTCCAGCAGAATTAATAATACGATCCTTTACCTTCTCATCTTCTATTTCAAACAATCTACCGATCAACTGGTAAGCTTATGTAAATAAATTTCAAAAGAGACACGTATCATGACTTCACAAGCTAACAGAGATTATCAAATAGATTCTCTACCTAATATTCATCGTCTATAATAATTTATCAGCCCTAGTTCCGTCCAGATTAGATGGCCTAGTCGATAGCACACTGGCCCGACAAGCAGGAGGCCATCGGTTCAAATCTTAAAAGGGCTTTCTCTGACAATTCTCTTGTACTACAGGAAAAGGCGTTAAACTTATCTTTTCAGCTCTAATCAAATCGCATGCTTACAATACATATATACGACAAGTAACACAATTAGGACTTCACGAGCTAGCAGAACATTAAATCAAATCTATAACTAATATTCACTAAGTATCATTACTTATCAGTCCTAGTTCTGTTCACCGCATGACTAGGAGCACTAGCTACGAGCACTGCACCGGCTCATCTTGCTCGCTACTGATACGAGCACTAGCTACGAGCACTGCACAGGCTCATCTTGCTCGCTACTGATACAAGCACTAGACACGAGCACTGCACAGGCTCATCTTGCTCTCTACTGATAAGAGCACTAGCTACGAGCACTGCACAGGCTCATCTTGCTCTCTACTGATACGAGCACTGCACCGGCTCATCTTGCTCGCTACTGATACGAGCACTAGCTACGAGCTCTGTACCGGCTCATCTTTCTCTCTACTGATATGAGCACTAGCTACGAGCACTGTACCGGTTCATCTTGCTCGCTACTGATACGGGCACTAGCTACGAGCACTGTACCGGCTCATCTTTCTCGCTACTGCTACGAGCAATAGCTACGAGCACTGCACCGGCTCATCTTGCTCGCGAGTGAGTTCAGCTCTATCTGCAGCTCAGGATCTCGATGCAGCTCGTCGATCTCCTCTCGAGCTACCCGCCTCCTCTCAGATCTTAACGAATGATCGGAACGAATCGATCGACGACTTTTGTCGGAGCTGTGCGCCGACGACGAGGCGTACTTTTCCCTCAGGGGGCGCCCGGCCTTGCCGCCCCTGTGACTGCCTGCCCCGCTGTTCTTCTCGCTGCTCCAGGGGGTGGAGACAGAGGACGTGGAGCTGCCGGGGTGGGGGTGGGGTGGCGGGGTGATCCACGGGTGGGCAAGAGCTTCCGCTGCCGTTAATCTTTCCGAAGGATCGATGACCAGCAGACAGTCTATGAAATTCTTTGCTAGAGCTGAGACTTCGTTCCAGAGCTGCGTGGTATAATACGAATAGATTATTTTTCATGATAAAAATACATAAAACAATCGTAAATAATTAATACTATATATTAATAGTAAGATATAAAATAAATGCATTAATGATATTTAGTGATAATAGTAATAACAATGGAATAATAACAATATTCGAGTTCAATGTGTCCAGAAACAAGTACTCTTACTACCCGTGCATCCAGGACAACATCAAGTACGTAATAATAATAATAGTAATAGTAAATAAAAATAGAAAGATAAAATGAAAACAATAAAACAAAAATGTCAGATAAAAGTTCAGAATAATAACAATGATTAATGATAATCAAGCGTCAAGATTATCATCAGTCATTGGTATCACAAATGAGAGTCCCCAGGTTAATTCAGTACCTGTAGGTAAGTTGTTCACCTTTGGAGTGTTGATCAGTACGTGGGCCTACAGGATTCAAATTCTGCGCTCATCACGCCACGGAAAACCTTTCGAGAAATTAAAATCAGTTTGTGAACTAGGTTTTCGCCACTAACCAAGAGTTCAAACTACCAACCTACTGAACCACAATCAGACACCTAACAACTTTACCACACAGTCAGTACAAAATCTCTAAATCACTTACAGCGCCCTCGTAGCTGTACATGGCTCGTAGAATAAGCCGATAGAGCCGTGAGCGACTGTCGTCATCGAACGGCATCGTGCCGCTGAGCAGGATGTACGTGATGACCCCCACGGCCCACAGATCAACCTGACCGGTGTACGGCCGGCGCGCCAGGATCTCCGGCGCGATATACTCCGGCGTGCCGCACGTCGTGCGCATGCAGCACTCATCCCACGCCGACGACGACTCGTCACTGCCTCCGGCTGAGCCGCTGTCGGCTCCACCCTGATTCACGCCCCCTGAAGTGCCGTTAGATGTTGGGCTGGCCTTGCGAATGGCGCTGAGACCAAAATCTGTGATCTGAACATTAGAAGAAAAGTCGTAGTGCAGTTGTAAGTCGTAATCATTTTCTTCCCTTGAATCATAGTTTAACTAGGGTCGGGATAGAATAGATAGTCTCAAATCCTCTCTGTCTCGCACCATATCATCAGTCAATCTCATATTTATTGAGACTTTTCGTTCGCTTATATTTTTGTAGCAATTTCGGGAGCCTAGAGGGATACTCATCAACCGAATGCCCTTTCTGACGTAGGTTTAGATCTTAGTGCTTTAGTCACCTTCCACGATACGTGCAGTAAATGGTTGGTCCATTCTTCAACAATCCTGTATATTATTATTATTACAGTTATATAATTTACTTAGTAATCGGTGTATATAGCTATAAGTTATAATAAATTATAATATATATTATAACTCTATTATAACCACCGCTTAGCGCCAGTGGCGACGTCGGTAAGATATTCGACCGCGGATCAGTATGTGTGGGGTTCAAATCCTGGGCTCTCACGTCACTGGCATCGCTTTCGAATGAGGAAACTGACGTTAACATTAGCTTTTATATTATTTAATATTACAACACAAATCTGCAATACACACATACACACAAAGCCACTTCAAGAAATAGAATTGTAATAGAGGATCTACGCACCAGTATCTTAGAAGCCTCGCCGGGATGATAAAACAGAAGATTCTCGGGCTTCAGGTCTCGGTGAGCGATGCCGAGAGAGTGAAGGTAGCGCAGACCATCGAGGACCATGCGCAGTATCCGCACAGCGTCTCTCTCTCTGAAGTGTCCCACGCTGATCACTCGCTCAAACAACTCACCACCCGTAGCTAACTCCACTACCATGTACAGTTTCTCTCTCGACTCGAACACCTGGAAGATTTACAAAATGTACATATAGCGGAATCAGTGAATGCTTTTAAAAATAAATATGATAAACATAAGAACATGTAAATTAGATGCTAATTACATGTTCAGTGTTACACAGAGGCTACGTATAAATTTCACATGGTGACATGAAGTTTGCATATTTTGATTTTTTTCAAGGCCTAGTTGGTCACTGGCTTTTTTTGGTAAATGTACTTGTATAATGTAGTTTTCAGTTTTATATTGAACTATGTGGTGTTATTAATATTAATTGGTTTTAGTTAAGAGCCTGATGAGTCTTAAACAAGCATATAATTGCTTCCTGACTCTGTAATGTTAGGTTATGTTATAAAGAATAACTTCCTTTTAGCGTGCCGTTAATCTCTATTATTACTGGACGTTAAACTTAGTAATGCTGACGATAGTAAGTACTTAAGTACTAGTAGTAAATCATTCCAGAAATTAATAAAATACTGAAATAATTTCCTTTTAGCGAGCAGTTAATCTCTATTCATGCTCGACACGGAAGGATCTAGATAGGAAGTGGAACATGAAGGTCATCTATCCATCGCCCTAACGCCACCAAGTGTACACGAATAGATTTTTTAGGAATAGATTTTGTTGCTACGCAGTCTCGAACCCAAATTAAATATTAAATATTGGAATATATTAATATCAGAGAAAATATAAGTTGGTTTAGATTGGTTACTTAGTTTAATTGTTTGATTAGAATTAAATTATAATTCAGAATTAATTTTAAATTGTATTTTATTTTAATTTACAGTTTTTAAATTTAAATGTTCTAATTTACAAGTTTAAATAAAAGCTATACTTTTGAAGTTAGCTTCATTTCAATTATATGTATAAAAACATTGTTAAGCTGCTTAACGTCCACTTCTGCACTACAAATGTCAATGAGAGAGCTCTCAGTGTACAGTGGTAGATTAATGACACAAGCTTCTTTAAATATTTTAGGAGCTCACTGATCCTGGGTGCAGTATCAGCTCACACTTACATTTACATTTCTACTTACATTTCTACTGATGTAATAGACATTAAATTAACATAATTAGACACTGGCTGGAGCCAGTGGCGAAGTCGGTAAGATACTCGACCGCGGATCAGTATGAGCGGGGTTCAAATCCTGGGCTCGCCCGTCACTGACATCGCTTTCGAGTGAGGAAACTGACGTTAACCTTAGCTTTACCAGCTTTTTAAACGATTGGGAATTTAAAAATAATTAACTCAACCAATGAAATATTAAATTTTCATCTTTTAGATGATAGTGCCACTCATGAATTCTAAGAAAACTGTATAATATGTCTAGTAGAATAACAACTGAAAAAGTTCGGAGTGCTAAGTGAGTCTAATTAGCCGAGACTAAAAGGCGGTATTCCACTAGTCATGCTTAACGTCGGTGCCCTGCTCGATAGCGCATCAGAGATGGGTAGAGCACTGGATTTGAACCCAGAACCTAGTGATCTGCTGTTGAAAACCTTGCTAACATGCTACCGGCTCAGCCCATAAAAGTTAAGGGTTATATTTGTATAAAATTTTAAAATTACATTTAAGTGTATCAAGGCTCAGTGTTTTATGATGATTCAATCTACTGATTGATTAAAGAAAGGAGTTAAGATCATTTGAGAGTGCCTGTTGGAATATACGTTTTGAGTCTGTCAAATTAAATTAACTCAGACTGATATATATTTATACATAAGGAGAGATATTTAGTTAAATTTCAATCAATTGTATTTCTACTGATTAAATCTCAATGACTCACACATCTTAGTTACATGCTAGCATATCAGTAATTTAGATTAAATCTAAACATATGTTATCACTTCATCTTAGTCAGTCAGCTGACATTTGCTATGACGATTCTATATTGAATCATGAAATGATTACACAACCTAGGACAAACATATAAATTCAGAACTTTGAATCAAAAACCTACATGTCTGAATGAGTTACGCAATGGACATGCATACATACGTACATGCATATACAATGTACATAATTAAACTCTCTCTCACTCTCTTAGTGCACTGCCTACTGGCAGGTCCATGGAATGTAACGCCACCAATCTTTGTCTTACACTTTCCTCTTCATGTCCACATGTCCACTTTTGAGTGGGTCTTTAAATCATCTAACATACCTGATCTCGGCCTGCCTCTGCCTCTTTTTCCTCTTTGCACACATACAGTATGTAAATGTGCACATATAGACAATGGCTCTAGGTTTCAAGCCTTAGAAATTCAAATCAAAAAACTCTAAATATTCATTGATATACTAAATAATAATTAATATATAATATATATCATATACCTGTATACTAATATATAGTTATTACATATGGGTATTTATATATTTTGATTGAGCACACTGGTCAGTGTTCTTGCCTTGAATACAGACAACAATAATTAAAGTGCTACTGTCACCAATGACAACATCGAGCATTACTGGGCCCAATCAAAACTGATGAGCAGTAAAAGAAATAGAATGAAAAATGGTATAAAATCCAAAATGCAGTCCAAAGGAAACCTATCTAGGCAAAACTTCAAACCTACTTAACATACGAAACCATACTTAGGAAACCTTGCCGTTGCCATATATATATATATGGCAATGGAGCACAATGGAGAAAATTAAGTGGACTGAAGAATAGCTAAATAGGGTTTGAATAAATAGACAGTTGATATATATCACAAGAAAGAGAAAGAAGTACTGGATGGGCAGGGTTGGGTTTTTGCCATGGCAATAAGGGTTTTTGCCAGGACACTGGAAAAACCGGTAAAAACTATATAAAAAACTGGCAAAAACGTCTAAAACACCAAGACTGAAATAGAAATATTTTATACTTGTAAATGTATTATATTGTTTACAACATAAACTTTAGAAGTTAAATTTGATGTTTGAAATGTTAACAAACAATTTAATATCAATTTGCCACTCACATTAAATTTTAAAAAAAACTAATTGTTTAGAACTTGCTTCACAGTATTTGAAATTCTAGGTTACCGTAACTGAACTAGTTTGTTAAAACAAAATTACTGCTAATTATATTAATTATAGAACAGCTTAGGCTCTTAACCGATTTTTTTATTTGCAGTTCTTTGATTTCTATCAGTTATTTTTATTATATAATTTTTCTTAGTCTCTGTTGAATGATTGCTCGATGTAGTTGCAAAATCTCTGTACTCAAAAGTAAAAACCATTCATGACAAGCATCTGCTAAACTCGCTTTGTCGCTATGTAATCTATCTAAAGCTGCAGCAACTGGTCGAAGCCTTGATATCAAGTCCTTAGTTTGTCAGTAAAGGTTGAAATAATTGAATAGGTGACAAATTCTTGGTGCAATTTCTTATTCATGCTCTTCTGCAATACTGAAATAAGCTTGTCGATTGCAACGAAATGTATCAATACATCTGGTGTCACCAAGTAGCTGAGGCTTCACTGAAAGTGGATATCTTTCAGCCATGCACCAGGGGCATGATGGTTCCTGAAATATTTTTGCACTTCTATGATCCGCATCAATATAGCAGCTAGTGTGAGTGCCTGTTCAAGCAAATTCAGTGTATAAGCCGTACAGCCATATAAAATTAATCCCTGATCTTCCTTCTTCAAAAGTCGTCTCATTTTAACCATATTATTAGCATAATCTGTGACCACATTTTTTACATTACATCCAATTTTAACCTTTAATTTAGCTAGTTAAATATTTTTTAATGTCACCGACCACTGTGTGCTACTTTTTGTAATCTAGTTTTTAAAGTTTATAACTTTATGCCTCAGGGATTTGCTTTTGTTAATATAGGGTGTTACACTACTAGTTTTTTCAACATGTGCTGGCAGAAACTTGATAACTCTGTGTGTGACCAACTAATGGGACTGCAATATAATGTAGTTGTTACTAGTTTTTATGTTTTAGACAAGAAAGACTTTTGCCAGGAGGGTTATTTCCATGGAAAAAACCGGTATTTTCCACTTAGTGGCAAAAACTTGCCAACCCTGTGGATGGGTCATGATCATCATGGTCATGCCCTGAGGTTTAGTAAAAGAGGCACTGAAGGAAGAATGGAAGGAAAAAAGGTTAGAGGAAGCTCGAGACTTGTGATGCTGGGTGATTTGATAACTAATTCGTATATTGATGAGAAGAGAAAAGCAAAGGATAGTAAATTGGGGAAGAGTTATATACCACAATACTGCTACATATATTTTTCTTTTATAAATTTAAGTATTTTGTGGTTCTGGGACATGACCATGCCCTGAAAATTGATCATTGATTACCAATAAATTAATCAAAGAGTAGTTACCTTCTTAAACCTCACCAAAGGTAATTTCAGGATTGTCAAGTTTGAGAATTCTACTACGGAAATATCACAACACCCTGACCATTTTTGATCACCAGACTGGCTTTCGTTTAGGACCTTACTTCTCCTCAGCGCATTTCTTTTGCAGATTGGTCTGCGTGAATTGATCTGTAGTGATGTGTGCTGTGGGGAAGTCCTTGATATCATCCCTGGATGAGGAAACAGACGTTTAACCTTTATTATTTTTTAATTATTATTGTAACACCTGTAGATGATTGCAAGGACTAAAGTGCAAGTCCATTAACTCACGCAAAATTGGTTATTAGACAGACACACTAACTATACTAGTACGTAGTCATTATTTTACTCAGAAAGGATTATAGTCATCTTACCTCAACCAGCTGAATGATATACATGTGCTTCACTCGTCTTAGAACGTTCAGTTCTGATTCTGCGAGCTCCTTTCCCTTCACCCTATCCACAATCTTGATGGCATATGGTTGCCGCGTCAACCTATGTTCAACACGAACCACCCTGCTGAAGCTTCCCCGCCCAATTAAAGCTTTAATGTCATACTTCGCAGTAACACGCTGATCAAATTTTGCAGTGTACTTCTGCGACTTTCCCGATGTTAATTTTCCCATACCATTCTTCTGGTCTGAGTCAGAGGACTGAACGACCTTTGAAGTTTTTGAAGTTCCAGCATCATCAGAAGTCAGCAGCAATCCATTTGTGTCACCATTTATTCTCTTAGACAATTTGCCGTTACTTTTAGTACTGAACTCATTCTTCGATCGTTTAATTTCTTTCTCAGCTAAAGTAATATCCGAAAGTTCGACCTTTACATTATTTTGGCCGTTGGTTGGACCAGTGTACACCGTGCTTATGGCATAAAGATTGTCAGTGGGAGGTGGTGAATTGTCGTTGGCTTTTTTACTCTGACGCCCTCCATTCAGACAGTTTCCCATCTCTGACTAGCGGCAGCAGACACAGGAAAGGACTCATGGCGGGCCAATGCAGCTTTGAGCACACAAAACTGTCCAATACCAATTCTGGTTGACAGAATCCAAATTCATGTTATAAGACCATGTAGCATCCAAATTATATAGCAATATTAAGCTTTCTCACATAAAGAAGTACATAGCTTATTCACGTGTAAACCATGCATAGTCTGATGTGAAGATAGCATGTAGTAGCTTCTAGATAATTGCCAGAATTTGTTTCGACATATACATCTAGAAGATAAGAGTTATTTTTAAATTTTACCTGTAACAAAGCACAGTGACAGTTTGAACTGCAACTCCTAACATACACGCAATGCACAAAGCATGTACTCAAACTATTCTCATATATAATTGATAGTAACTCACTCGTGAGCAGAAGTTCTGAAATATTTCCTAACTATGCCAGATCAATATTTACTATGAATGAATCTAAGAAATTTTCCTAACAATTTAAATAGAATGTCTCAATAGCGCAATCGTTAAGGGTGTAGATAACGTCATGAAGTTTTAAATGACAGACCCAGAGGTGAATCGAACTTTCGTGGGTTCGATTCCCAGCCGCGCTGATCTGAGAGTAAAAGCTCGGACATTCACTGGATTGGTTATACGGAAAATGGTCTAAATTGCCTAACGGATTAAACATGTGGTTTTAAAAAGTGATAGATATCAACATAGTTGATTATTCACTATAATGCGTGTTTGTTGTTGTTGTTTGTTTGTTTGTTTAAAAGTGATAGATATCAACATAGTTGATCATTTCACTATAATGTGTTATTATTATTATTATTATTATTATTATTATTATTACTCGTAGCTTAACAACTTAAAATTGTAGGCATCAGAATAGATCGACGTTTATTTACACACAATTTATATTGTTTAACAAACTAATACTAGAATAAAACTATTAAAAAGGTAAATTAGGAGAAATACGAAATTTCCAAAAAAAACAAAACAAAAACAAATATCACTGAACGGTAGCTGCCATTTATGTCATTATTTATCGAGCGATTCTTGCTCAGAGCAATCCATCAAAGTAAAAGACGATGAGTAAAAATTACATTTCATTAGACTGTTTTAAGACTAATTCATATCTCAAAACCAGTGCTATCATATTAAGTAAATTAATTATCTAAAACTCACCAAGAAACTGTGAAATGAAATCATATACATCTGATATAGCCTATAGGTAGGCCTATCTAAAACTTACCAAGGCCTGCCTCCTATGTACGGTACAGCATGGGTAAGCTTATACATCTGAACCTCTATACAGCAGATGTAAGCTTAGTTCATAAGTATTAAGTATTATCATATTACTTATAAAATTAATTTTTAAAATGAATATCAAAGTACTTGCTGTTGCCACTCACAGTTAACATTTTCGCGTCTAGGCCTATACTACAGTTTTACGATCAAATGTAGCCGTATTAAATTTTAAATTTACTTTTATTTAGTTCAATACATTCATCAGAAGTCTTCGTTTGAATCACACGGTCTTTTGCTTTCCTATGAGCAGTTCCATAAGCAATTGCAGACCTATCTTTTCCATCTCTCTTTTCCATTCAGTGTCCAAGAGTTGCGGCCAGCGCCTGAACCTCCCTTTCTTTAATTATCCTTGGATAAGCTCTTAAATTGATATTCTCTGGTTTGTTAGTTGACCGATGCTCGATATTTAATTCTACCGAGTCAGGAAGGAATTAGTTAAATGCTCGTTTAAAAGGCAAATAACAGTTTACAAAACAACAATTAGAATGCTACCGTTATCAATGACAACATCGAGCACTATTGAGACAAAATCATGCCGGTGAGCAAAAAGGAAGTCCAAAAACGGTGCAAATTCCAAAATTCAGAAAATCATCCCAAAGATAAAGGAATTAAAGAAAATGAGGCTTAAAAACACACTAAAACACTCGATTTTTAAAAGATAGATAACCCTAAAAGTAAAAGTAAACACGCATTATAGTAAAATGATCAACTATGTTGTTATCTATCACTTTTAACAACACATGTTTAAACCGTTAGGCAATTTAGTCCATTTTCCGTGTAACCAGTCCAGTGAATGTCTGAGATTTTACTCTCAGATCAGCGCAGCTGGGATTCGAACCCGAGAGAGTGCAATTCACCTCAGGCTCTGTCACTTAAAACTTCATGACGTTACCCCTACGCTATTGAGACATCCAAGATGATGAACCATAGGAATAAAATCAAATTTTAGGTTAATTTTATTATGATTGGTCTCCAATGATGAGCATGTAAGTAAGAATGTAGTTAAACTAAACTAGTTAGCCTACTCGTCATAAGCAATAGAAAGAAGAACTGGATGGGTACGCCATGCACTGAGAGGGAATTCGTGGTTTTCTGAAAAAGGTTATTGAAGAAAGAACGGACGGAAAACGGTCAGAGGAAGAGGAAGACTTGGGCTGTTGGATAATTTGCTAACTATACTTCATATGTTGATATCAATGATATGAAGAGAACAGCAGAGGATAGAAATATGTGGAGGAGTTACATGCCATTGACCTGCCAATGCACAGAGCACTACGATATATATATATATATATATATATATATATAATATATATATATATATATATATATATATATATATATATATATATAGAGAGAGAGAGAGAGAGAGAGAGAGAGAGAGAGAGAGAGAGAGAGAGATTGTTCATCGTAACGGTTTATCTATTGCCCGTCACTGATCGTCTCTGAGAATGTAATGTCAGATATATTTACCACTTAGCACGCATGTTTATAGTAATAAATCAGAATATTAAGCAAATTGCTAAAATAATAATTTAGGTCTCTGTCAGACCATCTAAAAATACTTGAGGCTAAATCTCAGACATTCTAAATGAAAATTTTGCGGCTAATTTGTGATAGAACGGGGAAGAAGAGAATGGAAAATGAATGTGAGGTTGATTAGGAGTGTAGAGGTGATTCAAAAACACATTGGCGTCAAACCAGCCAATAATAATTTATAAACATTCTGCAAATTTTAGCAACTTGTTGCAAGAGGTTAGCAGTGAAGTTAATTGTGCTATATTTGTGCCCGTCAATTAAACGGCTTTGGAATATATCTAAGATTAAGATTTGCTTTTATACCTTTCTGGTTACATGTAAAATTGTAGCCTACAAATAAAAATGTACGCCTATAAATGTTACGTCATGAAATTTTAAATGGCAAAGGCTTTTTTTCTCTAAGATTTGGTTTGATTTATTAAGATTTTTCTTTCTGGTTACACATGCCTGTAGATTAACACATATATCAGAGAAATGCTCATCTATGACATTATCGCTTTTAATGACAATTCAGTCAATTATTCTCAACCATTCAATAATTCCAGCAGCATCACATAACACAGTCTAAAGTCTAAACAAAGTCTTAACAGTGATTTAACGAGTGCTACAACGTTACGAAGTCCGTTATTTAACAAGTTAGATTAGTCAAACATAAGTTTAGCCCAGCATCTAAATAGATAATCGATTAATGAGCTGTTTCATTGCGTCCTGAGGTTTGGTCTCAGAAGCGCCTGGGAATTGAAACTACGATAATATCATTTTATCTCAAAGTCATATAAAGGTTTGTAAAGTTATCTGTGGGTCTACACTCACTAAGCTATATGACATATAAAAGGATAATCTGAAAATTTGTCGCAATCAACTAAATGGTCAACAACAACAACGTAATTAGAGTGCTACTGTCGTCCAAGATGACGGCGGGATTAGCGTACTTGGTTTAGCTGCGCGTCAATTATCGAAGTTAAGCTGCATCGACATCGGTTAGTACTTTTTGGGTGACTACACCTTGGAAGACCGAGTGTTGGTAAAAGCTTAGGAAGGGAAAAATCCCAGGGTGATGGAAGGTTATTCTTAAATCCGCGCCGGCTGCAATTGATGCGCCACAAAAGGGCAGCGATTACTAATAACCGTGAAGAGGAAGGAGGAAATGGGTCTTAAAACAAGCATCTGTGCTTCCTGACCCAGTGTGCCGTTATGTTATGTGTGCTATGTTAAGATAACGTTGAACACAAGAACATTGACACAGAGTGTCAGATCTTGTCATGGACGACAGTAGCAATCTAATTGTTGTTACATGTTAATGTTATATGTCACATGGAGGCTCTTAACGTCAGTTTCTTCATCCACCGCACGTTTTGCGACGCCACTATGGAATGATAGAGTTAGGCCTATAGAGTTAGGCCTATAAGTTAGGCCTATATAATCAGGTCTATATAGTTAGGCCTATATAGGTAGGCCTATATTGTTAGACCCATAGAGTTAGGCCTATATGGTAGGCAGAATCTTTCTGAGACAACTGATTAGGAACCTCACGTCCTGTTCAGTTATACACATCGGTGGCTTTATACGGAATACCTGAAACAAGAATCATTTGGAAAATATTTGCTTCAATATGATAAAATTTAGTTGTCAATTGCCTATGTCTCTGGGGCAATAGCATGTCGTAAAGTGGTTCAACTGCAGATCGCTAGGTACGGAGTTCAAATCCTAGTGCTCGTCCGTCACTGATATGCTTCTAATATAGAAATTCTAAACTGACCTATGTCTAAACCGTAACTTTATTGCCTTATGTAAATTCGTACAATGAATAGGAGCATGAATTCTTTGTGATCGAATAGAGCAATAGGGTCAAGATCCGAATCCCAGTAGAATCAACCATAGTCTCGGATATTTAGATAACGACATAGCCATCGACTATCGTTTTATAGATTACTTTAAATCAATTACTACGTAGTGGATGAGCAATGAAAAACATTACGAAAGTAACGATTGATTTGGCGAACAAGATTCAACTGGAAGATTTTAGAAATATAATTCATTTATTAAGCATGAACGTTTTGTTGAACGTACAATATTTATCACTGTGTTGTTTGGAATTAACAAACCAAGGAATCTAGAAGTATGATATATACTTATTTATCTAAAAACTGTAAAGCCGATGTTAACATCAATTTCAAACTAAGTCTATATATTAAAAATGTTAAGCTATATTGTGGGCTATAGAGTAATTTAGATAGAACCAACAAATAATTTTTTGCAATTAGTTTTATGGTACTCGTATTCATTAAATTGTTTATTACAGTGCAATTTCATAAATTATTAATGGCTTATTTACATTTCCGTGTAGCCCTCCCTTTCCAATGAGAACACCCATGTCCTTCAGATCTTCCCAAATCTTTGCCACTCTCTCTGATTGTAGAGGCTGCTTCGTTGTCTACGGAAATAGAATTGTAAAAGTAGAATTATCAGATAATAATAATAATAATAATAATGATAATAGTAATAATAATAATATTAGTAATGATAATAGTAATAATAATAATAGTAATAATAATAATAATAATAATAATATTAATAATAATAATAGTAATGGTTTTACGTCCGTTTTCTCATACAAGGATGATGTCAGGGACGTCATCAAGAAGTAATGACGTATTTAATATATAAATATTCCTGAAATCCTATCAGCGTTACTTAAGGCAGACAAACATACAGAGAGAACTGGTACAGCTAAAGCTAAAAAGCTAAGGTTAACGTCAGTTTCCTCACTCGAAAGCGATGTCAGTGACGGGTTCGTTATATTTATAATTCCTGAAATTCAGCCTCATTGCATGACAACGCGAATGATAAAAATGATAGTTTATGCTTTTAAAATATGCAGCAAGTAATGCTAGTATAAATTGCCTTGTTAATTCAGCGAAACTTATGTATAGACTAACCGCAAGCTGCAAGAGATTCAGAAGACATGTCTAACTCACCAACTGAAAAGGTAATGTGAAGTAAGTTCAAAATCTATATTTTCTATTAATTAGTACTCGATGTATTTATTCAGTCTTGAATGACGGTATCGCTCTAATTGTTAGTGTATTGCTGTTGTCGTTATTGAATTGGTTTAGTTTAAGAGCCGTGATGGTGTTGCCATTGAGTCAAGATCGACATGGAAAGGTTGATAGTGGCGAGAATGTACAGAAAATAAAAATGAGGAATGACTTTGTTTTGTTTATGCGTTCAATTCTGCTATCAGTAAATTAAACATAATTAACTGCTATTAACTTGAATTGCCTTCAAACGGCACTTAATAAGATTTACTCAGAGAAAGAGAGAGAGAGAGAGAGAGCGAGAGATAAATAGAGAGAGATAAAGAGATAGATAGATAGAGAGAGTGAGAGAGACCCAGGGCATCTAAAGGATAAATTTTCATTTCTTCCACCATGTCACCAAACTTTAAACCTACCAAATATTTAAGAGAGAGAGATATGGGGGGGGGGGGAAGAGTGAGAGCGACAGAGAGAGAGAGAAACAGAGATATTGAGATAAATATAGAGAGATAGAGAGAGAAATACAGAGCGAGAGTTAGAGATTGAGAGAGAGGGCTGAGATTTAGAATGAAATTTACCTTGTCATTTACCATCTCCATCCCTACCATCAACCCTTTCCCCCTGACGTCTCCAACTATTTCAAACTCATCTCTCAACTTAGCGAGTTCTTTGAGAAGCAGGGTACCTAGAACTGAGCAGTTCTCCTGACACTTATCTTCCTCCAGAACCTGAAAATAAGATCCATTCTTCATCATCATCATCGTCATCGTCATCGTCGTCGTCGTCGTCATCATCGTAAATCGTCATCGTCATCGTAAATCGTCATCGTCATCGTCACCACCGCCACCGCCACCCCCCCCGCCGCCGCCGTCGCAAGTCGTCATCGTTATCATCATCATTCTCGCGATAGATGTAGGAATTGCTGTTAAGGCTTTGTATGTCGCATATGCATTTTGCTTATTTGCTGAAAAATAAACCTATTTTCTATTCTATTCTATTCTGTTCTCATCATCTTATCTTGAATCCCAGTTTAACTAGGGTCGCGATTATACATTTTGTAGCAATTTCTGAAGCCTAGGCGAACATCAACCCAAAATGCCCTTTCGGACGTTGGTCAGGATCTTAGGGCTTTGTTGTCTCTTACAACACGTGCAGTGTTACGATGTTGTACAGAATCTTAGATATCTAATATCAGAGAATATCCACGCTTACATCGAGCACTGTTGAACCCACAGCGCACGCTAGAGGGTCTCCACCATAAGTGTTGAAGTGTATGGCCTCAGTGAGGCTGTTGGCAATCTGTGGTGTGGTGACCACTGCTGCCAAAGGAAAACCATTTCCGATCCCTTTTGCCATCGTTACTGAAATGTATAACATAATATAGCAACGATTAGAATGCTACTGTCATCCATGATATTTTTGTCATCTAGAGCACTATTGAGACAAATCAGGCCGGTGATCAAATAGAAAGACCAAAACGATACAAATTCAAAAATCCCAAAAAATCAGTTCAAAGATCAGCACAAAGATAAAGGTAATTATAGAAAAGGAGGTTAACGTGCTATACACACATATACACATACACACACATGCATACATATATATGGTCACTAAGTCATCGATATATATATATATATACATATATACATGTATATATATACATGTATATATATATATATATATATAGATATATATACATGTATATATATATACATGTATATATATATATATATATATATATATATATATATATATATATACACATGTATATATATATTTTTATATATATATATATATATATATATATATATGACCAAATATTGTAAGAGAACTGTTAAGCTAAGCAGTACGGCACTGACGGACTAACCTATATCAGGCATTACTCCGTGACCTTGAAAGCCCCAGTAATGCTCCCCCGTTCTTCCGAATCCTGTTTGAACCTGAGAAATAGCCATAAAAATAGAATAGAAATAAAATAGCAATAGCAATAAAAATATAAATAGCAATAAAAATAGGAATAGCAATAGAAATAATTGTTGAAAATGGAAATAGAAATTTATTTAAATTGATCTTCTCTCTGGAAGCCAACTGTTCGAGTAAACGTCGATTTAACCGTGCGAATGCCCCGTAAGCATTTAATTTACTTATTTAATCTAATAATTTAAGTATTTAATCATTTAAACATAGCATTGTTGAAACGTAGGCAATTTTTTTATCTTAATCACTTTTTTTTTTTTTTTTTTTATCGATTAAGACTTAAAGGTATAAATAATAGAATCAGTCGAACTCTCCGTATAACATCCTGACCACCCACAATTAATAATAATTATAATAATGAAGGTTTAACGTCTGTTTTCTCATACAAGGATGATGTCAGGGACGTGAAAATGGAGTAATATCCAAGATACAGCAGTTGTTAAGTAAACAAGGCGATAACTCACACCTAATCCGAGACAGCAACAACATGAAGAAGTCATCGAAATCCTTTTTCTAAAGACTAGGGTAGAGCATGGGAAGAATATGGTAGAAAAGGCTTTAGGTTAAATAATAAGCATAATTTGGTAGATTAGAGTAGAATAAGTAAGAGTGTAAAATAGCTGCACTGTTTTTACAGCTTTCTTTAAAGTTTCCTACACACCAGAGTCCCTAAGTATATTATTCGAAAACTAAAACTGTCTTATAACCCTTTTTCAATATAACAAGTTAATGGCCTTCGGAGTATTACACTGAAAGGCACATTTACTTTAAAGCTGGTAAAGCTAAGGTTAACATCAGTTGCCTCACTCGAAAGCGATATAAATGACAGGCGAGCCCATGATTTGAACTCCGTACATACTGATCCACGGTCGAGTATCTTACCGACTTCGCAACTGAAGCGAAAAGCAGTTACCTCGTCAGATATGCAAACTCCTCCCTTGGACCTCACTAGCTCAAAGGCTCGCTGCAGGAAGCGTCTAGGATACTGCACTGATCCGCCTACTCCCTGAAGCAGTAAATCTTAAAAATAAGAAACCTTAAAAAGCTTAAAGACTAGTATATTCTATAATTAGTATTACCGGCTGAGACTAGAGCCCATGACCTGCTGCTAATCAAGCAAGCTAGCTATGCACTAGGCCACCCAGTCGGTAAAACGTGTCAAATCGATTAGAATATAGAAGTTATTGAATGCAATAATCAAAGTGAAAGCAATGTGTAGCAACGTTGTTGTTACTGTTCGCTCGTTATGTCAGTCTCTATGCCGGCAGATTCATTAATGGGTAATTGTGCTCGATTGACATCCGGCCTAATAGGGTCAAACAGTCAGAATCAGTAGTCAGGGTAAGTAATCAGAATCAGTAGTCAGGGTAAGTAATCAGAATCAGTAGTCAGGGTAAGTAAACAGAATCAGTAGTCAGGGTAAGCAAGTAGAATCAATTGCCAGGCTCAATAATCAGAATCAGTAGTCGGGTCATTACTCATAAGCAGTAATAAAAAGACTAAGAAATGCAAATGTATTTGACAGTTTCCTCACTCGAAAGCAATGCCAGTGACAATCGAGCCCAGAACTTCAACCCAGGAAATACTGATCCGCAATCGAATATCTTACCGACATCGCCACTGGCTCAAGTCAGTTTCAAAAGGTTAGTAGTCAGAGTTAACAGTCAGGGTTAGTAGACCCTAATTAGATTGATTAGTCAGCATTAAATATACAGAAAAGTACTCGATTTCTTCAATCAACGTAATAGTAACATGTCATTACTAGAGGTACACGCAAAAATTTGTAGGATTAATACGGACATATTTGCATAGTTAATACTCACAAATATGTATTGTTAAAAATTCGAATTTGTATTGTTACTACGAACAAATTGTATTATTAAAACATACAAAGTTGTATTGATAATACGCACACATTTGTATTGATATTATACACAAATTTGTATTGGTAGTACACAGAAGTTTGTATTGTTGAACATCCATGATCACGGAGAAAGTTAACATAAACTATTTCTGACCTGAATTGATTCCGCAAAGAAAGCAGCTAGACCTTTCTTGGGCACAGAGTACTTGATGACATCATGAAATGCTTCTATATATTTATCCTCAGCCAAGCACTGACCAGCCGCACAGCTACAGGTTCTTGTGGTCTGTGGGATTAAGTAAAATACTTGAATAAAATAAATAAATCATCATCATCATCATCATCATAATCACCATCATCATCATCTTCTCGGGGTCACATACCGAGAAGATGACGTTTCATTGATACAATGTTTAACTGAATTAATAGCAACTACAAGAATCAGAGTTATAGGTTCTTGTAGTATGTGCGATGAAGTAAAATACTAAATCAAATAAATTAAATTCATCATCATCATCTTCAGCTTAAGTTTCTACATGTACGGATTTTAAACGAAATTGTTTTAACTGAATGCATAAACTATTATATAAGCTAAAAAAATAAACATAAACATAAACTATTGTAATATACAAATTAGTATTTTATATATTATTATTATTATTATTATTATTATTATTATTATTATATATTAACTATTACATATAAACTACTACATATAGCAACGCTGAGGCTGCTTGGCTTATCCAACTAATAGTAAATCTATAAAGCTATAGAGCCATGTTTAACGTCTGTTTCATTATCACTAAGGATGCTGTCAGAGACGATCCGGCTGAGATTAGAACCGATGTTCGCCTGCTTCTAACCAAGTTGCTATCCATACGGCCATCCGACCGGCATAAATTACAATAGAAATCAAAACTTACTTATTTATCGACAAATACTGGCAACGAACTCGATTCCTATCAAACCGGTAGACATATTTATTGATTTTATACTGAGTGATGAATTGTTTGATGGATTGATTGAGCTATATGTATTAACTGTTTTAAATTATGCATTCAACTATTGTTAATTGATTTATTGCATAGAGATAAACGGATTGAAAAAATGGTTGCTAATTAGGTAGATAAATTTTCTGAATTTGATAGATTAATTTGTTTCTTGTAATCACTTACCTTGCTGATTGTTGACTGACTGATTGATTGTCAGCAAGCATTCACGTACGGAAAACGAGCATGTAATACAAACTTGGATAGGCGAGTCTCTGCAATTAGAACCACCCCACTGGCCTTGATAAACATCAGGGTTCAAAGTCTGTACAATTACCATATACAAGATTACAATATCGATAACAGTCAATGATTTCTATTATACAGTGCTGGACTAGACGTTTCAATTCTAACAAAGTTTTTGGTAAACTCAAAGTCCACCCTCCCTCTACAATATAAAATCTATATACAATAACATTTTAGAAAAGAAAAGAACACTTCAGTCATATTTAACTAGGCTATTGTATTTTATTTATCACTAACTGTTATATCAATCAAAGCAATGACGTTAATTTGGCCTCTCTATCACTGTCTACAGCCACAAAAAACTAAAGTTAGAAAGCTACTATTATTGTCTGTTTTCGCATCGCATGGGAAATTATCAGGGACAGACCGACAGATATTCGAACCGATGACCTTCTGCTTGTCAGGTAAGCGTGCTATTCATTCGACCAACTAACTGGTACGCAACCAAAACATCAATTTTTATTCTTGCAAACCTGGTCTTAATATTTTTAATGAAGACTCTAGCCCAACTTAGTAATCTGGTCACAATAGAACTATTTAACCGTAGACAAGACAGCATTGGCTAAAATGCAGTATGTGCGGGCTTCAAATCCTGGGCTCGCTCGTCACTGACATCGCTTTCGAGTGAGGAAACTGAAGTTAACATTAGCTTTACCAGCTATTTAAAAATAACTTCAGCTTCTGAAGAGTTGTTTCATTTCATTTCTTATTTTATACTTGAGTTATCTTTTATAGAAGAGTATTGTTTTCAGCTTATTCTTTTCCGAAGTTTTAAAAATTATCACAGCTAGCCAGTTCATCTACATAGTAATCGCCCGCATATACAAGCACAATGTTGCTCCAGTGGAGACGCAAGTGAAATGAGCCAAACTATCACAACCATAAAAATGCAAATTGGCAGAAAATAAATCAATCGAATAGAAAAGCAAACTACATTCAAGACACGAAACTAATGAAAGCTTAAGCCATTAGGCAATATTCAGAAATTAAATAAGCTAATTGCTAATAACTAAGGCGCAAGTAGAAAATAGTAGATAATTCAGGTACGACCTTTAACCTGAGCAAAACATTGCGGCTGAATACAAATTAGTTGTATGCTGTTTACATCAATCTTGAAACAAAGCCCGTGCGTATTCTACTCTCTCTCTCTTTCTCTCTCTCTCTCTCTCTGTCTCTCTGTCTCTCTCTCTCTCTCTCTAGCCTAGTCCGATAAATAGCAGGTTCATGGGACAATAATTTATAAATTGTTTAAAACTTACGATCGGTATGAGCGAATTGACAATATTTAAATGTAAAATACTTCCCTTATATTGAATTAGAAGACGAAAATGAAATCAAAGTAAAAGACTATATAGGTATTCAACCGAAGATTCTCTCTCTCTCTCTCTTAGTGCCCTGCCTACTGACAGGTCCATGATATATAACGCCTCCACTCTTCTCTGTCTACCGCTTTCCTCTTCATATTCACATACGAGTGGATCTTACAATCATCTAACATTCCTAATCTCGGTCTGCCTCCACTCAGTTTTTGCTTCCGTTCTGCCTTCTATGAATGCATCTATAATAATTAGTATTATAAATTACTCAATAAAACTCAATAAACAATTTTAGTATTTAAATATGAGTATAAAATTATCATGCTTCTGTCTGTAAAATTAATTTATAAGAAACTACGGAACGAGAGATTAACTAGAAACTGAACGTGTCTGTCTGAGTCGAATAACGTAGATACTGACGAAGACAACGGAGAATTATTAATTAATTAATTATTATTAGAGACAGCAATCCTGACCTGGTGAATTCCGAATCCAGTTGGAGTATTGTACCTCCAGGTGTTAAGAGCCGTAAGCCCCATCAGCGTTGGACTCGCTCCGTGATAGGCGTTCCTAAATTATTGGCAAGTTACACAAGCGATTGCATTTTTATTTAATAAATTAATTAATTAGCTAATTAGTAAAGTAATCGATATGAGTGTAACGCAAAAAGATGAATTTCAAGCTTTATCAAGAACTATTTTATAGGTCCAACGTTTAAAATGTTAGGCCATACACGTTTAAAAGCGGTGTTATGACCGAATTCTGTCTTCAAGATCTCCTTAACTTCAGGGAGAATTTCAGTGGTAAGATGCCAAATCATCATCATCATCATCTTCCCTTGAATCTCAGTTTAACTAGGGTCGGGATACGAATAGACTGTCTCAAGTCCTCTCTGTCCTTCATCATATCATCAGTCAATTCATTATTTGAGACTTTCCATTCGTTTAAACTCGTTTTCATTCGTTGAAATACATTAAATGAATACAAAATTTGTTTCTTTAAAATGTAAAATACTAACTGGAATGACATGATTTCGTAGTTTCCAGTGTAGAGTCGGGACATGAGAATTGCTAAATCGTTTGCCTCAGACCCGCTGTTTACGAAATAAACAACCTGTTCAAACAAATAGTGATGATAATAAAGGTTTGACGTCCGTTTCCTCATCCAGTGATAATGTCAGGGACGTCCCAACAGCACATATCACTACATATCATTTTACCCAGACCAATCTGCAAAAGGAATGTGCTGAGGATAAGTAAGATCCTAAACGAAAGCCAGTGAAAAATAAGAACACGATAGTAAGTTATTTAAATTGTAATTGCATATCCACATGGCCCTTCAGGGAACATCATGATATTTTAAATTGAACACATTTATTTATTTTGTAGTTGTTTATCGGGGTACCGGTGTACCGCCGTATCGGATCATTTGTGTATCTGTTTACCCTTATTTTGTCCTGATTGCTGAAGAATAGACCAACCGTAGACTGCACGTGTCATAAATGGCGACAACGCACTAGGATCCAAACTAACGTCAGAAAGGGCATTCTGTTGGTGAGCGACTAGGCTTCAGAAATTGCTAAAAAAAAGAAATTTTTATAAATTTGAAATTTGCTAGAAAATAAATTAGAAAATAAAGACAATAAATAAGAGAAATAAAAAAATATGAAAAAAAATATAAATAAGAAAATAAATAATAAATTTGCTAGAAAATTGTGATTCATGGGAAAACGATGACGATGTTGTTTATCGGTATTAAATTTAAATTCCTACCTTTAGATCTCCGGGCATTTTAGCCGCAAGTTTTTCCGCGTACTCGTGTACCTTTGGATGCATGTATATAGCCGTCGTGTGCCATAGTAACTCAGACTGCTTCTGTAGGGCAGCCGTCACCTTTCTGTAATAACGAATAAAGATTGGAAGAAAACTTTCTCAAATTAATAATTTTTAAATTTTGTTTTCGACTTTATTTACTAATATTACCGTTAATACCTTTTTCAAATGATATCATTGTTTTGTGAATTGCTGATTTTTTGTGTTGAAGTTGTTTATTTTAGGACGAAGGTGTCCTGAAAGGAACCCAGTTTCTTTCAGGACACCTTCGTCTCATTAGATTCAGTTATTAAAGAATAAAGAACAAACTTCGGAATAAGATCCATCATTTAGTCTCTCTTTAGTTCAGGTCCATCTTACCCAGTTCTGTTCAATCATTGAATAATTGCTGATGAGATTTAGGAAGATCGAAAATGACTCAAGTTCAGTTAATATTTACATTGTAAAAGTGGCTGTTAAAATCTACCTTTTTATATATTTAAAGTTTGCTGGTTGAGTTTGGCAGGTTAGCCTATTAACACATAAAGCTGAAGCTAATATTAACGTCAGTTTCCTCACTAGAAAGCGATGTCAGTGACGGGCGAGCCCAGCATTTGAACCCCAGACATACTGATTCGAAGTCGAATATCTTACCGACATCGCCACTGGCTCCAGCCAATAAAGAACAAGTGACAAGAATAGGAATCGTCTGATATAAATTGGTTAAGTGCATTACGACAGAATTCAAAATTTTGGAGGTTAAGCTTGGCTATGCGGATTTATATATACATTATGTTTGTTTATTGCCCGTGTTATGTACGGGACACTGAAGAAGGGACCAACCGTTATCTGCACGTGTCGTAAGAGACGTCTGAGCCAGGACTGAATAAGACAACGGGAATCCGCCTTAGACGCCATATTATTCCCATGCTATAGGCTACATTAAGGTGTGAAATCAATTGTATCCGATAAGGCATAACCTTTTAAGAAGTGATTAACTCGTTAATCGATAGAGTGCTATATATAGAGTGTGAAAGCAGATACTACGAATATATACCTTGGACCTGACACTTGGCAGAACATAATAGAGAGAGAGAGAGAGAGAGATATAGCGAGAGACAGAGAGAGAGAGAGAGAGAACCATGATCATTATTTTTAACTGAATCAAAATATACACAAAGCGCATACAACGAGACGGAATACAAACAATTATTAATAATTAAATACAAATAATATAATACGCAGTATTATTATTTGTATTATTATTATAGAATAAGGACTACAAACGGATGACAATGCCCAACGCTGACGGTGACTATGCCTCCAATCATATCGAGATATCTGCGGCCAGTGTGATCGTACAGCCACTGCATGTGACCCTGGTGCACTAACAGCGGCTTCTTGAAGTGGGTCAGCATGGCTGGGCTCAGGTGAGACTTGCGAATGGCTTTCACTCTTTCGTAGTCTGGTCCCTGAATGTTTATTTAAAAATTAAAGTCAGTTCATATTGATGTTGTAAAATTTATATTTAAGCAAGTTTTTTAGCGATAATTTGTCTGTGAAAAATTAACGTAATAATAAAACATAGTTGTATAGTAATACCTATTAAAATAACAATACTTAATATAATAACAATACTTAATAAAATAACAATACCTAATAAAATAACAATACATAATAAAATAACAATACATAATAAAATAACAATACTTAATATAATAACAATACTTAATATAATAACAATACTTAATATAATAACAATACATAATAAAATAACAATACATAATAAAATAACAATACTTAATAAAATAACAATACTTAATATAATAACAATACTTAATATAATAACAATACATAATAAAATAACAATACATAATAAAATAACAATACTTAATAAAATAACAATACATAATAAAATAACAATACATAATAAAATAACAATACATAATAAAATAACAATACATAATAAAAATATCGATGCCTCCTAAAAATAACGATACCTGAAAAACTGACAAAAAACGGTGAAAATGAAAATTCAATTTATAAAGTCCAAATGATGCACTTTTGGCTGGAACCAGTGGCGATGTCGGTAAGATATTCGACCGCGGATCAGTATGTGCGGGGTTCAAATCCAGGGCTCTCCCGTCACTGACATCGCTTTCGAGTGAGGAAACTGACGTTAACATTAGCTTTACCATCTTTTACTTCTCAGAAAAGTGAAATTGCTTATCGATGACCAATATAGTGCACAATATAGTGCTTCATCACCACCGTAATTACCACCCATTATATTTCTTCACGATCAAGCATTTTATTTAAGTTCATAGTCAAAATGTTATTAACAAATTACAGAATAAAAATCATTCGTATTCCTGTAGTATTGTCTTCGAAATGCTATCTACTTGTACAGTGTTCCTGACTGCAAAATTTAAATATACTGCATATATTTAAATATTTTTTAATATACTGCATATGTATATTAAAATAAATGTATTTGTATACAATGATATATGCTATATACATGCAAATAATGTATATATATAAATATCAAGATAAAAAAAACTATATATATACCGTATATATACAGTATATATATACAGTATATATATATATATATATATATATATATATATATATATATATATATATACATACATGTATATATATATATATATATATATATATATATATATATATATATATATATATACAATATATAACCTTATAGGGTTCGGGCTTGAAGTCGCAAGGAGGAATTTCTACTGATGCGCCTGAAGAAACATTAGCGGCAGTCTTTTGTTCATTTCTGCTTCCTGTTTTAATACAAATCATTGCTAATCAATCAATAAATTATCATTATTTTGTTACAACTTAGCTAAACATTTACTATTATCTTTGTTAATAGTTAATCACTAAATTAATTATTAATGTTTTGCTACTAATCTATCCATCATTCAATTATCGTTATTGGGTTAGTTTTTTTGTTCGTTTAGTTACACACATGACATACAGCATGTGCTACATAGTTTCCTTTCTTGGTTGCTGTTTTTTGTAGTTTTTGTAGTTTTCGTTATTTTATTTATTCCTCTCCATTGTTATTAGTAATGGTTGCCTTTTATTGGTAAATCAATTTGAACGTTTACAGCTGAGACACCTTAAATTCAGCTTGAGCTATTGAAAAGAACATTGAATTTGAATCCCATACCCAAAGATTCGGAAACCTAATCACTAGTGATATACATGTATACTCAACCAGTTTATATACATTATTTAAATGTTTATATTATTTACACGATTACAGATAAACTCAATAAAAATCAATTGTATCGTCAATTGGAATAAATTCTCAGTAAAGCTGATCAGATAATATTTCTTTAAAATTATTGTCTGACGCATTGAGAAGTCTTAGGAAGCATATTTTACTTTGCCCATGGACCAAGTAGACGCTCGGTTCACAGTTTTCTAAACTATTTTCGATTCTATTTTCTACAATACAAAGGATTTTTAGCAGAACCATACACGTGGACAAATTTCTTATATTTGGACTCAAAGTCCAATCAACACACAGCTGTCGCTCACGTTAGGTTAATCAGCGAGCAGATTTACTGTATGTTAAATTCTACATGCATGTAATCATTGTTCTGCAAATCTACAACAGATGTTGTAAATTTTTAAAAAGTGACATTGTGTTTCTAATATTAAAGCAACTAATAATAAAGTAGCCTAGTACATATTTAGTTGTCACAGCAATACTGATTTCTGGTATAATATAAGGCTATGTTATTCTTTAAAGAGTATAAGAACAATCATTGACGATTATTTCTCTATATATCCCGACTCTATCCCCCTATCTTTATCTCTCTCTATATATAAATAATCTTTTATTCACCAATTCTTGGCAGAAAACACGCACAGATACAATAACATTGCAAAACGTGACACAACAGATATATCTATATATAAACATACTATTATCAACCTCTTTCTCTATCTCTATTTCTATCACTATTCCTATCTATCTCTATATCTATCTATATCTCTACTACTTTTTCTCTTTCTACCTATATCGTTATCTCTATCTCTAAATCTATATCTGCATGTTTATCTTTATTTCTATCGCTCGCTCGCTCTCTCTCTCTCTCTTTCTCTCTCTCTCTCTCTCTCTCTCTCTCTCTCTCTCTCTCTCTCTCTCTCTTCTTCATAGTACTCTATCAAATTGCTCTTCTTAGGTACATATCAATGCGACACAATGTACGGTTCACTATTTCATAGAGTGTTTATTCGTTTGTTTTATATATTCCATCGATAAAAAGTTAATTACATCACAAAGAGTGCTTTAAAAACCTTATTATAGCTTTTAGTTAAGGAGTATTACGGTAGCAGAAATTTTCTGTTTTTACAATACTTTCCCCAGGTACTGCATACTCACTCCTTATGAAGAGTAAAATAAACGGTTGGTCTATTCTGCAATGACCTGGACACACTACGGTCGCACTAGTATAATCATTCTTTGTCTAATGTCAATTGGCAGGTCTAAAACACACATTCAAATTATGTTTTCAAACCAACTAAGAGCACTTCGTTGACCAACCAACACGTTCATAAAATTACAAGGCTAATCCTTAACAAACTCATATGAAGACCTAAGTTGCTTTCTTGAGAAAAATATAGGAGCTGATTTGGTTCCCAATATCAACCCAGTTATTGATTCGTCACCCCTTTTGACAAGTAAATTAACGGTTAGTCTATTATACAGTGCCCATGATACACCACCACAATACTCACGAATAATAATAATAACCCTTTTTATTGCAAGTATAAGAGTGTCTTCGTATAATCGTTTAGGCCTATATTTAATTCATTCCACATTTTGTAGAAGATGTTCCAAAATACCAGATATGCTCATTAATTCTACTGAACTGCTGAATGAAAATACCTGAATGAAAGAGCGAAGCAGCTGCTACGGTTGGTCGTTTGGATGCGGTGCCACGGAAAGCCAGAGGTTGCAGGTTCAACACGGCTCGGGTCTTCCAGTAAGAAGCCATGGTGGCAAGCTGTGATTAGAGCAAGAACTTTTTCAAGATGTAAAGATCAAGTCAGCTAGTGCCAGATCTTTGTCTCGAACCTGTAGATATTGAAAAGACAGAGTACATTGTAAACAGTTGTATTTATATTGCTGCGCTTTCACTACAGATCCTGTACTAGATAGTTTCATTATTTTGAAGCAGAAAGTATGAAGGAGAGTCTGCTAATGGCAGATATAGACTGGAGCTAATGGCGATGCAGTAAAGATATTCGACCGCTGATCAGTATGTGCGGGTTCAAATTCCGGGCTCGCCCGTCACTGACATCGCTTCCGAGTGAGTAAACAGACGTTAACATTAGCTTCATAAAGTAATATTCGATGACCTACAGTGATAATTTTGCCTAATAGGATTGCAGTGTTAAATTTCTACTGTGAAACTCTTATCATTATCTTATTAATTATGTGCAAATTTCAGTTAAAGTCTCAATGAAAATGTAAATTTTACAGAGAAACAACACACGTAATAGTGAAATGATCATCCATGATGATATCTGGCATTTTTTAATACGACAAAATCAAATGTTTAAATCGTTCAGTCTATTATTCAGTTCTCGGTCATTTGAAGTTCCATAGTTTTCCTCTCTGATCGTCTCGCCCGGGAATCGAACCAACGGGGAGTTTTATTCACCTCAGGATCGGTTACATCAAATTTCAAGACATTACCTGCCTCTCTACACAATGAACTATTTTGGCATTCATATTGATTCAACTATTTTAAGTATTAGTTTATACATTATAAAATTGATTTATGCAACCTTTATACTAATTAAGACAATAATTAATAATCATGACAATTATGGACATTAAGAAACCAAACAAGATAGACTACTTAAATACATGTAGGATTAAATGTATGTGTAATACTTACACTGAGCTGTCAAGTGTGTAGCAATGATCAGTGGAGTTTATATATACATGTACATATAAAAGCATAGCAAAACTGCAGCAGTCATAAATCTCTAATGCATTCTGGCCTTGACTTGGTTGAATCCATCAATTAATTCACCCACATAACTGGTGAAGAGGGGCAAGTGCAAACCCTGGGTGTAGATTCAAGATATCGTCATTTATAAATTCGTTCGTAAAAGTACTAGACAAAATAGAAAAAAATGATTTTTAAACAGTTAAACAACAGTTAAACATAGATCTGATATTTGCACCTTACATAAACTATTCAAGTTTGTTATTTGCAACAGAATCTCACCAAAATTGTCTGCTACCAGAAAACCACCTTCTTCCCACCCCGACTAAAATAGAACAAAACAAGCAGATTGCTACAAATATTTACAAATCGCAGCGATGAGAAGGTAATAGAATATTTTCTTTAAAATTTTGTTTGTCTTTGAAATAGTGTAACTCTTGATATCTTCATTTTCTCTTGATTTTATTGAAATGTGTAGGATTTGATAATACCTGCACATAATAATTATTAATTTTGTAAATGTCTCAACATCACACGACGATCCTTTTGTGTGTATAAATGTCTCAGGATTACACGACCATTTTGTGTCTGTTAGTGTCTCAGGCTTACAAGACCCTATTTGTGTCTTTAAATGTCTCACAATTACATGACCCTTTTTTGTACGATAAATTAAAATGAATGTGACGGAGAAAGAACTTAGCGATATTGCTCCTCCTTTATAAATTTCAAACAAAGCAATCAGTAAATTTCACAGCTAGCGCTAAGCTACAAATTGCATTTGTTTACGCTTAGGCCTAACCAGCCTGTACTGGTTCATTTCACGATCGTGGTACTTTCGAACCTGCCTGTCAGCTGTTGAAGAATAAATTGAACTTTGCTACTCGTTAGCTGCAGTATTATATTTCATCTCGCTAGTACGTCACCAAATTGAAGATCTTATTCACAGATTCTTACTAGAAATTAAAAATTGTGTTCAGGCTTCTATGGATATTTCATTGACCAAACATTTATATCGTTAATCTTGATCAATTATCATGTCAAAATGCATCTATGAGATGTATGAGCTTATCTTTTGAAGCCTAAGGTAATTAACGAACCGGTAAATAGGTAATAGGCCGAACTTCATAGCACGAAGAACCGAAACCATAAAAACAAAATTAGGGTTCTACTGTTGTCCATGATAACATTGAGTAAAAATCACAGCCAAATCGTAAAATCAGTTCCCGGTCTCAAAAGCTTATCAGTGACGGACTGAGTCTAATATTTTTTTAATTTTAATATCAACATGGACTACAGCTTCATTATTACGGGTTATTAGAGTTTTATTACCAGGAGTTCGTAATAAACTCGACATTCAATGCGGGCAAATAACTGAGGGAAATGTATCGACCGAATCTGACGAGAAATGTTTCATTGCATGTGTCGTTTGTATTCAGTTTTAATAGCGGAACGGCCGAGTAGCTACAAGTCGTAAAAACGTTTCTCAGTTCCATTGAATCGCTTCAATCAAGCCTTTATTCTCACTCCACTTCAATTTCGCTCGTTTTGCGAGTCATTGTTTTACAAGAGCATTGGACTCTACTGCTGATGAAAAAAAACCCGAGCTCTGCAATCAATACAGGTTCTGTCAACTCAGGCTTCAAACTGCCACAATGCTAATATATAGCATTATTGGCTAGTTCTCTCAGCAATGCTAATAGGTATCATTATTAGCTAAATTGCACCGCAATGCTACTATGTAGCATTATTAGCTAGTTCTCTCAACAATGCTAATGGGTATCATTATTAGCTAATTATCTTAGCAATGCTACTATATAACATTATTAGCTAGATCTCTCCTCAATGCTAATGGGTATCATTATTAGCTAAATCTCTTAGCAATGCTAATAAGTAGCATTACTATTAATACTAAGAAGTGAATGAATGAATACCGAGTGAAGGAATGAATATTGAGTGCATGAATACTGAGAAAGGATTAATCGAATAAGAAAATTAATTTGAGTAATGTGCAACTTGTAATATTTTGTATAAAAATACGAAGAGGATGTTAAACGGGTAAAATTGAAGAGACGCGTAGGCAATGCCATTAAAGGCGTTACATTTCACTGAATAATTTACATCATTTGAAGCAGTGATGTGTCCTAACTTCGCTAAAATCTTTAAGTGAAAATTCTTTTACGTATTATACCTATTTTATCAAGAGCAGACATTACTCCAAATGACATGTAGAAATATAATGTACAATAGGCCTATATAATGGTATACAGTAGAAAAACAGCAGGTTAGATTTGGAATTGTTGTGGTACAGGAGAACTTTAAAAATATTTAGGAAGGGAATATTATGGCGAATTCAAAGTAAAGAAAGGAATCAAAAATCTGAGGAGGATATCTATAATTGCGAGAGTTTTATCAAAATGATCTGCGTATATGGTGTGTGTAAGAGAGATTTAAAATAATTATAATAAATAATAAATAAATAAAGGTTTAACGTCCGTTTCCTCATCCAGGGATGATGTCAGGGACGTCCCCAACAGCACACATCACTACAGATCAATTCACCCAGACCAATCTGCGAAAGAAATGTGCTGAGGAGAGTAAGGTCATAAGGTCATAAGAAGTAAGGTAATTGCAACAACGAAGCTCATACTAACATAACATAGCAGAAATTAGAGTGCAAGAATCATCAATGACAACTTCGAGCACTATTGAGACAAAATCAAGCCGGCGAGCAAAAGAAGGTCCACAAACGGTGTAAATTCTAAAATCCAGAATATCAGTCAAAAGTAAAGAGAATTAAAGAAAAGGAGGTTTAGACGCTGGTCGCAACTCATGGACACTGGATGGAAAAGAGATGGAAAAGATAGGTCTTCAACTGCCTATGAAACTGCTCCGTTTAGGAGCTTTTTCTTTCTCTTCAGCGCATGTTTTTAAGATCGTTTGTGGTGAATCGATTTGTAGTGACATAAGATGGGGGGACGTCCTTACTTCATCCATATATGAGGAAACGAACGTTAAATCTTTATTATTATTATTATTATTATTAACGTGTTTTGTGATTTATAGGGACATATTATTGAAACATGCCACTCAGTATCGCAATGTACATGCTCAACAACATCATGAAGCTATTTAAGAAATACGCACACGAAACTAATAATGTAAATCTGCAAAAACATGTAGAAATTTGAGACTATAATTTTAAAATACATCTTGTAAGCTTACCGTTGAAACTATATTTAAAAACTCACGCGATTTGAATAACTATTATTTTGTGTAATATATAGACGATTGATCATGATAATCTAACTAAAAAGGGCCCTCGATTTTGTTCAAACAGTATTAGATTTTTAATTCACATGTGACCCTATTGACGCTGCGTCATTCTACCGTTCTTATCAAATAATGTTAGCCGAGTGAAAGAATTCGAAGAACACACAGGCGCTTTTTAGAGACTTGAAAAGGTCGTTATTAATTACTGACTTGCTGACTTTACAACGACTTACTGCTTGTAGGAAGAATTCCTGTAAAAGGCGAATTAACATCTTTAACCTACCAGTAATTGTGAACGTACGAGGGTCTAAATACATCGTTAAATGTCAAAGTAAGATTAATTAGTGAATGACAGAGATTGGCCTATAATAAAATTCGCTGAGCAAAAAGAACAATTTCAACACACCAAAATCTGAACTCAGATTGGTATGTTAGTGGAAATGAAGTAGCATTGCCTTCTATATCTCATAATTTTCTATGACAATATTCTATTCCATGACAATATTCTATATTATATATCTCATCATAATCAATCAAACAAAGTAGTCCTAAGATCTAGCCTCTCATACCATTTGTAGTTCTTCAATATTTGATTGTTATTTTATCCCATTAATTCAATGAAGCTGGTTCACTTTCAATAAAATCGATAAGTTTGTTGAAGTAGTAATTGATTGACTAATAAATTGTTGATTAATATCTCTCTATCTTAGTGTACTGCCTACTTGCAGATCCATGGTATATAATGCCTCCACTCGTTTCTATCTTCCATTTTCCTCTTCATGTCTACATACTAGTGGATCTGGCGTTCACAAAGTGACGTTACGCAGAGAAAAGAAGTGGATCTTTAAATCATCTATAACATTTCTTTTGAGTAATTTTTTGGTAAACAGGAGATTGTTTTTTCAGGGAATGACTCCCCTGCTCAGCAAATGTTAGTCGATGCTGAGGAAGGCATGGGGCACACCTCATAAAAGCAGAATCCCCCAACAAAATGATATATCAAAAGGAATGTTGATTAATATATGATTGATAAATTGATAAATTTATTAAGAGATTTATTGACTGTTTGATTAACTGATTAAGTAAAGGACAGATTGATTGGCAGTTTGCTAATACTTACGCTATCTAACTCTCACTATATATATATATCTTTCTCTCTCTCTTTCTCTCTCTCTCTTTCTCTCTCTTTCTCTCTGTCCTTCCCTCTCACCTGAAACAACACTGAACCTCTCTAGTAGCAATATACATGTATTATCAACCACTCATTGCCTCGTTCCCTCTCATTTGAATCATGTTATATTACCCAATAATCCTTCCCACTCGTTATCCGATCATTTTCTCAAAGGAAAATGTTCTGGCGAGTAGCTAACAGAACTCTAATTAGATCTGCAATAGAAAAGACGACAGGCTGCAACGGGTTGCTATAAATCTCTTGAGTTAGAAATTGTAATCGTGAAATTCTGATCCATCTTTTCATTACAGTGCAGTAAATTAGGCAGAGCTAAAGTTATAAATTAAAGGTTGCGTCCGTTTCAGATCCACTAGGTACCCAGGCATAGAACGCCTGGTTAGAATTGGAATCGACGGCCGCCGGATTAGCAGTAAAATGGCTGGAGCCAGTGGCGATGTCGGTAAGATGTACATGATTCAATCCTGGGCTCTCCCGTCACTGACATCGCTTTCGAGTGAGGAAACTGAACATTAGCTTTACCAGCTTCTAATGCGTACTACCATCTTGAATATTCCACGGTTAAAACTGGTATTAACCTGTAATAGAATCTTTAATTTAAACTTCAATTGTCTGGGTCTGCCTTCAGAATTGATTAATAGTTTCAGCTTTTCTAATAAATTCCTATTTGTCTAGCCTAAAAATTACTTCAGAACTATCGGTATTGTATAAACTAAAGAACTGAATTTGATTACTGCAATCTAATGATCTAATGATGATCTTAACCCATCATCTGAAACGTTGGAATAACTTAAATACTACTATTGCCTTTGCTTGCCATGCGTGCTATTTAATATTCCTACATGCAACCAAAATTTAATCTCTTATAAATTTTAAAATTTAAAATATTCTTTTTACAAGCAGTTTCTCGGAGCATATTCTAATGCCTCCCATCTTTGGGTCTTATTTCATATTCTATACTTCTTATGTATGGAAAGTGAAATAAACTTGATTCTGACGTTTTTTGCAAAATCTTTTTCCTAAGCCTGGTTATAATATAGATTTTCAAATTCGTAGAATGAGACAACATGTATCTTGATGAAAATCTATTTCTACGGTACATACATAAACGACTGCTATTACACGCTTCTTTAGAATGCGGCTCAATGAAAGGATGTGAAATTAAGTGAAATGCATTTAAAAGCATATTTTCTCTGAAGATAAGACCTATTTTCACCTTACGCACATGAATGATTATTGCAAATTATTTCTTTTACAAATATTCATACAAATTACTGGATATTAAATAGAAGAAGCTTGAATTCTAAAAACTTAAGGATTGAAAAAAAAACTGAGTATTATTGGCATGCTTAAAAAACTGTTTTGCATTTATTGTAGTTAGTAAAATTATCCCCGTGTTGTGCTCGGGTGTGGTTGGACCACTGCAGAATAGGGCAACCGCAAACAATCTGCCGCGTGTACGTAGGAGGCGACTAAAGGCAGGAGCTGATGATGGCAAGAGGGGACCCACCTCACCATGAAATATTTTCCCCCAGGATTAAAAGGTAATTAATCCACCTAACTGAGGAAGGAAACGGGAAATCACCTCAGAAGTCATATTTTTACCAAGCTATAGGCTACATGAGGTATGGATAAGGCATAGACTTTGTGTAGGGGTTAACTTGTTGAGCTAAGGAGTGCTCTTATGGAGCGAGAAAACAGACTTTGAGTATAAATATGTACCTTGAACTTGCCACTTGGCTGTGCACTGAAAAAGTAAAATTATTGACTAAATGATATACTATATTGCATTAGATGTGTGATTATTATTATTTTACCCATTCTCTCCGTACTTCTCTCTCTCTTATTCCTTCCCCCCCTCCTCTCTCTTTCTCTTCTTCCTTTCTAATCTCTCTCTTCTCTATCTTATTTCTCCCCTCTCTCGTTTCTCTCTCTCTTATCTCTACTTCTTCTATAATATTCCCTTCCAATTATATGTTTCGTGAAGTATCTAGCTGTATCTCTTTCTTAGACAACATATTCTTGAAGCCTACCGGCATGCCTTAAACGAGCATCCACTTGATCAACCAATTGAGCGCTGAGAGAAAATTTTAATAGTTGGCCTCTGAACAATGCAACATAGTCATTTGTTTGAAGGCTTTGTTTCTGAAGTAAAGCTAGGTTAACTTTCTCAGTGTGTAGTTAATATGCCCCAGTTTCTGTTTTATCTGTTTAAAAACAAAATTTTAACGTCAGTTTCCTCGTACGAAAGCGATGTCAGTGACGGGCGAGCCCAGGATTTGAACCCCGCACATACTGATCCACGGTTGAGTAACTTTCCGACATCGCCCCTGGCACCACCCAGTGTGGTTTAATTTAGTATTTTCTCTAATTATTTTATCCATAACTTCAAATTGTTTATTTGTTCATCTCAAAATTAATTATTTTAAATATAAAGCATGCATGTTAATAGGTATATAATTAAGTAAACTAGAGATATGGAAGTGTCTACCATAGAAGGTCTAAGCTGTTAGAGTCAATGCGACACATCATAGCTTGTGTTATAATTTCCTGTACCCAAAGCGTTATTTTGGAGTCAAAAAACGTCCAGTCTCCCTAGCAAATGCTGATAGATATTTTTGGCAATTCAATTCTTTTGTACTTCAGAAAATTTAATTTTTTCAGGAAACGAAGCCAATATGCGGCGAAGTCTTCTCGTACATTGTCACGTTAGACATACGAACTAAAGGCGGATGACACGCATCACAATTCGGGTCTATTTCTATGCATTTATTAGCGGAACAGACAGTGTAATCAATGAACTTTGTCACTGTAAGAAAAGGGATGTATACGAAATGAAATTGTTCGAAGAATAATTATGTAAAAAACCAAGTAGTAGGAATTACGATATTAACAGAATTTGGATCTCGTAATTCCATATACTGTAATAATAATATAATTCAATCACTGTTATTTATTTTTATTTTTTTCATTTCTGATTATGATTTCGTTCTCCCTGTGTCTCCTTATGGTGTCGTCGTTGAGAAATAATATTAAATACCTAGTAGTACATAAATCGCTTTTAAGAGGAGAATACGTTAGTTTAAAATCTAATTTAATTTTTTAGCGAATTTTTTTCAAAATACAATTAATTTTTGTTTCTCTTGATAAAGAGTGGTAAGGTGGTAGAGTGGCTGCTTAGGACCAGTAGCCGTGAGTTTAAAGCTCAGGCACTACCAGTCAGGATCTCTTTTCGAGCAGCTAGACCTGAGTTGTTATGAAAAGTCATTTAAACATTAAAATATTAATTGTTTATGTCCTTTTCTTATTTCTAAGGATCGCAATGAACGGAGAGGCAGAAATTTTAAATGACTGATCCAGATGTAAATGAAGCCTCTCATATAGTCTATTTGCAGGGGTTTATCTGAAAGTGAACTCTTTATTATTGCTTACAGGGTTTAAACATTAATTTTATAGAGCTTACTAGCAGGAGAGCAACAGATCGAAAAAGCTAAAGCTAAGTTTAACGTCAGTTTCCCCGCTCGAAGGCTATGTCAGCGACGGGCGAGCCCAGGAATTGAACCCCGCACATACTGATCTCCGGCATTGGCGAAACAGGTGTAAAAAACAACCGAAATGTTTCTAAAAATATTCTTTCTTAAAAAAAAGAAAAAGGTAAACATTCATTAAACATAGCTTAGAACTGCAGCTTTCACGGCTTTTAAAATGTAAAGATACCATCATAGATATTTACAGATAATATTATGTAGATATTTCTACAGTATGAGTAGTACCTTTAACTTATATGTTAATAACTTACATATTATGTTAATATTACTTATATATTTATATTTATATTACTTATATATTTATATTAATAACTTATATATTAATTGGATTGTAGGACACTAGCAGAAATTAGCCTGGATTGTGATTCATTCATAGAACTAGTGCCCGTCTACGAGATTACCCTGATGAAGGGGACTTCAAAACCAATAACTATTAAAATTAAAAACCAATTTTTGCAGTTAAATGTACTATGCCAATATTGCAGTAGTAGCTTTGAGCAGGTTTACATCTTCTAGTAACCTAGCAAATTTATCTACGTTTAGAATATCATACTATAACAATTTTATATTTTAAAATCTAAAACATTTCATTTCGCATTCTACATGTATATTAAGAGCCTATCAGTTTAAAAATTTCTGTTGAAATATTGAAGCTATATATGGAATCATCTTATGAGTGTCATTCGTGTTAGCAATTATCGGTGAAGAAATATAATATGAGAGTGATTTGCAGTTGAATACGACTCAACCGTAAAGCCGTTTTCCGTCCAACGGGCTCGTCTTGCTTCTAATGAAACTAATCTACGAGCTTCGAAAATTTCCAATTTAAATTTGATGTAATACTAAGTGAAATAGCGAAAATGCCTTCATACCTTTTCAACAACAACAATTAGAGTTCTACAGTTATCCATGACAACATCTAGCGCTATTGAGCTAAATCCCAGCTGATGAGCGAAACGGGTTCAAAGCGGTACAAAATCCAAACTCCAGAAAATCTGTTTAAAGACTGACAATTAAAGAAAAGGAGGTCGTAACTCATGGACTCCTGATGTAAAATAGAGCTGAAAAAGGTTAGTCTTCAACTGCCTATGGAACTGTTCATAAGAAAGCAAAGGCCGATGTGATTCAAATGAAGACTTACGAACGATTGGACGAAAATTAATTCCAGATCTGCGGTGCAGCATGCTGGAAAGAAAGATTAGACAGTTTGCAGCGTGAAATTAAGCTACATCACGCAATATTAGTTTAGAAGACCGACTTACAAAAGACTGCATCACTTTAATCAATTAAGTGAGGCATACTTGTATAAAAACAGACGTGATGAACGATTTGTATGCTAACTTGTATGCTACCTTGTAAATGATACGCTCTTTAATCGTTAGCTATTGTAAAGATTATAAATAGGTGAAAATGTGACTACGTGGATCTACATCATCATCTTTTCATAACTGTTAAACGGATACATGTATAAGAAATTTTAGTATATATTATATCACAAAAAGTAGATAAATTAAACTATAATTAATTTTTGTTAACAATAAATCACCTGTTTTTAAGAATATCTACAAGAACTTGTCAAGGAGAAATTTAAAAAAATTATTGAAACAGATGTTGTTATCATTGCAGCTTCTGAAGCCTGAGAAATCTTAGACACATCGCATTTAATACCAGTATTACACTTCAGGTGGATATAGGTGCATGAATTAGAATAAGTCCATCAGTATTGTTGAAGATGAGCTTGCCCCCGCCCCATCTCTCTCTCTCTCTCTCTCTCTCTCTCTCTTTCTCTCTGTCTCTCTAGCATTCTCTATTCCATTCTATTTCTCTATCAGTAAAAATTTGTAGTATATTATTTTTATAAGGCGTTTGTCCTTCTTGCGGAAACAGGATTGTATGGGTAGGCCTAAACAGGATTGTTTCTCAGTGAATGCCGCCACTGCCTAGTAAATGTTAGTTGAAAGTGAGGAATAAGATATAGGATAAGATATAAGATAAGGAATAAAATAGCGGGCCATCTCTTCATAAGCAGAATCCCCCAAGAATAATGATATATCATGTTAGATGATTCAAAGATCCACTTGTATGAGGACATGAAGAAAAAACGGAAGACAGAGAAGATTGGAGGCGTAGGCCATACCAGAAGTAGATTGGAAGATTGGAGGCGTAGGTCATACCAGGAACCTCAGAGAGAAAAATCCTTTTTGTTTGTCTTTTTCTAACAAATTCGTGTTTATTTGCATTTGCTTTTACAACTGATATGTGACCAGTTAAATAGAATATAATGTACCCCCTCTGGCGGCGTAATGTGTTTACTATACTGTGGTATATGATGATGTCTTAGGAATCCTTCAATAAGAACATGCCCTCTTCAGCTCTCATCTTATAAATTATCTTAATTCACTAGCAATTCAAATTCTTGTCCACGTGTATAATAAATTATTTTAATAGATCTTTACTTATAATCAAGAAAAACCAATCAAGCCTTTGACAACAAAATGAAATTTTTCCTTGGCAATATCCCTAATTCTCTTGTATCGTACAGCAAGTCTCTCATATCTTACCCCCAAAATCTCGTACCGTACATCTTATCCCAAAGTATCTTACATCTTATTGGAAGTCGCTTACATCTTACCCCAAGTCTCCTACATCCTACTTGAGAAACAGAGAGAGAGAGAGAGAGAGAGAGAGAGAGAGCGAGAGAGAGAGAGAGAGATCCAGAATCAATTTAATATCTGTTAGGTTCCAAACTATACGCTTTACTTTGCTGAGTTAAATTCCAGTACTCGTCCATCACTGTTGTCCTTTCAATAGATAAAACCAACGTTTTAAATCGGATCTAACATCCAAAGTCGGCATTGCGCAGATCTGCGCTGAACATTTCGCTATAATGTGCGTCATCGGGTAATTGACTGAGACGGTCTCGACTCTCGATGTCAACTCGCTCTAATTGACAGCTCAGCACTACCACTGAGCCTGGTGCACGCACGGTGAAGCAGCGTTCATAGTGCTTCCTGTGCGTGTAAAGTAAAAACTATTAAATTACCAGTTTACAGTCAACTATTTTCTAACGAAATTATCGCATAGGCTATTCGTATGGATTAATTAAATAACTGCTCGTCATGTAATTCAGTTAGATTTAGTGTAGAACTCGTACAAAGTGTATTTTAGTCATTTGTAGTCAAATAAAGGTGAATGTTTCGAGCAATTATTAGAAACAATTGATGATACCTGGATAAGTAGTTTATGACTGGTAAACTAGTGCAATGGATAGGGATACCAATTTAAGCTCTGCAACGTTTTTATGAATAATTTAACATGGTGTTTAGTGCATGTTATAATTAAGGATAGTTTATGAGACATTTCATTAATATATTGCTGAAAAACATTTGAAAATAAAAAACTAGGGTGTTTATTTGAATAAAGAGCATAGAAATAATGTGAGGTATATATCAGAATTTACGCCGTTATTTAGGACGCACACAAATTCAGAACTCACGCATTATGCTAATTAATTGGCATGATCGGATAGGTGTTCGATTGTGGATCGGTAGATAGTTTATATTTAATAGGCTTTCTAATAATTAATATCAATTAATCGAAATGAAAAAAATGCAAATCGGTTTAACCGTATTTGTGTTTATTTTAAATTTGCTCAAATAACTGAATAATATGAACATAATAGTAAAATAGTTGAATTCAGGAATCAATGTATCATAATGAATTAAATAAAATAAGATTTTCCGAGTACTAATTACTCAGTTACTCAAAGATAAATAAGTTAACGTATTTTTCCACACCGGATGATAATGTTAGGAGCAAGTATCCTTGTGGCAAAATACCACAACCGGTGTAGCAGAATAACAGGTCGATCAAACTGCAGAATTTCTGCGGTATAGAACCGCAGAAATTCTGCAGTTTGATCGACCTGTTATTTTACATGGCTGAATTAATTTTACTCTCAGGTCTATGTTAGTCGCCTATTAAGAACAAGTACAAATATCAACAGGCAAAATTCTCTAATTTTTCGGAAATTACTCTGAAATTCAGCGTCATTTTCATTAGGGTTCTCAGCAACATAGGGTCATATTTCAGCTAAATGACTATGAGTTTATAATCCACATAGCGCAGTTAAAGTCCGTGACGGTGATACTTTTTCTCGTGGGTTCTGAGCTCAAAATTGGACATTCACTGGACTGGTTACACGGAAAATAGACTAAATTGCCTAACGGTTTAAGTATGTGATTTGTTATTTTTAAAAGCGATGGATGTCAACATAGTTTATCATTTCCCTATAATGCGTGTTTACTTACTTTTACAAAGGACCCTATTAGAATCAATTTGACTGAGGGGCGAGCCCATGTTTTCCTGAACCTGAATACTACACAATCAGTTGGTTCGTTTATAGTTGTTTATCTTCAAAAATTCGAACCAGTGACTCTCTGACAAACTAGAAGATATTGAATGGAGGCGTTGACAAATTAGCAAAAATAATAAAATTCTGAATAAATAAAATACAACATTACAATTATTAGAAATTTAAGTTTCATGCATTTCAAGCTGTCAATAATGTATTATCAAAAAGCCTATAAATATCGAGCTGATTTCATGATAATTTTATATTTTTAGTGATCTAGTTTTCCTTATCTTACAAATTTTCCTATATATTCGTGACATTGGTTTACTCTTCGATGTTGGGGCTAGGATTGAGGGTTGAATTAGAGATAGGACTAGGGCTAGTTAGGCAGATGTTGAAGCTTATGAAGAGTGTTGTTGCTGTCAAACCTGGCCGGTGTCTAACGGCTGGAGTGTATTATCTTAAAAGTAAAAGATCTGGCGACGAGATTCTAAGACCAGAAAACGAGTGAAGCATTGATTTGCTGAACCGGCATAAGCTGCTCTTTGAGATTGTAGTCTACTATTGTAACCTTATACAATACAGATCAATCAGCGGATAAAATGTTTCTGAAATGCTGTCTTCAAATAAAGAAATATAGCCTAGACCATGTGGTTGAATTGGATTTTTGACATGATGATTAATTTTAATTAAAATTAAATTATTATACTTCGCTGTAGAGTACCAATCTTTGGATTGGTTTTTTGGATTCTGGATTTTGCACCATTTTTGGACCCTCTTTTGCTTATCGGCTTAGATTTGGTTAGATATTTCTAGACATTGTCATTTACGACAGTAGCACTCTAATTTTTGCTGTTATCATTAGATTAAATTGATCTATAGGTTATGGAAATTTGATTGAACCATTGTGAACTATTAATTAGTTGCTATAGTAGTCCGCGATGCTGTAGGCCTATATCGCTTCGTTTGTAGCGTATTTTTAAGTTTTCCTTTTTGCCTTTTTTATATGTTTGCTGAGCAATTCAGTAAACATCTAAACGTAGAGTATACTATGTTATTTCAGCATTTAATTACGGCTTGAATTCTTACAGATCTTATCGTTTGGCAAACTGAGAACTATTCAAATACTATTGAATAGGCTTAGGAGTATTTTATTCATGAAAACAGAAGAATATCTTCCTAAAATTGTTAAGGTAAGTTTACAAGTATCGTATTAAAATGTATCATTTAATTGGGACATCCGGTAGCCTATGGTCCTTGAGTTAGAAGTTAAGTTCTCACTAATCTATTACATAGTCGCAAGATCTTCTCCGTAATATAGGCCTTCAGATATTTTAAATGGCCGGATGCAAGTTTAACATTATTTTAATAACATAAAGCGTCATCGATTAGTGGTGACATGTGATGTGGGGACGTCCCTGACATCATCCTGGCATGAGGGAACGGACGTTGCACCTTTAGTATTATTATAATTATTATTTTAGATATATTTCAAATCATATTTTGTCCGAATGTCTCTATACTTATTCGTTGCAAATTGCTTTCATTTTGTCTGAAATCTGATCCAATTCTTCCATCTAGGAAATCTTGAAACTGATCAAGTCATTTACCTGATAGAGACTACCTTACTAGAGTTAGATGAAGGCGTTTTGAAATCTGCGCTAGACGGTTATTGATTGAAAATACCAGTACAATAGATGTAGAGCCGACCTTGTACAGTATTCTATAGGCCACAGCGATGCTTTTAAAAAAATATATCTACAATACCTTTATAAATGATGCTGCTTAAAGGCTCACAATTTTAATAAAATTAGGCGACATCTAGCACTTTGTTACTAATATGTTAAAGATTTTAAAATATGTTTAAATATATACATGTACATGAATTACATACACATGTTTGTAATGTAAGTAATCTTATCAATGAAAACAAAAAGTTTATTAAATATCGAAGAAAAGGTTTAATGTCTTGCCTGTAAGACGCTGTTATCGCTCTCTCTCTCTCTTTCACTCTCAAATTCTCTTTATCTGTCTCTCTCTCTCTCTCTCTCTCTCTCTCTCTCTCTCATATGAAGAGATATATTATATCTCTCATATAACATTCTATAGATCAACAAGATAATTCATTCATAGAAGACTATGCTTTACCCATACCTTTTGTTGCCTAAAAGTTGAGAAAATATGGCTTCTGAGATGGTTCACAGCTGCCTTCCGCTAGACGTTGCTATTTTTTCCAACTATTGAAGTCACCTACTGTATGCATCAAAGCCGTTAAGATCTCTGAGATAAAAGAAGTGATAAGTTAAATCATTCAAATCTCGTATATCGAATTAATTAAAGTTTTAAATTTGTTAAGCAATCACTGACACTTCTCATATACTTCTGTGCAGAATTGCCTGTATGTTAGAACCAATGCAAAAGCAAAACAATTTCATTCAACTTCCTCAAGTTACTTTTGATTGGAAACTAATCACCTTAGACACGATTGATGATTCCCCGTGTTGTGTTCGGACGACTGAAGAATAGATCAAATTTAAACTACAAGTGTCGTAAAGTGCGATTAAGCTACTACTGAAAAAGACAAAATAAAACCACTATAGAAGCCATATTTTGTCCAAGTCATTGTTTACATTAAGATGTAAATCATAGCCGCTGTGAATGGATTAACACGATAATCGATGAAGTTAATCGTTAATAATTAGCAAGTAAGAGTTACTTGTTAATCGCTGGAATGCTCTTTATGGAGAGTGTCAGCAGAATGTGAGTAGGAATATGTACTTTGGACCTGCCACTCAGTAGAACACGAGAGGGAGACCATAGTTGCGTATTTAATTTACTGCTTTACGTAATAATTACAACGGCTTCTTTAAAATGTATGATTTATTCAATAAAACACATAGAATAGCAAGGATTGGTAAGTTTTAAAGCTAAAAACCCATCTCTTTCCGCCATAGGTCTAAATTTTGATCCGCTTGCCTTGGATCTTGGACTTGCACTAATTTGATCTCGCTTTCTCTTGTGGTCTCTGTGTACTCAGTCGTCATCGTGTGGTGCTTTGACGCTTGTTTGTGTGGAGTCTGCAAGAGACGTAGCTGACATTGCCTTATGGCGAGGAACCGGACTTTAAATTCTTATTGATTGATTTGATTGATTGAATTCAAATAACGAAGCGACTATATTCGCATTGCTTGTTCCTACGTCAGCCATGATAAGATAAACTAGGTACAATTTATCAACTGAACAAATATCCTCTGCGTGCTAATCAATCCATCTTACACATTTGAAAATTTGACATCCTGTGCTCAGTTTTTAACATCGATTACTATTATAATATAAGTAAAGGAATATTTTAAATTTAGTCTGATCTATGATAATATAATAACAATTATAGTGCTACTGTTATCCATAACATCATCGATCACTATCTACATAGTCAATTTATTTAATCTTATCTGAATTTATGTAAGACTGTATGCAACATAAGGAACTGTCTACATGGATCATTGCAGTTAATATTAGCTGAATTTATAAGGACTGTATATCAACATTATCATTATCAGCATCATCATCATCTTCTTCCGTTGAATCAAAGTTAAATAGGGTCCAGAATAAGCCTGTATACAGACGCGTTTTGGAATAATGAACTTAAATATAAACGGTGTAAATGTTTTATTATAATAATATTTTCACGTTCGTATTCAAACTAAAGCCGGTCTTGTCATACCTGCAGCATACATGTACGTCACTTCTAAATGAATTACCAAACGTATGACCGAAGGCAGTTAGCAGGATTGAAAGATGAATAGAATAAAGAAAAAACGGTGCCAGCCCAGTGATCAAAGTTGAGCAGAACGTAGTATTCATAGCCATGATGGGAAATATTTCCAATTCTGTACATATTTCACAACTCTCTCTGACTATTCTGAGGTCGATATTCAATAATCAACACAGATTGAAAGGTTTAAGACTCAAAGCGCAACTTGAAGAGTTTAAGATCAACTTTGAGATTCTAAGATCAAGATTAAAATTATAAGATCAACGTTAAGATTTTGAGATAAAATGTGAGATTCGAAGGTCAAAATTATATTCGAAGGTCAGGATTAAGGTTTTAATGTCAAGGTTGAGATTCTAAAGTCAACGCTGAGCAAACTGTAAATGCGCCGCTATTTCCATGGCCATGGAATCTCCACCGGCTGGAGCCAACCTCTGTTCCACCGTGAAATCCCTGATGGAAGACACCAGCAAGCAGATCATCGGCGTCAGTATGAGCAGAAAGATTACGCAGAGAATGAGAGGACAGAAGATCAACGCCTCGTAGAGTCCCAAGGCAACAAACACTGAGGCCAGGATCATGACGAGCACGATAGCCAGTGATAACGCTGCGATGGTTAGTATTGGTAGCATGACGAGGATGATTATTAGCAGAAAGGTTACAGCGTTTGCTACCAGGAGTCTGTCCATTTCTCCTCCGGTGTAGATGTCTCCGGATCCGTCAGGTTGATCATCTTGTGGAGTTTCCTGTTGGAGGTCTTCCATGTCGGATTAGGACTCGTTCCGGGTGAAAGACGGATGCTCGTTTTCAATTGATTGGTAGTTACTTCGTAGAAATAAGTTCACAAGTTTTTCATAGATTGTCGATTTTATTATTACCAAATTAAATCACAAGCCGTGTCGTTATTGATTGGACTAGAATAGAAATTTACTTAGTTGTTCATTGCTTTGTCCATTTTGTTCTCTTTTGTACCGTCAATTTTCGCTAGTTGATTTTATTTTCCAGGAGTGTACATTTCTAGTAGATTACTATTTTAGGAGAGTACTTTTCTAGCAGAGTATTTTCTATTAGATTATTTTCTAGGAGAGTACTTTTCTAGCAAAGTACTATTCTATGACAGTTCTTTTCCAGGTAAGTAACGTGTTTTTCTTAGATACTCCTCTATAGGCAGTCACAAGTAACGAAGTCTTCAGTAAGTTTTGTAACTTTCTCAGTGAATTTAGTAGCATTTGTTCTCTTTCTGTTGCATGACATTTTTAAGCAGATTGCCTAGTTTATTGATCTATTTTTTCTCGCTAATAGTCATATTAAGCTGTCCCATAATTTGTGGGTTTTACTAAAATATCTATTTAAATCGACAACAGGTATTAAAAGCTACAAAAGTGATAAACATCGAAATTTAGATAAGGCTAGTAATTTAATATAATTTTACAGATAATTACGTATTGTTTTGATGTTTGAATTGCTACCATACTTACCAAAGAAGCAAGAGGTCGTCTATTCTTATTCCGGTAAGATCTTCTTTTACAAACATCCATTGAAATTGCAAAATAACCGTTAAACCGGAATTTATTCAGCAAATGCTAAGTGGCAAATAATCTTTATTTCACCAGAGAATGGTAGGAATGGTAGGCACAAACGAAAATAATTATTGACAAACAAAATTAAACTAAATATACAAGTATGAAAAGAGTAAACGAAAAAGAGTTATGCCTTATCTTGCGAATGAACTAAAGTGTCAATCAAATAACTAATATACAGGAATATACAGATGAATAGCTTGTCAATGAAAATCCTAAACTTAAATATAATCTGTGCTACACAGTCTTCTGTTGAGATATTATATCTTATTTTCAATCGCTCAAATTCTAAATAGTTCAGAAGAAAAAAGCGGTATCTTTATCTAAGCCGTTTTTATTTATAAGTTTATTATAGAAATCAATTAAATTGCATGTATATATTCATGTAGAATATTCAATAGCATTAAATCAAAATAATACTTACACCATATAATCACCTTTTTATCAGTTATTAGAATTATCTTTGCTAATATTCGTTCACTATCCTATTCACAACTTCTTCTTCGCATTTGATCGGATATTATTCAAGAAAGCTGAGGAAGGCATAGGGGGTCCACCTCGTCATAAGTATTATGAGATATCAAAAAGAATGTTGTAGATGAATTAATGATCCACTTGTGTGTGGACATGAAGAGGAAAACGGAAGATAGGTATGAGTGGAAGCGTTATATACCCTGGACCTGCCGGTAGGCAGTGCGCTCAGAGGGCTGCATTACTAATAGAATCTTCATATTTGATGGCTGCAGAGTAGTAGCAACAGAGATAGGATTAGATCCAGTTATTGATTTATTTCATGAACCATATGCGTTTAGTCTTTGCTGCATAGCGAAATAGTTATAAAATATGATATCTAGGATGCAGATTTAATGCAGTACAATACAGACATAGTCTTGATTGTTAGGAGTGTAGATAAGGAATAGCTTTTGGAAATAAATTAGCTCACTGATCGAAGGAGTGTTCATTATGGAACATGAGAGCAGTTTGCGAAAGGGCATATGTACCTTACACCTGCAACTTTGCAGAACACTAAGGTAAAAACCTGGTAGAGCCTATGTTAACGTCAATTTCCTCACACGAAAGCGATGTCAAAGACGGGCGAGTCCAGGATTTGAACCCCGCACATACTGATCCGCGGTCGAGTATCTTACCGACATTGCACTGGCTTCAGCCACTCTCTTTCCAGCCTAAGGAAAGAGACTTCGTTGTTATGCACATCCCTCAGCATTTTTATTGTATTGACACTGGCTGGAGCTAATGACGATGTCGGTAAGATAACCGATAGCGGATCAGTATGCGTGAGTTCAAATCCTGGGCTCTCTCGTCACCAATATCGCTTTCGACAGATGAAACTAACGTTAGCATATGCTTTAGAGCTTTATATGTATAGTGGGTTCCGCTGCTGACATTAATACGTTTCTATTAGACGTTTTCAATTTTATTGGCATAGGGTTGCTTTAGTATGAACATTTAAACAAATTTTACGATATTTGTTGAATTGTGCACGCCTGAGGAAATGTTTTGCAATTAAGTCTTCAAATAGGCTTTTATATTCAACCATTTTGTTTACGCTTGTTGTTTTTATCAAAATTAATGCGTCATAGGAAAAAACTGTTTGTTATAACGAACGGTTTTGAATAAAAATACTATAAGTAACAAGAACATAACAATAAGTAATAATACAATGGCAATGTTAAATATTTCACGCCCTTTTTCTCAAGTGAGGATGATTTCGAGGACTTTCATATTCAGATACTTTATTAGTCTATTGTAGTTACGCCGTTCTTAGTCATTTATAAGAACAATATTAATAATTCGAAAGATTTCGCAAATATCTGCAAATAAGCAGTTTTTGCTATTTCAAATTATCATATTATATTATATTTCATATTATCTCTTAGTTCCATTGTTAATAATTTGAGCTAAAATATCCGTATTAGAGGCATAGTATTTTGCGTAGTCTGATCCTGTCTAATTGCTTGCATAATAAGTTAGACATAGATCATCAGGATTATGCAGATTATTTCAACATTTATGGCATTCAGATTAATGACTCTAATGCTAAGATAAGATATAAATTTTGGAAATATTTTGAAAGTATTTTGCCGCTATGATGTTTCTAGTATAATGTTGCAAAATGACGGTATAGATAATTCACTGATAAACCTACAATTAGAGTGTTATTGTCTTTCACGACAACATTGAGCACTGTTGAGACAAATCAAAGCTGGCGATTGTTGTTGTATCCCTAGCACTACGTAATAGATCGACATGCAAGTATCACGAGATACGATTAACCTGTAGCTGAGGAAGTCAATGGAAAACTACACAGAAGCAGCATTTTTCCAAGCTAAGGACTATGTAAAAAGTTTTGTCAAGGCTTAATATTCTAATTTTAAAATACCGTTGGTCAATTGAATGCTCTTACTGAGAGCGAAAGCGGAATCTGCCTGTGAATATATACCTTAGGCATGCGACATGACGACGTATTTGAGAGAGAGATGACTACTTTGTAAATCTCGGGATTTAGCAACGCACTTTTTTAAATTAGCCAATCACTACAATAAACGGCCGGCTCTTTGGTAAGTGAACAATGAAGTTAAAGTTAAAGCTTTGCAAATTTTTCACAATTTTGAAACAACAGCACGATAAAACTCGATATATGTTGAAGAAATAGTGCATGGATTGTTTTATAATCTACTCTAGTAAATAGTACAGTACGTTAGAAAACGAGACTAAAATCACGTAAAAAGTACCCTTTCTCTGAAAAACTAAAACTGGAATTTAATCGACTGAGTTGGCTCTCTAAAGAAAGCGATTTAATTTTTCTCGGTGTTTTCGTTTCGCCCTTTACTGGAACAATAAATACAAGTATTTACATAATAAAAGTATTATGTAAAATGTCCTATGAGCAACATAGAGCAACATAAGTCAACGATAACACATAATTATAATGATTTGTGAAATAAGTTGCTCAATCAAAATTATTAAATGATTTATGAATAGCTTACAAATTTTAAAATTAAAATGTTTAACAAAATTTTTAAAAGTAAATACGTATTATAATGAAACGATCAGCTATGTTGATATCTATCACTTCTAATACCACATGTTTAAACCGTTAGGCAATTTAGACCATTTTCCGTATAACCAGTCCAGTGAATGTCCGAGATTTTGCTCTCAGATTAGCGCTGCTGGGATTCGTACCCACGAGAGTTAAAAAATCTCAGGATCTGTCATTGAAAACTTCATGACATAACCCCTACGCTACTAAGACAATCTGATGCAAATTAATGTTTTAAGCAGCTTCGAAAAAATTTTTGTAACATTTTCTGAACCTTAATGACACTCCTACTTACTAAGCAACTTCAGCCGTTTCTTTCGAAAATTTGCAATTTAAGATTAGAGCCTAGTTTTGAGTCATTTTACTGTGTTGGAGGTAAAGTCATACGGACTGAACAGCAATTCTGTGTTGAAGATAGGTTTACTGTATTTATTGATAAGTTTTAATCTTTGGATTATTTTCGGAGACAAAAATGCGACCACCAATATTCAGTTACAACTGCGTTTAAATCGGTTCAATTATAAATTATTAGTAAATCATTGCCATCTGTGGAATGTTACGAATACAAAGATATCGAATTCCTTATCTAGAAGTCTGAGTAATCCTAGAAGGATCACACTCTTCCCATTTTCCCTCTGTGTCACCCCCACTTTAACTTATGTAACATTATACCAATATCTTTCTAGTTTTTACTGATTGCTAGTTTCGATCAGATTCGTTGGGGTTAGGAATCATTCAGTTTTCAAACCCCTGTCTTTGACGAGAAGCCCTTCGAGCTTATGACCTTGACGTTAAACCCACATCATCACCAAAGATTCCAGATTTCATTTGCCCTTTTTGTAAAATGCCACCGTGTAAGATCACGTGAATTTTGTGTATTGCCACAGTGATTTTGTATATTATCCCCTTCCATATCGACCGACTAGTAAATTCGATAGTAGCTTATTCATATTAGGCCAGAATTAGAACATCGACTATTTATATTTTGAACTTAGTACAACCAATTCATCGATGCATGCATAAACTATGCTTTACATTGTCATCTTTAATTTCTTTTCTCTCGTAAATTTTTCTTGCTAAGGATGGGTGGGAAATTCCAGAAAACTAATCTCGTTTGTCCATTTATAAACTATTCGACAAAGAGCGATTTCAAACCCTTGGGATTAAAGTGTAACCAAATATATATATTTTTCATCCCCTCTCAGAATCGTTACGCTCCCTCAAACTCTTTACGCTCTCTCTCTCTCTCGCTCTCTCTCTCTCGCCCTCTCTCTCTCCTCTTTCTGTTCCTCTCTTAAATACACAAACGCATATAAATGGGATGCGTGAACAATTAAACTGTACAAACTGTGAATAGAAAGTTGAACTTAATTTAAAATTTATTTCTCTTGTTAAATCATATTGACCTATAGGATAAAGCCATGTACTTCGTATTATGTATCGTCCATTTTATACATGGATAAAAATTGAAGATATTGCAGCAAATATGCGGCAATATATAAATATAAATATATATATATATATATTATAGGCCTATATATATAATATATATATTTAAATATATATATATTATATATATGTATATATATATATACATGCATATATATATATATATATATATATATATATATATATATATATATACATGTATATACCTATACATATGTGTCAGAATGTCGGATATATATATATATATATATATATATATATATATAGATAGATAGATAGATAGATACATGTATATATATATATATATATATATATATATATATAAGCGACACGATGATATATGTATATGTACATAAAACTAATTTAAACTAAATTTACAATAATGGGTGCAGGATATATATATATATATATATATATATATATATATATATATCCTGCAAATATTGTATATTTAGTTTTAATTCTACAAATGCCCAATCATCCATGCATCGTTCATTGTTAGATACCTTACCGCCGTAGAGATCTCTATTAGGAATGTGACGAATACTGTAGGGATGACCAAGGAGACTTCTTGTGTGGGAATGTTGATAGAGAACCATTAATCAACGTTTTGACAACACTCGTCAACGATTTCATCAAATAATAATGGACACATCCTCCTAACGTTCTCGGCATGTCGGATACTGATTTATAGGATGACCTCTCTCTCTCTCACTATCTCTGTCTATCGCTGTCTCTCTCTATTTCTCTCTCTCTCTGTGTTTTTCTCATATTTATATATTTAGCATTGAATTTGTCAAATTCCCTTCTTTCAAATAGTGAAATAAGTAATTGCAAATTGTGAACATAGTGAAATATAGAAAGAGGGAGTTAGAAGGAGTAAGCAATATTAAATAACTCAAGGTTGAATTTTGGATTCGGTTCAAAGTTTCGCGATCACAGCTTTACTGTAAAGGTGACGCTAATTAATTCTGCTTCAATGATTATGCTTATTTAGTATTTATTCTCATATATCAATCTTTCAGTTTATCTTGTCCTCTCTGACTTAACTATTAAAAATTAAGGTGATATTCAGAACTTAACTTTGACGCTCGACTGAAAACTGACTTTAATTACTAAAACTATTTTCAGACTACTAAATAATAATCCGGACACCAATAATAATAATAATAATAATAATAATAATAATAATAATAATAATAATAATAGTAATAAACTATTTCTAACAAATATACTCTCACGACTATAAAAAATAAATGCAATTGTAAATTATTTTCAGACCAATAAATAAGCAATAACAGTAAATAATAAACTATTTCTAACAAATCAACCCCCACAGAGACGTTTAGTATGTCAGCACTATCGTTCATACGACAACATCAGCAGCAGCGGCAGAGACAACAGCTACCGGCCAGTTACCCGCATCGGCGCCTGCCGCCCAAGCAGCTGGGCCTCCTACAGCCGTCTCACCCGGCTTGCTACGGCAGCGTCAAACACTCCGAGATCGGAACGGGTCGACGAGATTCTCGACCTAACAACGCAGCCCTAATAACCCTGATAGGGCAGAGCGGCGCCCTAATGCGCTCAACCCTTGGGGCCCAGGTAGGTTGCGAATCTTCAGTGGATACCAGTAAACGATTTCAAGGAGAGTACTCGTATTCTCCTCTTGTTGGATATAAGCAACAATCAGGATCACGTTTCCGGATCGACGAACAGGATTCTTATAACTATAGGATTATGGATCAACCGGAAGGATCTAGTCCTAGTAGATTAGGTGCTAAGGATTCGTACGGTGAGAGTGACGTAGTGATGGAAAGCTATGAAAGGGGTACGGTAGAAAACACCCCTATCATGCGCTCGGTCAGGGATATAAAACGAGAAAATCCTGAATTCGACTCCGGCGATACGCCATCCTCGATTCAGACTGGGAACCGATCCGCTGCCTATCGTCATCGTAGCGGTGGTGCCCAAACTGCACCCGAACGAGTGGCCAAATCCAGTAGAAACGAAGTAAAGGATTTAAAATCCCGGCGTCAGAGTCGGATAGGATCATTCGTTAGGAGTATGACGCTCAAGGTAGGGATCGGTCGATCGCTGTCGACGACGGCTACGCCGCCGAGGGTTCGGTCACGGCGTCATCCGCCCGGACACGCCGGGTCGAACGGCGGAGTCGATTGTGCCGGTTGGAGTCCGCATGGGTCCCTAGCTGCCCCGGACTGCAGTGCATCCTGTTGCTCCAGGCTGAGGATTAATGTGAGCGGACAGTATTTTGAGACACGATTGTGGATTCTAAATCAGGTGTGCTGTAATTACATTATTTAGAATGGCGATTCAGCACGTATTGCTTGAATCGTTTTTATCAAACCTCAAGTCTTTATAACCGGGTATTAAATTTAAAAAAAAGTATAATATTAAAGTTTAATGTCCGTTTCCTCATACAAGGACCATGTTAGAGACGTCAGCGTTGGGGTAACGTCATGAAGTTTTAAATGACAGATCCTGAGGTGAATTGAACCCTCGTGGTTTCGAATCACAGCCACGCTGATCTGAGAGTAAAATCTCGGATATTCACTGGATCGGCTACACTGAATATGGTCTAGATTTCCTAACGGTTAAAACATCTAGTATTATAAGTGAGAGATATCAACATGGTTGATCTTTTCACTATAATGCGTGCTTACTTATGCATGTGTACATGTATACTATTTATGGTAATTGATATAACATGTAATAATATTATTATATTAAATAATTAATTGTTAATTAATTAATAAGCAATTATATGGTTAATTAGGCTATTATTATTACATAATTACGTTATTAATATAATATTCATTTTGATATTGCTTTCTAGAACATGCTTAAGAAAGCGTGAAATTGGCATTTACACTCGGCATTTTTGCTAAATTAATATGGAAACAAATCAACATGAGCATTCATTAATTCATTAATTTTTGTAGACAATATTCACGAAAGCGTAAAATTGGTATTTACATATGACAACTATGCGGTTAATGTTCTATAACTTTTTAAAAATAATGACACTCAAGTAGAGTGTTTCTTTCATCCATCGCAACATCGAGTGCTATGAAGTCAAAAATACATTCACATATTATCAGACATTCTGAGGACTGGTATCATGGAAAATTAATAGATTAAACTGTCTACTAATAGTTAAACATGTAGTATAGTTAAAAGTGATTGATATTATCTCAGATGGTCATTTAAACTAATGTATATTTAACTAAGTTTTGCCATCATGTTCTAGTAATAGTCAAAACTGAAAAGTTTTTTTATTATTTCCAAGCAAAACTCCGTAGCCCATTTGTATGGAGATTTATTTCTCCAAGTTTTGCAAGTTTAAAAATGATCTCTCTCTCTCTAATATAACATGCACTCCCAGTTATAAGCGCTGCTGTGGCACGTTGCGTAAAGCAGCGCGTATATAAACGTACTTATTATTTTTATAAGGAAAAGATATGACGCGTATGAAAATATATCTCAAAATTCCACAATTTTTCTTGCTGCAAATATATCATTTCTGTAAAATAATTTTAAAGTCGTAACTTTTACTGGATTCCGCTAGATAGGTTGACTGTACATGTGTTGGTTGATGAGCTAGACAGTAGATTCTTTCTCTCTTCTCTGTCTCTCTATCTCTCTCTCTCTTAGTGCACTGTCTACTGGCAGGGCCATGATATACATGTATAACGCCTCCACTCATCTCTAGCTTCCGTTTTCCTCTTCATGTCCACATACGAGTGGATCTTTAAATCAGCTAACATAGGCTGTATTTTAGAATATTTGCTTTGAGTGCGTCATTTGAAGCAGTGGATAAAATATTAACGTCGAGAGTATAAAGGCCAACTCCGGGATACAGAATTGCCAGAAGTTCCACTAGGGTGACATGTCTTATGCATGGTAGCGACTTAATTACATTACTGTCGGGTGCAGGTTAATTATTCTAGAGTTTTCAAGAGTTTTCTCCAACAAGAAACAACAAGAAAAAAGTTGGTCAGAATTGAAACATTGTTTTATTCCTTTTAATATCAATGAACTCTGCTACTCAATTCTATTTATTTCAACAGATACTGTTTTCTAAATTTTGCTGCAGAAGTAAATGTACATATAAATGTATATATATATATATATATATATATATATATATATATATATATATATATATATATATATATATATCATACAGCTAATGCACTTTAGCAGCAACCACTTTTATATTATTTGTCTATTAAATTAATATTTATGTTTTGTGATGTTTTGTGCTAACAAGAACCAAACAGATAAAAGTTTTCATTTATTTTCATTTAAACTGCCTTTAGTCTCATCATCTTTTTTGCATATTGGTGTTTAAAGTTGTTGCCTATATAATCCCTCGAATATTCTGAAAAAATAGCTAGCCCAATTTTTATATTTTTCTAATCGCCTTCAGTACTAATTCTTCAAATAGCACACTTTCATTCATCATGTTTATTTCATCAATACGGCTATATCTTTTCGAAACCATGAATTCCTTGATGCAGTCTTTGAGTGGGGAAATAATGGATACTGAGGTGGCTTCCCTTTACTTTCCTCAGTATCTGATGTATGCCCTAATACAACATGCACTCTATGGATTTGTTCTAGCATGCAGTGGGCTCTAATATGACACAGATAATCCAATTACAGAAACATAATGACAATTCATGATGGTTAGGGACTGAGCCGGTGGCTTATTGGCAAGTTATTCGACAGTGGATCAGTAGATGCAAGGCTTAAAGCTAATGCTCTCCAGTCACTGACATATATCGATCAGGAAACTGACGTTAAACTTAGCTTTAGCTGCTTTAATTATGTTTTAGTAAATTTTAAAAGCACCCAAAAGACCGTAGATACCTTACACCTATCACCGACTGGTCTCTCTAATGTCATCCCCGGATGAGGAAATGGACGTTAAACCTTTATTACTATTATTATCCGCACCAGCTGCTATCAGTTCAGCTGGTTAGTTATTAGCATATGCGAGGTTCAAATTCCGTGCTCATCCGTCGCTAATATGTTTTCAAGAAATTAATCTTAGGTAAATGTTGTATTTTTCTAGTACTGCAGCTTAACCTGAATTCTAATTGATTCGAGGTAGAGACGTTGAACCGACGCAACCACATCAACACTAGCAAAATCAAATATACATGTAGTGCTGCTGTCGTCGATGACAGCCTCGAGCACTCTTAAACCAGATCCAAGCCCATCAGCTAAAACAAAATGTACAAATCCAGAAAGGCAGTCCAAAGAAAATTAAAGAATAGGAGGTCTATGTGCTGGTCATAGCTCATGTATACTACATAGAAAAAAACAGAAAATGGAATTTTGAGTAAAAATGGCTTGATACAGGGGTTAAAAATAATGCTATAGGAAATAAGAATTGGATAGAATATATTCTAAGGTGTTCTGTTCCTAACAATATACGGTAGAATGGAAGTAAAGAGAAGAGGAAAACCGAGATTAGGCATGTTAGATGATTTAAAGATCCACACATATGTGGACATGAAGAGGAAACGGAAGACAGAGAAGTGTGGATGCGTTATGTACAATGGACATGCCAGTAGACAGTGCACCAAGAGAGAGACTGAAGTTAGGGCATGTCACTCGCGTCATGTTCATGATCATAGCATGACGACAAGCGATGAATCGATTTACGGTAATTAGAAATCGACGAGATGAATGCGGTGCAAGTGCGTAATAAATAAATAATGTAATATGTTATACAACGGCCAGAGATAATAACCGAGTTATTATAATTATTGTGCATATTGTTGCTGTTATTTTATCGAAAGCAAGCACTGCATGTTCTAATACTACTTGCTAGGAACTCTACCTGTAGGCTCTCTTTATTTCAGTATGGACTGCTAGATAGTAGGGCTACACATGTATGAACCTGTACTGTCAGGTGGAATAGTTGATAAAGCGTTGCCTGATAAATACGAAGCTAGGTTTCTAATCCCAGCATGCCGTCTGACAGTACTGTAGTGTGCCACAACACACACACACACACGTATATATGTATATATACATATATATTGTAGATATAATATACATGTGTATGGACCTGCCGCTCTGCAGAACACTATATATATATATATATATATATATATACATGTATATATACATATATATTGTAGATATAATATACATATGCATGGACTTGCCGCTCTGCAGAACACTATATATATATACATGTATATATACATACATATATATATATATATATATATATATATATATATACATGTATATATACATACATATATATATATATATATATATATATATATATATATATATATATATATATATATATATATATTAACTGAAGCCAGTGGCGACGTCGGTAAGATATTCGACCGCGGATCAGTATATGCGGGTTCAAATTCTGGGCTCGCCCGTCACTGACATCGCTTTCGAGTGAGGATACTGACGTTAACATTAGCTTTACCAGCTTTTTATATAAAGAGAGAAAGAGAGAGAGAGAGAGAGACAGAGTGTTCAGTAGAGAGAAAGCGAGACGCTTGTGAAATGGACACATTGAAAACAACATTATTTCTAAAGGTGATTTAAATCAAAGAAACCATAACAAATATCTCGTATATGAAAAACTTCTTCATTTCAAATCCTGTCTTGTTCAGAAATTTTCAAAAACTGTCTCAACAACTTCTCACGAACAGCTATTTCATAAAGAAGATAAAGAAACTTAAATATATTTAAATATCTGAAAATCTGAAAATATCTAAAGACAATTAATTCGCAGAAATCACTGAACGGTCTCTCTCTAAACTGTCACGGCTTTGACGTAGCTGACAGCTTGGAGCCTGAGAATTAGTTGAAGCTTGAATGACTAGAACGAAGGAATGATATGAAAGAGGATTTCTAGAGAAGTTGGACATCAAGAATTTTGATCAGCACTTTAATGAGATATGTCTAACCTATCAGTTGATGACAGAAGCCAGAGATGTTAGGTCGACTTTTCATTTTTGTGAATTTAAAGTATTAAAGGAAAAATAATTAGTTTAAATACATTATTTTAAATTAGAATTGTCTACATAAGATTACTATTCCAATTGAGAGGGCAAGTTAAATGCTGATTGTTTACCTGATATGATTTATCTGGCTGGAGCCATTGGCGATGTTGGCAAGATATTCGACCGCGGATCAGTATGTGCGGGGTTCAAATCCCTGGCTCGCCGTCACTGACATCTCTTTCGAATGATGAAACTGACGTTAACATTAGCTTTTTTGTCTAATTAAATTAATTTAAAAGGAAGTTTATAGATTAAAATTTAAAATGGTAAAAAGCTGGCCATAATGTCGTTTCTGTACCATACGTGATCTAAAAATTACGGCCCTGTTTGTTTTGAACCCTTTGCCTCTTGCAAGCATTTTATCAACATGCTATCCCCTTCCTTGGATTTGATTCCATCTGCCTTGGACTGAATGTCGCCATTCACTGAACTGAGCCCTTATTTGGACTGAATTCAACCATTCTTTGGACTGAAATCCACCTTTACGCTTTCGCTTTCGAGTGAGGAAACTGACATTAGCCTTGGCCTTACCAGATTACTTGGACTGAACTCCCGGATTTTGGTTCGAACCGTCCGGTTGGATTTGATTCAACTTTTCTCAATTTTATCTTTGACGACAGTGTAGTTGTCGCTGTTGTTGTTGTGTTTGACCACAAGCCAAGTTTAATTTGTTAGAATCCGATGCAGTTAGAGTTGAACTGCCTTCTTTTTGTATCTCTTGAAATTTTTATGAGAGTCGTGGATCATTGTCCTCGTTACACTTAATTGCACTCATCTTCAGATCTGCCTTGTTCCTGGAGCAAACGATTTATGACTGGTCTTGTAATGTAGTTCATATTTGTCGTGCCTGGTTACCATATTAAAAATTAATAAACAAGAGCTTTCTTGGTTTCTGCAGCGATTTACGGCCTACACCGAATACTGAGAATGCGACCAGAGCTGGCTGCATGCAATATAATGATGTATACACGGGAATGGTGTGTCAGCTTTTAAAAAGGTTTTAAAATAATTATTAATACTTTACGTGGGGGGTTTTCAGGAACAAATTTCTGATAAAAAAGTATCTCAATTTAATTTCCTTGAGGAATCTGAAAGGACATCTGTATAAAGTCTTCTTCACCTTTTGATAATGTCATTGAAATCATCAGCAATGCAATTAAAATGACTCAAATAGAATTAAAAGTATTATAAGCCACCTCATTGATTCTGCTTTATGTATTTAATTCTATTTTTGACTGTTCACAATTTCTCTCTCTCTCTCTTAGTGCACTGCCTACTGGCAGGTCCATGGTATGTAACGCCTTCACTCCTCTCAATCTTCCTTTTTCCTCTTCATGTCAACATACGAGTGCATGAATCTTCAATTCAATCATGTAATATTCTTAATCTTTGTCGGCCTCTGCTTCGCTTCTGTTCTATATTCTTTAAACTCTTCCCTCCTTAGAACTTTCTCATTTACACAAACGATATACAGGCTGCGCATTAAAAAATATCCCCTTAGCACAATTATAATAGCTTAGCCAATTATTGATATTTCGCCTTGAAATTTTAAGGGTCTCTTGTGGAGGAATTTTGTCACGAGCTGACCAAACTTTGTAAAAATATTTTTTAAAGGAACCGAGTTGGGTGTTAAACGAAAAAAATGATTTTTTTCATTTAACATCCAACGTAAAAGGTCAATTAGAATTAATTCCTTTTTGAAAAAGTGCTGGCCCTGAAAAAGGCCGTTAATAACGTAGAGCTTATACGCTAGGATATACTTATGGCTCAATTAATTTTTAAAAATTAGAAAGACAACATATATTTAAAAGAAAATATCTATGCTAATCTCTAGCTATACTATTCAACCTCAGATACCCTTTTAAGAGAAAAACACTGACGTTAAACTAACCTCTGGCTGAAGAGCATTAGCCAAATCCATTTGGTTTGGATTTCGTAGATTTATAGGATATGGAGTCTACAATAAAATGTGTACACAACATGATGAGCTAGAAAAACTCTTCGTCTCTTTCCTTTGTCAACGCAGAAGCTGCACTGGTAAAATAATGGAATTGATTAAATCCAGCTGTTTACGGCCGCTGACCGAGTTTATGAGAATGGCAGCTACTAATTGTGAGAATTGTATCGGGGTTTATTTTATCGAACAATGGTTTCGTATACGAGCTTAGAACGAAAGCGCTCGCCGGATTCCAGAAATAAATAAATAAAATAATTAACGCGCACTGTAGTGAAATGATCAAAGATGTTAACATCTATCACTTTTAATGTAATTTGTTAAAACCGTTAGGCAATTTAAACCATATTCCGCGTAATCAGTCCTTTGAATGTCCGAGGCTTCTCGAACTCATCAGAGTTCAATTCACCACAGGATCTGCCACTACTTCATGACGTTACCTAAAGCCTCTACCACTGCGCTACTGAGACATTTGAGACACTTTAAGACATACATTTTATCGACAGCGAATGCTAAATGTCAAATGCCTATCTATGTATTCACTTTCTTCTTTTTGAATTTACTTGTGTGCTTAACTTCTTCACTTCACTAGCTTTTCATGCAGAATACCTACCAAGACACAAAACTTTACTTAAGCTCATAAAGGAATATTCAGTGGAATAATTTGTTGATATTGTTGCCATACCATTAATTTAGATTAGACAATTTTCATTTGTAATAGTCGATTTTGAATTTCTTCATCAATATCCCTGTTGTTCGGACTATGTATAAGTTTAAATATATCCCGTTTTGTGTCCGGGTCAATGAAGAAAACCAACCGATATTTGCATGTGCATTTATCTTAAGAAGCAGCAACTGAAGAAGGCAACCGTAAACCAACTCAGAAGCCATATATTACCAAAGAAAAGTATAAACAAAGTACATAAAATATCAGTACATGGTATATAATATAAATAAAGTACATAAAGTGCAAGTACATAGTATAAAGCATAAGATATAGGTTCTACAGAAAGTATGGATAAAAACTTAGCCTGCGTGAAGGGATTAAATTAATTATTGATCTATCGAATGCTCTTTAAAGAAAGTGAAAGCAAACACTGAGTATGAATCTGTACCATGGATCTGACGCTTGGCGGAACATCAGAGTGAGATGTTAAAATGTAGGCCTATATATTAAACAATATGTGTCCCGCTCGAAGGCCAAAAGGCTTCTAAGGAAATCACAAGCCACTATAGAGCTAAATGTAGTCCACTCCGCCTTTTAATATAATTATTATCCGGCTATTAGGTCTTTTTCAATGTCCTATTCGCTTCTTTCACGGTCTTTTACATAAACTACATAATATGCATTTACATATGTTAATGTATCTATATTATATATATATATAAATTTATATAAATCATAAATTTATAATACATGAAAATTCACATTGAACAAAGATCTATATATATACATATATATATAATGTATATAAATACATATATATATATATGTATATATATATATATGATATATATATGATATATATATATATATATATATATATATATATATATATATATATATATATCATCATCATCATCATCTTCCCTTGAATCCCAGTTTAACTAGGGTCGGGATTAGAATAGGCTGTCTCAAATCCTCTCTGTCCTACATCATATCATCCATAAGTCAATCGCGTATTTGAGACTTTCCCATTTGTTTAAATTTTTGTAGCAATTTCTGGAGCCAAGGAGCCTAGGCACGTACTAACCAAATGCCCTTTCTGACGTTGATGTGGATATTAGTGCTTTAATCGCCTTCTACGATACGTGCAGTCACCGATTGGTCAATTCTTCAAACAACCCGGACTCAATACGAAGAATATATATATATATATATATATATATATATATATATATATATATATATATATATATATGTTTATATAGGCCTATATATATATATATATATATATATATATATATATATATCAGCCATATCTGTTATTTTGTGCTCATTGTTTGGTTAGAAATCAAAGTAGTTAAAGTTAGTTGTTATATATTCTATTTCTTTATTTTTATTCGTTATGCAAATGACAATCACTATTTTTGTGGAGCCTTAGTTTTGTAGTTTAGTTTTATTATTAATGTCCTTATGGAATACTGCAGGTGTATTCCTCATTTCGGCCCAGTCAGTTACAAAAATATGTTAATCGATTAATTCACTTAAAGATTCAATTTCTCGCTTCATTTCTTGCAGGCGTATTGAATTTCAGTTTATATTAATATATCAAATCATACCAAGTCTATTTCACTCCCACTTCATTACTAAGCACACGTAACACAAGCAGAAAAAATGAAGTAAAAAATATTAAAATATATGGAAATTCTAACTCCATTAAAAATAAATAAACTTATATTTATGTACATGTAAATGTAATAAATAATTATATATATTATAATATATATAATATTTTTATATGTCCTACATGTAGGCCTATACATTGTATAGCCCTACATATTGTATGTATTTTATTATATATATATATAATTTTATATATAAACTATAGTTATATATAATTTAAACCGTATATATACATGTACATGTAGGCTAGGTATCAATTTTATAACTTATAAAAAATAATAGGCCTACCTGGACGTGAGTTCCATTAAATTCGTGTTTCACTCGGGCTTACGAATTTAATATAATTCAGAGTATTATGAATTCTAATAATGGTACGCTATAGGCCTTTTCACTAATAAAAGTAGGCCTAGGTTTCATTTTCTACCCAAGGAGAGAAGTGCGTGATATCTTACCTTTAATGAAGACAATATAGATAATCATATCTACCCTAATGTAGCAACTATCGGGAAACAAAGCTACTGCTAAAATATTAAATTGAATCTCCCAATTGAAATTCTATAATTTAATCTCCATAAAGTTTAAGAAAACTACATTTCACAAATTTCCTATTTTATGATTTCCTTTGGAGGTTAGTACCTTGGATTTTAATAATCTTGATATTTCTTCATTAATAGGATTCAACAATTAAATGCACAGGCCAGTCATCCTCGTTAAAGGAAAATTTTATTTTCCTCATAATAATGAAAAGCAAATTCTGAGACCCTGTAACGCTTTAAAATTGTCTTCTTTTAATGTAAGAACTAATATCAGCGTTCTCGTGTAATCGAAACATTGTTGCTTTGTGTTTACTGAAATGACTGATGCGCTCTAATGCGATTTTATCATGGGACTGGTAAAGCTAAGGTTAACGTCAGTTTCCTCACTCGAAAGCGATATCAGTGACGGGAGAGCCCTGGATTTGAACCCCGTATCTACTGATCCGCGGTCGAGTATCTTACCGACATCGCCACTGTCTCCAGCCAAACTGCGAAAACTTGACTGAACAAAACAAACAAAAACAATCAAACAAACAAACTGGGACTTGGGAAAATACTTCTGTAAATAGACCTTCTGAATTCAATAATGGAATTTTAAGATCATCAGGCTGTCAACTCTGTCTCAAAGGTTATTTCATACGGATTTAATAGAGTATCACTTCACCGCAATCAATACTACTGCCATATAAACACTATGTACAAACAGGATATACCTGAGCATTTATATGAAGATGCATACATGTAGGCCTACAATGCATATATACATACTTTGTGTACATTATATCATAGACGTTTAAATGTGCATAAATGAATATGTTTTATAAAATATAACTACATTTTATATTGTACAGTATATCAATATGTATACAGACTACATAAAAAAATGACCCGCTACAGAAAAATTTCTATAACTTTTGTATCTGATGTCTCTTTATCATGTAAATTTAAGCATTTATTCATGGTCCAATTGTACTCATATGCTGAAAAATTGATGAAAATATATGCACCAGAATTATTCGAGTTACGGATCTTTTTGCGCCATGCCCCAACCTTTTATAGATTTCCTAAATAAAATTTTCTATAACTTTGGTATCTGATGTCTCCTTATCACATAAATTGAAGTGATTATTCATGGTCCAATTCTACATGTATGCTGAAAAATTTGAGGAAATATATGCACCGTATTTCGAGTTACAGATCAATTTGCGCCATGCCCCTACCTCTTAGAGATTCTCTAAGCAGTTTACCAATGTAAGTCACTATAAGTTTCGAATACAAATACTCCATGAGCAAGGTAACGGGATGAAAAGAATAAAGCCAGTCGGAAGACTGCAGAGAGAGAGAGAGAGAGAGAGAGAGAGAGAGAGAGCAACTGATAGAAAGGCGGGCAGTGGCTGGCCCAAAGTGCCGGAATTAGTGCTAATATTGCTGCTGTTGAGGAACTAATTGGTTCTCAGGAAGGAGAGCCTCTAACAAGTCGTAACACACGACAGATATCTCAAGTACTATGGGTTTCTGCCGCATCAGTTCGCATGATTGCTACTACCAAAACAAAGAATCAATGAAGGGCTCTAATCAGGAGTATTCGGTGACAAACTGCTTGGAGAACCTATAAGAGGCAGTGGCATGGCGCAAAAAAAGATCTGTAACTCGAATTGTGGTGCATATATTTCCATGAATTTTTCAGCACATGTGTAGCATTGGATCATGTATAATCGCTAACATTTTCATGATAAAAAGACATCAGATACCAAAGTTATAGAAAATTTTCTGTGGGGGTCTAGATTTTTTGACGCAGTCTGTATGTGGTGCGTTATAGTAATATACATAATATTGTATAGCGGGCCTATATGTATTGGTGTTTTGCTATAGGCCCATATATATATATATATATATATATATATATACATGTATATATAATATATATATATATATATTATCATTATGTATATATACATGTATATTAATAATACATCATCGCTATTTACAACGTCGGTTACATTCTTCTCTAATCTAAGTTTTGCTGGCAGTTCTGTCAAACTGAAGCAATCTTTCAGTCCAATAAATTGAAACTTTCCAGCAAGAGTAATTCCATCTAAGACTTTCACCCAGTCAATATGTCAAATTTAATTAACTATTTGACAGACGAAATTGGCTCTAATGTAGAGGACATAAAGGGTAACTATGAATAATATTCTTGAGGCTATCAGAAAAAAAATCAGAAACAGCCTCTTTAAAATAAGAAAATCTGTAAACACGGTATACATAATTAGCCCATACTATTTGACTCGTGTTGTGCTCGAGTGTGCTTGGACCACTGCAGAATAGCGCAACCGCAAACAATCTGCTGCGTGTACGTAAGAGGCGACTAAGGCAGAAGTTGAGGACGGCAAGAGGGGACCCATCTCACCATGAAATATTTTCCCCCATGATTAAGTGATAATTAATCCATCTAACTGAGAAAGGCAACGGAAACCACCTCAGAAGCCATACTTTTCGCAAGCTATAGGCTATATAAGGCATGAATAAGGCATAGCCTGTGTGAAGAGATTAACTTTTTGATCTAACGAGTGCTCTTATGGAGCGAGAAAGCAGACTTTGAGTATGAATATATACCTTGAACCTGCCATATGGCAGTGCACTGAAGAGCGAGAGACTATTTGACTAAAACTATTAACTTTAATTATTAAATTTAATTGTCAATTAAAAACTATTAAATTTAACTGTCGTTCTTCCAGCATCCTAAGACACTTCTGGGAAACCATCGAAGACGACTTCGCTACTACGACCCCACCCGGGACGAGCTCTTCTTCGACCGTCACCGGCCGAGCTTCGAGGCCATCTTCTCCTACTACCAGACCGGTGGAAAACTCCGTCGTCCCTACCACGTTCCAGACGACGTTTTCATGGATGAACTGGAATTCTACGAGCTCGAGTCCGAAGTGATCGCGGAACATAAAAGGTCCGAAGGCTACAGCGACGAAGAACTCCCTCCAGTTGCCAAGAACCTTGCTGGGACTCTCTGGCTGTTATTCGAATACCCGGAAACGTCGAAACTGGCTTTCGGGATAGGGATAGTCTCCGTGATTATGACCCTCGTGTCCATCATTCTTTTCTGCGTGGAAACTCTGCCCGTGTTTGCTATGAGCCACTGCGTCGTTGACGCTCTACCGAACTTTCTCGATCCGTTCTTCATCATAGAGACCATCTGTACGCTATGGTTTACGCTTGAGATCATCATACGGTTAGTGACTTGTCCGGATAAGATAAAGTTCGTGAAGGACTTGAAGAATCTCGTGGACGTGACAGCGATACTGCCCTACTACGTAACTCTGTTCAACGTGCTGTGGTCGATGAGTTGTGAGGGAGCGAAGTCCAGCGCCTCCCTCGCCTTCCTCAGGGTCACTCGACTTATTCGAATATTCAAGTTAACGAAACATTCGGTCGGGCTTCAGGTACGGCATTATCTTTTCTGTTCCGTTAAGCCATTAAAGCTGGTAAAATCTAATGTTAACGTCAGGTTCCTCACTCGAAAGCGATGTCAGTGACGGGCGAGCCGAGGATTTGAACCCACACATACTGATCCGCGGTCGAGTATCTTACCGAATTCGCCACTGGCTCCATCCAGAAATTTTATATTATTCCGTAGGTAGATTTGCCACTACATACCTCAATATACCCGTGTTGTATGTAATTTTTGTTGACCATTTTCATGTTAGAAAAACATACACAGACACAATTATTAATAATATTACCTGGGTGTTGAAGGTTATTCTTAAATCCGCGCCGGCTGCTATTGAAGCGCCAACAAAAGGCAACAATTATTCATAACCATGGAGTGGAAAAGGAGGAAATAACGACAATTACAAAAGCAGCTACTAAGAAAGGAAACTATGTAGCACATGCTGTATTTCATGTGTGTAATTATACGAAGATTTTTTATATACAAAATTACAATTCAACTCGTGACACTAAAGGCGCTACATATAAAAGTACACCTATTAAAATCAATATATATATACAGTATATATATATATATATATATATATATATATATATATATATATATATACAATATACACATGTTACATACATTATTTACATTATATATATATATATATATATATATATTGTCACAGACATACATTAGTTAAAATAGGCACTTTTTTACAATAGCACCAAAATTTGTATAGAATGTCTGGGACACGGAAGAATCGATCAACCGTTAACTGTACGTGCCGTATGAGCATAAACTGAGGATGACAACGAGAAACAATATTAGAAGCCATATTTTTCCTAAACTATATGCTGTATAAGATATGGGTAAGACATAGCCTTTTGTGAAGGGATAAGCTTTTCATCTATGAAGTTCTCTATATGGAGGGTGAAAGCAGACTCGAGAATATGAATATGTATTATGGACCTGATGGCAAGAAATATGATTTGAATAATAATTTTTACTATTTCTATCTCTATCATCATCATCATCATCATCTTCTTCTTCTCATGAATCCCAGTTCAATGGGTCGGGATACGAATAGAATGCCTCAAATTCTCTCAGTCCTACATCATATCATCAATCAATCCCACTATTTGAGACTTTTCCAATTTCAGTCTCTATCGATGTAGTTTTTTCGTTTAGTATCGTTTATTTGTTCATCACAGCACAGATTATACAAAAAAGGCACGTGTATGTAGTTAGATAAACAAATAACAATGCAAAAGAGGCTACCATAAAGGAGTCATAGCTCTGTGCGGTAAAACCATAATTAGTAGCTATAGCAGAGTCTAATTGGATCTAGTAGTCTAATTGGATCAGTAGGTGGGGGTTCAAATCCTGGGCTCGCCCGTCACTGACATCGCTTTCGAGTGAGGAAACTGACGTTAACCGTAGAATATAATACCAAAATAAATATATAACCAGCTTTTAGTTAATATTTTAATTTATTGACACTCATCGTAGGTGCTGCTGCTGACATTTCGCGCCAGCCTCGAGGGTCTGGGGTTGTTTCTCGTTGCCCTCTGCGTCTGTCTGCTCGTCTTCTCTAGCGCTATCTACTACGCCGAGCTCGATATCGATCAGACTCAGATACACAGCATCCCTGACGGGTTTTGGTGGGCCATCATCACGATGACCACCGTGGGGTACGGGGACAAGGTCCCCCTGGGCACGATGGGGAAATTGGTCGGTGCCGCCTGCGCCATTTGTGGCGTCCTGACCCTGGCGATTCCGGTTCCGATAATTACCGGTCATTTCAACCGATTCTATGCTCACAAGACCGGGCGCGGTAGAAATATCTGAATGTTTTATTGGATTACAGGATTTATGTAATAAAAATTAAGCAGGGCGATTAGGTAATTTGTTGAAGTGATACTCTGTGGATATAGAATGAAGTAGATACTTGTTGTGAAGAATAGTATACTGTAAATAATATGTAATTGTAAGAAGTATATAATATTAGTAATAATATAAAGAATAGAAGTGAGTATTGAGTTAAACAGCATAGGTATAAAATTCCCGTGTTGTGTCCGGGTTATTGAAGAATATATAACTGTTAACTTCACGTATCGTAAGATTCAACTGAGCAAGAACTGAGCAAGGCAACTGGAAACCACCTCAGAAGCCATATGTTTCCCAAGCTATGAATGCTAAGGGAGTCACGCGTTGATCTATTGATTACTGTTTATGGAGCGTGAAAGTAAACTGTATATGTACATTGGACAAGCCATTTGTCCGAACATTAGATAGGGATAGAGATAAATAGATGAAGAGAGAGAGTTAAAAATATAGTTATTAGAATTGATGCTAAATAGCTCTTGGACACTTATACTTCATATGGAATTGTTAACAAATCTACCTCATGTAAATTAATTAAATTAACTTAAATAATATTGAAATGATTATCTATCACTTTTAGTATATGTCGATATTGTTCTTTAGTAAAGTTATATTTACCTTTTCTGAAAAATTCGATTTGATAGGATTACTTTACTTTTAGACTTCGTGTGGCAGGCCTAATATAATGATTGTTACAATTTCTGCAATTTTTGAAACCGTCAAAAAATAATGTCTCATTCTACCCATATCCTTTGGTCAATAACTCTCTATCAACCTTAGTATATTTCTTCTTATACCACGCTCCTGTCAATTTTTGTATTAATCTCGTACGTATGACTTTGTAAACAAATGAATGCACAGGTGATAGACCCCTCAGACAAATTTAAGGTGCTATGATAATACACTTTTCAAAACTATTTAATCTTACACTACTCTTTTTCAAATCACTAATAGAAAGCGTTCAATAGAGTCTAATAAGAAAAGTCTGACTTGATTAGAGCGAATTTTTGAAATACCGAATATATAATAATATTATTTCCCTGTTACCAAGTCGCGGAAACTAGATGGCAGGGATCGATGATTGCTATAGAAGAATGGGATCAATTAGCAAGCACTCTCGATTCCGTGGCAATCCTCATAAAAACCTTGTTCGTGAGAGCGTGAATTGAGTTATGAAGTCTTCCAGGAAGACAATCGGCTCATTACGATTTGCACTCCAAACTCGTTGATTGTGCCAGATGGGATATTATATTTACTGGACGAAATGGATGAAATATTATTCAACTGTCTTAAAGTTAGTAAAGCTAAGGTTAACGTCTGTTTCCTTACTCGAAAGCGATGTCAGTGACGGGCGAGCCCAGGATTTGAACCCCGCATAATTTATACTGATCGCGGTTGAATATCTTACCGACATCGCCACTGACTCCAGCCGGTCTTAGATAATATTCATTTCCTAATTTGAAGAATTACAATCAATACAATAAATTAAATAAAAATAGTAGTCTAATTGAAATAGGTGCCAGCATCATAAAGGGCATTCGATGGCTGAGCGCCAAGGCTCCTGAAATTGCTAGAAAATTTTCTGTTCTAGACCCCAGTTAAACTGGGATTCAAGGAAGGAGGATGATGATAACTAAATAGAATAGGTCTTCATAATTGTCTCGGACGGGATGTCCCATTGTTGGATATCCAAAGATATCCAAAAGATTCCCAGTCTTAGATGTCCAGACAAGGAGGGTCTAGGTCACTCCAACCTGGTACATATGAACAAAGTTTCACTGATTGGACCTCTATTATCTCCACTCTTTCAAATCAGAAGGCTGGACTTAAAGTAATATTTAACTCCGAATTCGGATTCGTATCGATTTACCATAAACTATTTCCAGCAATATCTATCTATCTGACAAGTCCCTTATCAGTTTCTAATGGTAATTCGATAAAAGAAGCTTATATTTATAGCAAGTTAGCTTGTAAAGTAGTCTTGAAAACGAAATATCGTTGCGATATTGCGGTAGAAGTTTGAATTTCATAAGTAATGATGTGACAATTTTATGCTAATATTAGTTTTTAATATTTAGAATATTATTCAACACATTTTTATATTACATTAGATCATATATTTTATTATAATATTATATTATAATAATGCCGTTTATGTTGTTACATAATTATTATTTTGTAACACAGCATTGCTGGGTCAGAATGCACAATTGCTTGTTTGAGACCCACTAAAAAGTAGAATCATTTAATAAAAATCATTACATGAAAAATCCTTTAGAAAGCAAAGAAGAATTTGTTTTAAAACCACACTAAGCACATAATTAACACTAGTCTCTTAATGCTCAGGTAATTCTTTTCTATATCTCCAATAGGCCTATGCTTAGATTATCGCAGACATGGATTATATTTGTATGGTTTAAACTATTTTTACTTGTATTTTTACTTTTTAACCAGATTTAGACTCCTAGGCGATACTTTTTATTTTATCTCTCGTTGTACGAAAAATGAAATTAAAAATTTGATCAATATAATTATATTTACATTCATAATTAACTACATTCGAAAATATACAGGTACAGTTTATCTGGAAGAAATTCACAAAACCACTTTCTTGCTTAGACTCCATTTCGAGTGTGCAAGAGATCTTTTAGTCATAATCTCTAGATTTGCGTTAAGATTTATTAATAAGGTAATTATAGGGATTAAGCTATAGGAATTATAGGAATTATTATTATAGGAATTATCTATTGTTCAATATAATGTATAATAGTTATACAGTCATGGCCAAAAGTATAGGGACAGTAGCAAAAATTTGCGAAAATCATTTAAATCATTAAAAAAAATTTAATCAACAAATCGAATCAAGTTTGTGTTTCTTATTTTTAAGACTCTCTCTAATAAACTAAACCAACATCCATGCTTTGACGTTATCATCTAGGCACCAATCTGAATTACTTTTCTTTTGGCTACATTGCATTGATGGCTCCAAGAAGTACGAGTGGTTAACGAAGCGTAGAATTTCCTTTCGCTTCTTTACTTTCCTGACTTCTGTAACCTTCTGCAGCTGTCGCCTCTCATAATATCGAATAGGACGAGACAATATGTCTGCGTCACAAAGGGAATATAATAGCGACGATTTGCGACAAAGAAATATCTTCTGACTTAGTTACACTCAGATTTCGCACGATGCTCTAGAATGATGACAGAATATATGGAACATTGTCGTTCTAGTTGTTTTTTAAAGACTATTTGTACAGCTGAACGGCCTTAAATCGGTCTTAGAGCCTGCTTTAATATTTAATAGAGTGTATCATGCTAAGGCACCTGTATACTTTACAACAGTTACAGTAAAACAAGCAATATACAAAAAAATGCACACAGTAAAAATCACTAAAATATCAAATAACTACCATACGTAGCTTAAATACTGCAATCTGAGAAATATATCAGTGAGCAGAATCTAAATGGAATGATCTAGCAAAAAGATGTGTCTTAAGACTCTTTTTAAAGCTATCAGGTTTATCAGAATGTCTTATAAATTATAGAAGTTCATTCCACAATTTGGGACCTGCTACATGTCACCATAAAACTTTGCAACTCTTTATTGAGTTTCACATTGTATCGTGAAGCTATACCTTTTCTTCAAGCCTTTCATATCTGATCTAGTATTTTACTCTTTATTATTATACTCCTAGTATTATTATATTTATTATCACTTATCTATTATTATACTTGTTATTACTATAATCTTCATTAGTACTTTGACTAAGGAATTAAACGGATTATATTGAGGACTCTATTATCTTCCAGTCACATTCATTTTGTTTTCAAATTATTTTGTCAACGAAAGGATAATTAATACGACGGTTATTAAGATGGCGTCACAAGACTTCCGACTCTATTAAAATCCATGTCAATTATACATACATGTACATGTATGCTACATAATTATACGCTTCTGCCTGCTCAAGCTTTTAATAAAAATTCCTTCAGATCTTAACCATTACTATAAAAATCTTTGGACTGGTTTTCAGGATTGTAGAATTTGCATCTTCTTGGACCTTCGTTTTGCTCGCAGGCTCGGATTTGACTCAATTGTGCCAAGAAGCTGTCATGGACGGCAGTATCGCTATAATTGTTATGTTATTCTATGAATTTTCTGTAGCTTCACTGCTCCAGATAGGCAATGAGCTTGATTGATTTGATAATTTCAAAACCTAGAGCCTTATCTAGTCGGCTAAGTGGTCGAATGGATAGCACGTTAGCTTGCGAATCTGGAGGTCAACGGTTCAAATCTCACCAGAACCGTCTTTGACATTCGAATCTTCTGAGCCCAAATCCCTTGGGGTATGGACACTGTCTCTAATCTTAACTTTATTTATCAATAGGTACAATTTGAAAAACAATTTAAGAATATGTACCATGGATCAGTTGATTAGGGAAAAACTAGGATGTGCAGGAATATAACATTTTTTGAGTTGGTATCCAATTAGTTACACATTTATACTCAAACAATAATTGCTGCATGTTGCCATTAAACTTCTTCCAGATCTCCACTCGTGCTCTCATTAAATCATAATTGCTTCCCAATATGCTTCCCAATTTCTTCTGCAGGCATTAAATGATTCAGTAAAACTAAAGCCTAGATTTTAAAAATAATTTAGATTCTAAAATATTCCATCTTTATATCGTTATAAATTAGCCTATCTTTGCTATTTATAGAAAGAAAGAAAACTCAAACGCTGGTAATAAAAACTATTTAAAATTGCGAAATAGATTGTTATATTAAATGAACTACAGTAGATACATGTTGTAGAAGGTTGGCTTCATTATATAATCTAATTTTACTACGGATTACAAATCTCGATCCAGCATTGGTGTCTAGATGTTACTAAATACGCAATGTTGACCTACTACATAACATAACATAACATTACGACAATTAGAGTGCTACAGTCATCACTGACAACATCGAGCACCTTTGAGACAAAATCAAGCCGGCGAGCAAAAGAAGGTCCAACAACGGTGCAAATTCCAAAATCCAGAAAAATAAAAACTTAAATTTAAAAAATAACTACTAGTAATAATATAATAAGTAATAACTGAAAAAGAAATATTTATTATTATTATTATTAGAATTATTATTATAATGATTTTTATTATTATTAAAATTAAATAAATATTATTGTTATTATTATTATTATTATTAATACGAAAGTTAAACGTTGCTTATCGCAGCAGCGGGTGACATTGCCCTGAATTAATATATATATTTTGTACAAGTTCGCTATATTAGTAACAATACCCGCTAATAATGTTTTTTCCAAATAGCTATTTCTCTGCATAACTTTTTAGACACACGTATATACCCCATCTATCAGCTCCTTTCAACGTCTCAGATTGAAATCATATGGCTGAATTGTATGGTTTCGTCATTTCTACGCTAAACCAATAACAAGCCGTTTCACATAAAACACATTATGGATAGGATAGTTTCCTGTGAAACATTTGGAGAATTTTCATGGTTGTTTACAAACAGAACAGATGCAAAGGTGAAAGGTGAAAAAAGATGCTAACTCAGAAAGCTCACATGCGAGTATATTTATTCGATTTAATAATAATTTTTAAATAATAAAAGAAATAGAAATTTAAGGAATTAACTGAAATCAAAGGCTTAGGTTTGGGTATAACATTCAATTTACAAGCTAAAAATAACAGAGTAAGGAAGGAATTCTTCAAATAAACTGCTACTTATATGTATGTGACGCAGTAGAACTTACAGATGAGATTATTGCATACTATTATTTTCATTCGATACAGCTGCAAACATTCAGTAGTTTGCTTGCTAAACCAGATATTTATAGCATAGAACATAGTTGATTTTCTATAATACTTTAACTTGATTAATACTTTTTCCATCTCTTCCTTTTTAACGCTTTACCTACTTTTTGATTCTCTATATCTCTTCTTCTTTTACTGAGACGCATACCCAATGTTTTTATGCCACAATTTCTTTTTTGTATCCCAATTTTTGCTTTTTATCTCTCCCAATAAATCAAGGTTCTTTGCCCGAGGGGAAATTTGTGTCGATAGAACGATTTAGTGCCAACTAAGCTTTAAAGTAATTTTTCAATAGCGTAGGGGTAATGTCATGAAGTTTAAAAAGACATATCCTGAGGTGAATTGAACCCTTGTGGGTTCAAATCACAGCTGCTCTGATCTGAGAGTAAAATCTCGGACATTTACTGAACTGGTTACACGGAAAATGGACTAAGTTGCCTAACGGTTTAAACATATGGTGCTAAAAAGTGATAAATGTCAATATAGTTGATCCTCGAGGCTTGAGGCCACCTCTAGTTCCTTGCTTAAAAACCTTCAATGGCTTCCTGTAGTTCAAAGAATTACGTATAAAATTGCTCTTTTAACTTTCAAAACACTCCTTTTTGGTAAACCTTCTACCTTTCTGATCTTCTAATCCAATATCAACCTTCTCGTAATCTTCGTTCTTCCGATACCAAACTGCTCAAAATTTCTAATATTCTCTCTTCATTAGGTAGACGTTCATTTTCTTTCTCCGCTCCTACTGTTTGGAAATCTCTGCCTCCTGATCTTCGCTTATGTTCTACTACTTCCACTTTCCTTTGTAAGTTGAAAATACATCTCTTCCCACCATAGAGTTATTTCTTCTTGCCTGACTATTTTTTTTCACCGGACCAGCAGTGTTTTTTCAGATCGTTTGGGGTGAATCTATTTGTAGTGACATGTGATGGGGGGGATGTCCCTGACATCATCCTTGTATGAGGAAACGGACGTTAAACCATTATTATTATTATTATTATTATTATTATTATTATTTCACTATAATGCTTGTTTAAAGTCTTTTCATATGGTGTGCTTTAAGAATCATTTATATGAAGCATGTAATATTTTCTAGCCTTACTTTGCACATATGTAGCAGTTGTTCCTCTAAATTACGGGAACATTCTTGTCCTAGATTGTTAGAGGTTACATCTGTGAGGCAATATATTTCCTAGAAAAATGAGCCAAGCCAATGAGATGTCAAACAACCATTTGAAGATTTGTGTGATTGATTGATTGATTGACTGGTAAGTGAACACACTGTGGATTAGCAAGTGCGTAAAAAACAGTAGCTGCAGAAAGTAGATAGAATTTCATTTTTGTGTCAAGTATTGCCAACCGATGATGAGCGTGTGTTTAAGCTATAGAAGCTTTAAGCCGCTATTATTCGTTTATCGCTAAGATTTATAAAACTAATAATAATGTAAGTAACAGTTGGTAAAGCTAATGTTTACGTCAGTTTCCTCACTCAAAGGCAGTGTCAGTGACGGGCGAGCCCAGGTTTTGAACCTCGCACATACTGGAAGTGATAATAGTAATATTAATTATATGAATGATAAGACATTAATAGTAAAGTAATTATGATGATTTTATTAGTAATTTTATTGTCAAAATCATCGTCATCATCACTTTAATCCCAGCTCAGATAAGGTCGGGATTTAGAATTTTTTAGCAATTTCTGGAATCTAGGCGCTCATCAACCGAATACCCTTTCTGACGTTGATATGGATCTTAGTGCTTTAGTCCCCTTTTACGACACGTGCAGTCACCATTTGGTCTAGTCTTCAAACAACCCGGACACAACACAGGTATATTATAGCTAAAATATAATAATAAAAGTAATACTAATATAACTACTAGTAGTAATGATAATTATAACATAACAATCACAAAGATAAATATCATTCATAATCCATTATGAACTATCCATGGCCCTTGACACAGAATTCAGTAACTATGTTCCATGTTAAAATTCCTCCCCTGCTTAAAGCCTCTCTCAGAGCAATCTACATGTACATATCAGATATTCACTACTTAATCAATTACATATAGGCCTATTCATGTTTCATGATGTACATGAATACTGAGAAAAATGCCTAAAAGCTTGAATTAAAATTATTCGACCTATTTTTCAATCGCTTCTGAAACAAACCGAGTTAGTAAATAATCCTCAATCGTCATAATACCGGTAGGAAGAAGTAGAATGAAACAGCTGACTGATGACGTCATAACTGTTGAGCAATATCAATCACTGATGTTTAAATATCTACAACTTCACACATAGCTCAAAGGTTACAATAGCGAGCAGGGCATAACCTGTTGTGAAAGCGTTAACTAATTGATCTATGGAGTGCTCTATATGGAGCTTGAAAGCAGACTCGAATATGAATATGCAGGCCTACCAGGGACCTGCCGCTTGGCAAAACTCAAAACTAGCGAGATAGAGAGAGAGAGAGAGAGAGAGAGAGAGAGAGAGAGAGGGCTTTACCATACGGCTATGTCAGGAACGTCGTTTTAACTGGCGGTGAACTGTGAAACGTTTTGAAATATTAAGTACTGTCTCCTGTGTGTTTTTACTAACACGTTTTTCTCATTTATCCAGCTTTCACGGTTTAAGCGCCTATGTTTCTAGAATTATCCATTGTACAGCGAAAACAGCACGTTCGTTGTGCTTCGACAAAAGTGACAAAATATCAGGAGAATTTGTACGATTGTTATCAGCATAGCAAGTTGGTTTTAAGATTTTGTTGAGGAGCAGAAGGTACCCCGGGGTGGAGGTGCCCCGGGGTGGGGCTGCCCCGGAGGTGGGGCTGCCCCGGAGATGGGGCTGCCCCGGGATGGGGGTGCCCCGGGGCGTGGGTGCTCAAGGGCTGGAATGTCCTCTACATAAAATCTAACTATTTATAACCATTTACTTAACGCTTTTATATAATTCATATAATTCCTGCGCAGTCAATCATGCATGTACTAATATATTGCGTCTATAATACATCATAAAAAATTTTTTGGATTGAATTTATTTTCTTATTTTCTACTTGTTAATTTTTGTTATTTGCTTAGAGGCTATGACTTCATGGACGGTCAACTAGATAGTTTACTTATAACCTCTATGGATGGCATTGTTTGTGTAATTGCGTGTGTTGTACTGGAAAATGAACGTAATTCTCCTCATATTTAGTTAAAACTCGCTACTTTTACTAGCTTTCGATTGCCCCAAGGCTAATTTAACCCTTATAACTCCTGGCCTCACCCAAACCCAAAACAATATAATCCACAAAAATATAACTAGCATATTAAAATGTTTAGCCCTTGTAGCTCCTCTACCCTGACCTGACCCTAGCCCTAAGCAAAATAATCCACTGCCATATAACCCATATACCTAGCACATTAAAATACTTTAGTGAATTTAGTGCAAAAATCATATTCAGCAGCGAAAGCGTCGAGAATGAACGGCTTTTGCTGAGTACGGGATGGTGAGCCTATGAACGGCGATGATTTAAATGTCATGTGGCGAACGATCGATCGAAAGACGTATGGAAAAAGAAATACAACCAGAGTCAGCTTAGACGAACACGCAGCGATATAAGCGCATGTACGAGAAGATATTTTTAGACATACGCACACAAATACTCGCGCATGCAGACACAAATACACATACAGACATAATCATTAAATATGCGTGAGAAATTTTGTCACTATGTTTTTGCCCAAAAAGTTATTGTCATAGTCAGGCATACAGACGCCAACTGAAGCAAGATTACACGCGAATTAGTTTGCACATGGTAAACATTCGTACATAAATATATACACACATACAAAGAGAGAGAGAGAGAGAGAGAGAGAGAGTATCTGATATATGCAACAAAATAGAGATACTAGCAGAATGTTATTTCTGATACCGGCTTTCATTGAAGGACCTAACTTCTCCTAAGCACATGCATTTTGCAGATTGGTCTGGGTGAATCGGTCTGGGGTGATGCGTGTAGTGAGAACGTCCCTGACATCATCATTGGATGAGGAAACGAGCGTTAAACATTTATTATTATAATTAATATTATTATTATTATTACTATTATTATTTTTTAATGGCCTGGGCTGTAGGTCTATAGGGCAATGCGATAAAAGAAGACACAAGGGACTTTATTCAATCATAAGTTAAAAGTTCTTATTACTATTATTATTATTATTGTTATTAATATTATTATTATTATTATTATGATTATCATCATCTTCATCATCATTAGATCAAGTATAACAAGAATACGCCTGTTATAGGTACTTTTTCCTTAAGCCACTAACCATACAGTGGGTTAACAGACTTTAACTTTGTTAACCTTTAAAAGTTAGAAAATAACTAAAAAGAAATGCGATGTTGCAAGCAGGCACATAGGAAATCTGAGAAATATCTCGCGCAAATTTTTGCGCCTCATATTGAATGACAATGTGGCGATTGAAGTGAAAAAACAGCTAAGGTTTTTTCTGTCGGCGAGGCGCTGATTTGAATGGCTTCATTATAACACGAGCCGTCCATTCAGACTTCTTTGTTTTTACTTTGAAGCAGTTGTCAATTAAAGAGTAAGAGAGAACTATAGTCGGAGGCTGGAAGTGAATGGAAAAGCAGTTAGCCTGTAGACGAGAAGTAATATACTCTAGAAATAGACCTTGCAAAATAATTTCCGAGACTGCATGTAATATACCGTTTTGAAAACAAGATATTCTACATACTAGTTGGTAATGAGACTCTTCCATCAACTTATTTGGTTTCTTTTACGACACAACGAGGATTCTATTTTAACTTTTTTTTTAATCGGTTTAATTATTTCATTAAATACATATATAAGTAAATCTGATAGCTCCCTCATAATGGATTTTATATATTTCTCATTTTGAATCCCATATATGGTTCGTTAAAGTGTGACATTTGCTTATAATGCGTCTAAAGCTTCACAGTGAGTATAAAATCACTCTATCGTGAGCCTAGCCTCTCTCTCTCTCTCTCGCTCTCTCTCTCTGCAATATTCTGCCACGTGGCACGTCCAAGATACATATTCCTATTCACAGTCTGTCTTCGAGCATCATGAGGGCTCTCCAGCAATCATCAATTTAATCCATTCACAGCAAATCATGCTATATCCACAATGTAATATAGCCCATAGTTCGTGAATACTGGCTGCTGAGGTAGTTCGCCGTTGCTTTCCTTCGTATTTGTTCTGTTGCCTCTTATGACATTTGCAGTTAAGGTTGACGTATTCTTATGTGACCCAGACACAACAAGAGAAAATTTCTCATCATAGGACTAGAATATGAGTCTAATCTAGCTATTGTAAATTATGATATTCAAAGCAAATAATAAATCTCGGCTACATATGACTGTCGTGTCCAGGCCACTGAAGGATATACAAACCGTAACCCACACATGTCGCAAGAGGTCACTGAGCAATAACCGAGGGTGGCAACGGGAAACCACCTCAGAGTATATTATCCAAAGCTACTAGCTACATTCAGGTTTGTCTAGTCATATCCTTGTGTGAATGGAATAATTCATATTCGATGCTTTGTGTTGAGATTGAAAGTAGACAGTGAGTTCGGATATATATGTTGGACCTGCCACTTGGCAGAACACTAGCTATATTTCCAGAAACAAAAACTTTGACTAAAAGTATTTTCATAGTCCGCTTCTCTTCAATGATAAAATATCATCTTTATTTTCCTCTTACAATGCATCTATAAAACCTTTTAATTTTACACTAAGTAGATTTTGCGGCACAGTTGAATCTTCAGTTTAGGGTAATGGCTTTTTACTTTAATCCTCTATTGTAGCGTTAATCAAAACTCTAATCTTAAATGAAAACTCGTCACAAGTAGCCATATAAAACTGGACGCCACTGACATCATCTTTCGATGAGGAAACGGACGTTACACCTTCATTATTACAATCTATTAATGCCTAATTCTGCCTAATTCAAAGCCGAACGCTAAAAATCGAAATCAAACACAATTCCTTCCAAAATATTCAAGTATTTAGACCATAAAGGTATAATAAAACATCTATCCTTCCAGATTTAGACGAACTGTCAAAATATATAACCGTAAATCATGAAGATGATAACGATCATAAATATCATAAAGATCGTAAAGTTCATAATCTAATTTAGTAGATGTTGTGTTTTTTACTATATTGCTATTAAAGAAAATAAATTAACAGAAAGACTACAAACGATAGAAACAGTATTCGTTTGGTGAGTGCCTAGGATCCAAAAATTTCTACATTAGAGAACGAATTGAAAAGAAGGTCTATAGGTATCCAGACCCTAGTTAAGCTGAGATTCAAGGGAAGTGGAAGAAGAAGAAGATGATGATGATGACGAGGATAACGCCTGCAAAAGGCTCAATACTTGTCTAGCGATGGTTTCTTGTCCCGAAGACAAGCCTGGACCAACAATTGACTTTTACTACTTTAAATTCTAAAATTAAAAGTAGCATATTACAAATTAAATTTAAATTTACTACTTTAAGTTAAAACTAAGGTCTTCGATCAGCAGATTGACAATTTGCCAACGTGCTAGTGGAGAGGGGCAATCTACCTCCCCCCTCCTGACGATGATGTATTAGTGAAGCTTTTACCTGAATAAGCTCGCATACGATACTTTAGGCCCTATAGTAGAATTGCGAATAAAAAGATTCTGAATGGAGAATGTGATATAATTCCATGGAGAGTATCATCTAACAGCAGCCTCAAGTCCTTAAGTCAATTAAATTAAGTAAACCATTTTCGAAGATTACATTTTTTAAAGTAAAATATAAGCTAAATCAAAGTTCGGAAACTTATTAAAGATAAGTTATTTATCAAAGTAAGGCTAATGATAAGTGATAGGTAATTGATTTCAAAAGGTAAGTACTCAAAGAATATTCGGTGACGATAAGTGAGATTGAATAATTTGGGATTAAAGTAATGCCAGTGAATGGAAATATATCAGAAACAGTGAAACGAGTCAAGTATAAGTAAAACTGAATCAAATAAAGAGAAGTAGTTCTTAGAAGTAGGTCTTAGTAAAGTTTAACGTCAGTTTTCTGATCGATAGCATGCTAGTGAAGGGCGAGCACTGGATTTAAACCCTGCATCTACTGATCCACTATCGATCAACTTACCAACAAGCCACCGACTCAACAAAAATAAATTCTGCCATGGACTAATAAAACATAATAATATACAGGAGCCTTCTGTAGCCATGACTCATTAAACCAAAATATTATTAAAAATAAAAATTGGTCGTCAAATTATTAAAAGTAAATTTCCACTTTTCTTCCAGCATGGAGAACTGAAGCAGGTCTATCTACAATTTCTCCTGGTTTAGAGAGAGAGAGAGAGAGAGAGAGAGAGAGAGAGAAGGATAGAGAAAGAGAGAGAGAGAGATAGAGATAGAGAGAGGGAGAGAGATGTATAGATAGACAGAGACAGATAGAGAGAGAGAGAGAGGTAGAGACAGAGATAGAAAGACAGAGACAGAGAAAATAAAAAGCCTTCATTTACTCTCACAAGCTCCTGAGGCTTTATACAGCTCTCAGCTTTCAGTCTTTCGCTCGTACAATAATAATAAAGAATAATCTCAATGCAACGCCTTTGATGTCGAAGAGCTAATGGCCCTCTAAGCATTTCACGCTCCCTTAGCTCCAGACTGAGCGCGAATGTCACGTGTTCTCTGTCCACCAAGCTAAGTGAAGCGAGCGCTCCACTGAGTCGCATTAGAGATTTCTAAATTGTCTCTACATCTATCGCTCGATGGTTTTGGCGTTTTTCCACTTTCGAGTACTCAAGAGATTTAGGATTTAAATATTACCAAGTGTAGGAGTTATGATGTGCCAAGGAGTTATTTGTACGTCGTTGCTTCTAGACGTTTCTGATTGATAAAACTAAGCTATCAAATCCTAGATTTCTTTGAATTAGTATAAAACATATATGCTAATGCAGAACATAGTATAGTAGAAGAAAAAGACTTTGAATTATTAATAAACAAAATTTTATTAACAATTAATTTAAATTAAACTTTAATATTATAAGAATATTTTAAATTATCAGCTCTTTTAGTAAATAACACATTAATTAAATGCCGGCAAAGCCAATGTCAGCGTCAGCTTCCCCACTCGAAAGCGATGTCAGTTACGGGCGAGCCCAGGATTCGAAACCCGCACACACCGATCCGCAGTCGAATATAATAGTGTAAAACTCTATTTAAATTGAGTGTTTGAAGTAGCCGAAATTTTTATAACTTTATATAACTTTATACTATATTTTTATATTTGGTTAATAATTTGTTTTATTATAAGTAGAACAGTATTTCTTTAAATATTGGGTTATGCTAGAATCAATACTGGTTTTAAATTGGAATTCCAGATATTTGATGTGTTTCTAAAAATATTGCTCATTTCTTACTATTGCTTTTTCATTCATAAATATTTAAATATTTTTATTGCTATTGCTAAGAAGCGCATGATGAATTTATAAAGACACAATGTAACGATAGTAAATAAAATGAAAAATCATATCGCTCTCATATTGTACTGCCTACTGGCAGGTCCGTGGTATGTAACGTCTCCACTCCTCTCTGTCTTCCGCTTTCATCTTTCCTGATAATATATCACATGTGTAAACCCCTAAAAATACTTAAAAAGTACTGCACTAGACTGTTGTTGACACGGAAACTTTGAGTTTAAATAATTGCGTCGACTGCTAAATCCTCCGATACTAAAAGCAATCCACTGGAATGAAAAGAACGGAGAGAAAGACCCTCAACGACGGTGTACCTTGATGTTATGGTTCAGTAGGAAAGATTTCTACATAAATTCAGATCTGATAGCCAGATATTCTCTTGGCTTATTGATGCTTTGGTATACGGCAAGATCAAATTGTTAATAAAACAAGTCTTCCATTTTCTTAACATTAGATAATTATTTGATACTGCAAAATCAACTGAGAATTTGCTTGACTGTTAAGAGGGATGACTATTTGTGGTTGTTCTGTTCTGATAGAACATTCTCTGTCCTTTTGTTCAGTTTTTTCGGGTGCTCAATGTGGTACTGTAGTGTGTTTAAGCTATAGCCTCTAACACAATGAATAGGGGAGGGGATGAAAAATTCCAGGTCTGAGGATTTTTCCCAGTAAACATATTTTGCTTTTCTCAATGATTACCTCTTACAGCAAAAACTATAAAAATTAACACGATGAAATGTCTCGGATGTTTCAAAGAAAGATTAAAAGTTTATTTTAATAGGGAAAATTGAGCAAAGAAAGAAGTGCATTTTGAAAATGGTGGAAATTTTGCAATGCTGTTTTAAGTACAGCTATGCTCTTTTTAAAAGACGTCGCGTTCGTTTTGCCCCTCCAGTATGAACTTAAGTAATTTGTCGTCACCAAGTAAAATTATAAAAATAGGCCACAATTAAGAGGTGCAATATGCTTTTGGCATTTTTCACAAATTTAAAACAAACTGGCTAAGCGTAAAAATCTTACTTATCCAAGTTACATTAAAATACATGTATTATTGCTGAAGATCCAATAGCACACGTTAGAGCCTATATGCAATAACTTAAACTGCAAGGAAAAGAAATTCTGAAAACAATAATTTCTAAAATTTCTGTGCAAGCTTACGCAATACTCAGATTAAAGTGAATTTAACTAGAGTCTAAATAGCAAAAGCCAATTGTGTAGACAAATTTAAACACTCATTAAATACCCTCTCTGGTTATACTGCGTGTGTCTTGAAAGCTAGTGTTCAACGAAACTCAATTTAAAGTAATTTCTTTGACTTTTCAACCAGACATTGTCGCCACAGCACGCACCGGACGGGACGCCAAATAAATTAGAGTTTCAGTTTGCACTGAAGTCCTATTAATCAAATCATTGCGGTTTGATGTCCCAGACACAAAATGTCAACCATAAAAAGTTAAAGCAAGTTTAACGTCAGTTTCGTGCTTGATAGAGATAGAATGTCAGTGATGGGAGATGCTGTCAAATAACATGCCAAGCAGTCACCGGCCTAGCCCCAATTCTATAGTTACTATAGAGCGTGATAGGATTTGTTCCTATATAGAATGTTTAGAGAACAATATATTTATTATATATATATATATATATATATATATATATACTGTATATATTTCTGAATATATATGTACATACTTTATACATGCATATAATTGCATATATATATAAAATATATATATATATATATATATATATATATATATATATATATCTTAGTGCACTGCCTACTGGCAGGTCCATGGTATATAACGCCTCCACTCTTCGCTGTCTTCCGCCTTCCTTTTCATTTCCACATATGAGTGGGTCTTTAAATTATCTAACATACCTCATCTCGGCCTGCCCCTGCCTCTTTTTCCTTCCATTCTACTTTCTATGGTATGTGAAACATGGACATTAAGGAAAGAAGATATTAGGAAACTGGAAGCATTGAAAATGTGGATTTGGAAAAGAATGGAGAGGATTAGCTGGACTCAAAAGGTTACAAATGAGGAAGTCCTGGAGACAGGGGCGGTTCTGACTTATGCAAAATGGGGTGGCCAGAGGGGTGGCAAGGAAAAATTTAGGGGGGCACATATGAGGCATTTTTTCGGGGAGGGAGCTATTAAACCCCCTCCCGAAGGGGGAATTTTTTGAAATTATAGTCATGAAACTGTATATTTTCTGAGCATCTTATAATAAATATAGGGGATAATTTTTCTTATTGGAATTTGTTATTAATAAATCGTTTCCATTATATATCATCTTCATCATCATCACATCTTTCTAAGTAAGCATAAAATCATGAGTGCATGCAGTCCCGGGCCACATCCTAATATGATGTTTTATACTAAACAAATAACTAAACCAATTAACGTAGAAATTTGTAAACTTAAACATTTTAAATTCGGATTAAAAGGAAACATTTGCAATTTTCCCAAATCTTGACATAAAACAAACATAAACTGAACGAAACCTTCATTAAATAGCCTACTTAATATATGAATTACATCTATATATTTATTGTCATTGAGTACTTTAGGCCTAAATGCTAGAAATAAAGAAAATGATTTCTTAGCTGTATTGCTAAAACTTTCTAAAACAATCTAGCGACTCTGGTTCATTCATATGAAGCCCCAAACTGAATGAGAAGAATCTACCGACTCGAAGACTTAAAGCCAGATAGCTAGCGTCCTTAATTACGTGTTAATAAATGAGTTCATTGTCTTATCACACACTTTGAAGTCGACCTAAGAGAGACTTCAAGTTAACGTCGATGACGTTAAGACGCATTATATAGATTCTATTACAGTGTAACAAACTATATCGACTAAACAACTTTCAGATTCGTACCGGGATATTTTGCACTCAACCATATAAGGTTAGGATGCTTTACGAGAGTTGGAGAGTTGATTGCGGGAGTCTTTAGTAAAATCAGTTTTATAATTCGATGGAAGCAGCATCGTAAAACAATTAGACAATTTGCACTGAAACTACTACAATCGCTTCGTTGTTCGGCCGGTGTCTCAATTAAACTTTTACTTGACTTAATCAGCCAACTACTATGCTGCACCTCAGATCAGGATTTCTCTTTCATATACTCTTTGGAAATCTTCATTTGAATCACATCGGCCTCCACTTACCTATAGATTAGCAGTTCCATAGGCAGTTGAAGACCCATCCTTTCCGTCTATCTTTTCCATCCACTGACTATGAGTTGCAACCAGAACGCAATCCTCCTTTTCTTTAATTTCCTTATCTATGGTCCGATATTTTGGATTTTGACATTTGCACCGTTTCGGACCTTCTTATTGCACACCGGCTGGGATTTGTCTAAATAGTGCTCGATGTTGTCTTTGGAGACAATAGCACTCTAATTGTTGTTTTATTTTGTTTATGAGCTTCGTTGTAGAAAGGCTCCTCTTGCATGAGGCAGAACTAGCAGGTAGGACTGCTGACATTTTTGCTAATCTAAAAGTCTCATGCAACGCTTCTGCGGGGTCTACGGTCCCAAAAAGCAATTTTAAATCCAGCAGATTGATAAGTGTGTGAGAGTCTGATCTATTCGATCTAAGCTTCGTTTCGTTGCAAAATTAGGCTAAGCTAATCAAGCTCATTATGAAGGTCTACCTCATTAAGTTCTAGCTCAGCAGCCCTTCTATTTTAAACAATGTGTGGACTCGGGCAGAGTGAGAGTCTGCGCGTAAGTAACATGATACATACCACTGATGTCGGGTTCTGACTGTGTGGTTTAAATTCCCTGTTCGAATGTCGTTATTAGAGTGCGTCACACTTCAATCAAGCATTTTAAACAAGCATTGCCTTAAATGGGCATCTGATGCTCCTGATCCAGCTCTGTTATATTATGGTAGTCAGCAATAAAAATCTATATTTTTGTTGATCATTTTTGGGGTGGCCACTGAGGTGGCCAGCCCGTCCTTAGGGGTGGCCGTGGCCACCCCAGGCACCCCTCAGAACCGCCACTGCCTGGAGAGAGTTGGCACAGATAGACAGTTGGTAAATGTATTAAGAAATAGGAAGAAGAGATGGATAGGACACATTCTAATGGGGGAAGGTCTATTAAAAGAGGTCATAGAAGGTAGAAGGGAAGGAAAAAGAGGCAGGGGCAGGCCGAGATTAGGTATGTTAGATGATTTAAAGACCCACTCATATGTGGAAATGAAGAGGAAGGCGGAAGACAGAGAAGAGTGGAGGCGTTATGTACCATGGACCTGCAGTAGGCAGTGCATTACCTTCTATGACCTCTTTTAATAGACCTTCCCCCCTTAGAATGTGTCCTATCCAACTCTTCTTCCTATTTCTTAATACATTTATCAACCGTCTATCTGTGCAAACTCTCTCTAGAACTTCTTCATTTTTAGCCTTTTGAGTCCAACTAATCCTCTCCATTCTTCTCCAAATTCACATTTCCAATGCCTCCAGTTTCCTAATATCTACCTTCCTTAAGGTCTATATATATATATATATATATATATATATATATATATATAAGGAATGATTAAAGAAGACAAAAAGTCACAGATCAAGTGATAGTTATGGGGGATTGGAACGTGGTGGTCGGTGAAGAAAGAGATGAAAATGAAGTTGGGGAATATGGTCTAGGCAAAAGAAATGAGAGAGGGCAGAAATTGGTTGACTTTTGCAATAGAATGAGATTAGTGGTGTCCAACACTTGGTTCAAACATGAGAAGAGAAGGCGTTACACATGGAAGAAACCAGGAAGCACCGAAAATAAGGGAAGATACCAGTTAGATTATATTCTGTTAAAGCAACGGTACAGGAATAGTGTGAAGAATTCAAGGGCTTATCCAGGAGCCGATATTAATTCAGACCACAATCTAGTAATGGCAAAAGCAGGGCTTCAGTTGAAGAAAATACTTAAGAAGAAAAGCAGTAAGAGATGGAATTTGAACGGATTGAACGAGAAAAGGAGTCTGTTTCAGGAAGCAGTGGAAAGAAAAGTTAATGAAATGAATGACTACGAAAGAACAGGGGTAAATGAAAGATGGTGTCACCTAAAGGATGCTATTTAAATAGGTGCAAAGGAAGTTTATGGCTTTATTAAAGCAAGTACAGCTAAAAAAACCTTGGATCACAAGCTTGATGCTTGATAAAATGGATGAAAGGAGGAAATGAAGAAGTATTGACACCAGTCATGGCCGAAGGAAATATAGAAGCTTAATCAGTGAACTTAGAAGAATTACAGACAAAGCAAAAGATCATTTGTGGAGTGAAAAGTGTGATGATTTACCAGAATATGATAGAAGAGGGACGTCGAATCTATTATACCAGGAAGTCAGGATATTAACAAGAACCGATTAGAAAAAGAAAGGAGATGCAAAGAACATTAGTATAATGGGTAAAGATGGGGAATTGAAGACAGAGCTGGAAGCAGTAAAAGAAAGATGAAGAGAATATGTAGAGGAATTGTATGATAAGGCTGGGAAACTAGTTCAAGAGGAATTTAAAATAGAAGAAGAAAATATCATATAAGACGATAAAAGGGGCCCCGATTTAATGAAGGAGGAAATTTATTCTGCAATTAACAGTATGAAGAAGGGGAAGGCGGCCTTGAATAGATGAAATCCCAGCAGAATTTTTGAAAATGTTGGAAGGAGATACACTCAAAAAGTTAATGGAAGTATGTATGGAAGTGTACACTACAGGTATTTGGCCAGACGACTTTACCAAGTCAGTGATGATTCCAATTCCCAAAAATACCAATGCTGTGGAGTGTTCGGATTTCAGAACGATCAGCTTAATACCTCATGCATCGAAGATCTTATTAAAGATAGTAAATAATCGCATTCAGTCCAAAGCAGAGATGATACTGAGCAAGACACAATTTGGTTTTAGGAAAGGATGCGGCACAAGAGAAGCTATAGGAGTAATGAGGGTTCTTTGCGAAATAAGCTTAGAATATGGAACTGACGTTTTTATATGCTTTGTAGACTTCGCGAAGGCCTTTGACAGGACTGATTGGATAACGATGATGAATATCTTAAAAAGAATGGAATTGACTGGAGAGATAGAAGACTAATTTTGAACTTGCACAAGAATCAAAGAGCAGTAATCAAAATCCAACAAGAATACTCAGAAGAAGGTGAAATAGGACGTGGATTAAGACAAGGTTGCGGCATTTCGCCGCTGCTGTTTAACATTTACGCTGAGACAATGATGGAGGAAGCCATGGAAGACTTGGAAGAAGGAATAAAAGTAGGAGGGAAGTTGTTACAAGATGTACGATTTGCAGATGACCAAAGAATGGTAGCGGGCAGGGAGATTGGATTGCAGAAGATAATGGATAGGTTGAATGATACGGCCCTAAGATATGGCACGAAGATTAATATAAAAAAGACCAAGGTTATGAGACTGTCCATTAATAAGGTGAAGTTAATATCGCAATAAATGGTACGAAATTGGAACAGGTAAGGAGTTTCAAATATTTGGGTCATACTATAACCGATGATGGGAAATGTGAGACGGATATATGCAGTAGGATTGCACAAACAAAAACAGCCTTTAGTAGTAGAAAAGAACTATTAACAAAAAGTCTTTATCTTTGTGTCTTTCTTTAGAAAGACACAAAGATAAAGATAGTGAAAATTTTGGTTTGGACCACGCTATTGTATGGATGTGAAACATGGACCTTAAGGAAGGAAGATATTAGGAAACTGGAGACATTGGAAATGTGGATTTAGAGAAGAATGGAGAGGATTAGCTGGACGAAAAAATGCCTCATATGTGCCCCCCTAAATTTTTCCTTGCCACCCCTCTGGCCACCCCATTTTGCATAAGCCAGAACCGCCCCTGTCTCCAGGACTTCCTCATTTGTAACCTTTTGAGTCCAGCTAATCCTCTCCATTCTTTTCCAAATCCACATTTCCAATGCTTCCAGTTTCCTAATATCTTCTTTCCTTAATGTCCATGTTTCACATACCATAGAAAGTAGAATGGAAGGAAAAAGAGGCAGGGGCAGGCCGAGATGAGGTATGTTAGATAATTTAAAGACCCACTCATATGTGGAAATGAAAAGGAAGGCGGAAGACAGAGAAGAGTGGAGGCGTTATGTACCATAGACCTGCCAGTAGGCAGTGCACTAAGAGATATATATATATATATAATAAACATAATGTGCTATATATGTATATATACAATTTGTATGTATATATACATATAGACCTACTATGTATACTCCAATAAGCTTCACGACTCTCAATATAATGGACATGAAGGAAACGCAAATTAGAATACCATTCTATTAACAATAAGTTGGATAAGGGTAAGACACTGTATAAAATCTATTAATTTTTAACATTATCTTCTTTATCTTTCTATCTATCTATCTATCTATCTATCTATCTATCTATCTATCTATCTATCTATCTATCTATCTATCTATCTATCTATCTATCTATCTATCTATCTATCTATCTATCTATCTATCTATTCTATCTATCTATCTATCTATCTATCTATCTATCTATCTATCTATCTATCTATCTATCTATCTATCTATCTATCTATCTATCTATCTATCTATCTATCTATCTATCTATCTATCTATCTATCTATCTATCTATCTATCTATCTATCTATCTATCTATTATCTATCTATCTATCTATCTATCTATCTATCTATCTATCTATCTATCTATCTATCTATCTATCTATCTATCTATCTATCTATCTATCTATCTATCTATCTATCTATCTATCTATCTATCTATCTATCTATCTATCTATCGCTCTATCTATCTATCTATCTATCTATCTATCTATCTATCTATCTATCTATCTATCTATCTATCTATCTATCTATCTATCTATCTATCTATCTATCTATCTATCTATCTATCTATCTATCTATCTATCTATCTATCTATCTATCTATCTATCTATCTATCTATCTATCTATCTATCTATCTATATATATATATATATATATATGCATACGAGAATTTTTGTGAATTTGGATTAGAATTGTATTATATCAACTAACCCTAAACATGTGAGTGCCCTGCTTCTTGTCCTTCCATATAACAACAGGTCTCTGCTCCCGAGGCAGGTCTATACCAAGATCTTCTGTCGATGAACAATTTCATCAATCAATCAACGAATTAATCAAATTCTTACTGTTAATTTTTTGCTATAAATATATTCATACACGTAAAATTTATATACATGTTTATATTTACGCATTTACTCACACATATACATTTATATATAAATATATATAAATATATATATATATATATACATGTATATATTTATAGATATTATATTTACTTATTATTTATTAAATTTATTTTTGGTGTATATACATGTATATATAATATATATGTATATATATATATATGTATATTATATATTATAGAACAATTGTTTTTACAATTTTTAGGCGATAGAACAGTAAAGTATTTCAAGATTATAAATTAAAGTGAAGTGTTATGACGGAAAATGCTTCATGATCGGAAAACTTTATAATTTGTAATGAATTAAAAGTACACGTAGTGATTTGTAGTCACTAAGAACAGGGCTATATGCTTCCAGTGGTATGCCGCTTCAGCTGTGACAATATATATATATATATATATATATATATATATATATATATAATTTATATATATATATATATAAATAATTATATATATATATATAATATATATATATATTATATATATATAGTACTGTATATATAATATGTACATGTATATATATAGTATTGTGCATATATATATATATATATATATATATATATATATATATTGTTGCAGATGTTTCGCTAAAATATAATCCAATTTATAACTTAACAATATATTTTTTGCAATCCATTAGAATTTAAAGGTATATAAAATATATCAATTGATTAGTACAAACACTAAGAGAATTAAAATGGCTATTCGATTTATAATTAATAACAATAAATAAAGTTATGTGCGGGGTTCAAATCCTGAGTTCGCCCGTCATGACATTTAAAATTTACCTGACGCTCCAGAGTTTATAGTTTATCTTTAGCTGATGTATTTAGAGCAATAAAATGCTATTAAGAAATGTATTGCCAAAACTTAATAGTATCAGTACAAATTTGACCATTAGCTGACATATTAAGAAATGTATTGCCAAAACTTAATAGTATCAGTACTAACTTGGTGAGATGTGAGATGATGGAACAGCTGCCGTATACTGTTCACAATAAAAAATACATCGAAAAATAACTTATTTGCTGCCTTTATTCTCTGGAGATACTGTATGAATTTAAGCTAGGAGGCTGTTTTATACATAGCTGCTAAAGTTTAACGTCTGTTTTTCTCTCACACATGAGCTGTCAGACACGGACCGCATGGTTTTCGAGTAATTGCCTCTTGCTGGAGCCAGTGGCGAAGTCGGTAAGATACTCGACCGCGGATCAGTATGTGCGGGGTTCAAATCCTGAGCTCACCCGTCACTGACATCAGTTTCGAGTGAGGAAACTGATGTTAACATTAGCTTTTTTGCCAGCTTTTGCTCTTTAGGCACTCGTGTTATTTTCTATATCGCCACCCCATACTACAGAATCCAACAGCAAACAGAGAATCCATAGCTAACAGAGATATATAGAAAATTGAGATCATATTAGAGAAGGAGTTAGGTTATGCATATTGAATATGTCTGAAAAGAAGAAGTCAAAAAGCTTACATTTGACGTATTTTGAGTACAATATGTAAAGTATCAAAAAGATTTAGAAAGTAAATAAATTTCAAAACTAATCATAAAATGGCCTATAAGTTAGTGATCTTACTTTGAGAGTCTTGATAACCCATGGAATAGAAAGTCAGGCACTTCGCGTAATTCTTTGGATAAAGAATAGGATGTTAAATCATAAAACCGTCATCGTATTCTTCATCACTATCACTGTAACCACCATCATCACCGCAAAGTAATATCGCCATCATCATTAACAATACCGCACTACAACAACCACCAACACCACCACCATATAATTGTTGTCGTCGTCATCGTCATTGTCATTGTTGGGAGGAGATATATCGTAACGGTTAGAGTGTTCGCCTCGGACACAAGTGGCCTGGGTTCAATGCACAGGTCAGTCAAGTAATGATGGCTATCCCCTTGGGCCCGTGGAAGGTTAATCTTATATCGGAGCTTGCTGCTGATTGGCGATATCAATAGCAGAGATATGATTAACCATGGAAATCATTAATAGTAACCTGCCAGGAACCGGTAAAGCGGTCTCAAAGAGCGGACACCGGCCGTGTCACCTCTATAGAAATTGTCGGAGGTTATTTGTCATTATTATTATTATTGTTATTGCTAAAGAAGTCAGACCTTTGGAAAGTTAGACATAGCCTTGCCCACGCTGTCGATAGCAATTTGTCTTGTAGCATTGACCGACCCTAATCGAGCCACTACTTCTGGATTCAGTCCCGAAGAAAATGGCTCAGAGTACCTTCTACTCAGACCAATCCTTCCCGATAACTCCTCCCCTAAACCACGCCCCCTACCTGTTCCACCAATCACAGGCTGCTGACTGAAAACACTAACCCGCCTCGTTTTCTGATTGGTTAATCTACTGGAGGAAATAGGAGGCTGCCCTTGTTCATTAAATTGAATCTCAAAGTTTTCTGGGATTGTTTGAGAAATGAACTGGTTAGAAGAGGAGGATGGGCTTGAACTCTGAGGCCTTGGGCTCCTGTCAGACGATGACGACGATGAAATGGATGGAAGAGTAGAATTTGATTCGGTGAGTTGACTTTGTTCTTGCCGCAATGATGACTTTGCATCGGATATCTGCAATAAATGATGAATACTATTAGCAGAAATGGTTTTCATGAAAGAAATTAAATTCCTTTCCATCATGATTCTTAAAAAACAGACGCTGATATTTAGATAACATTAATAAAGATATGAAAATACGTGAGGACAAAGTCTAAATACTTAGCAGAATCTAAATACTTAGTAGAGTCTCGACTCTTAGCAGAATCTAAGAGCGTGACAATGAAAGATACTCTCAACTAACCTACAGTATAATGTTAAATAGGCTACAAAATGAGATTATTTCAAGATCTAACTTTGAGTGAACTTTAACTTTCAACTTCGGCAAACTTAGAATACATTCACTAAATTTTTGCGAAACGAATTCTGTTAAGACCAGATTCAAACTTTACAACAGATAATTTTGGATTAAAATTTAATATACTATAATTTATTATCTAACCGTTCTTTTCCTTGCTTCCATGGCAGCAAGTTTTGCTTCAGCGCTTTTAGATTCAGAGTAGGTTCTGTCTCGAAACATCTCACAGAATTCTGTTGGCCCAACTGTCAATAACGTCTGCTGCTGACCGTTGATTGGTTGAGACTGTTGAACTGATCGTGAGACTCCACCCAGCGAGTCACGCCTACTCGAAGTAGCTAGAAGTCGACTCATTGGTAGTGCATTTGATGACGATAATTCTTTAACACGGAGCTGCTATTAAAATATACATTACGTTGAATACAGTCACAAGAAAAATCATCTATCATCTTATATCATAAAATAATATTTGGAAGACAGAATGGAGCACCCGTACCTATAAATGTCCGAGATATTACTCTCTGATCCACTCCCCCAGGATTATATCGGAATTAAATCTAAACTAGGAATTTAATGATGTTGTCTGACGCTCAACAAACTGAGCTAGTTTGACCTTATCTAAAGATTGTTCTAAAGAAAGAGACAACAACAACAATAGTCTAAGATTCGCTTCTTCTCGTCCAGACAACATCGAGTAACAATGAACCCATTTTACAGATGACTTAAGAATGGTACCAGTTTATGAAATCGCAAGACAGGACATTTTGATAAAACATTCAGATGGAACATTTAGATAGAACATTTCTTTTAACTACATGTAGAAGTAAAAAAAGGTTGTAAATCTAAGGTTAACGTTAGTGTCCTCACTCGAAAGCAATGTCAGTGACGGGCGAGCCCAGGCTTTGTACCCATGAAGTAAATTAATGAACTTAAACTACAATGTTCGTTAATTAACATCAATGGAAAGCGACAAACCGTTTCATGAGCCTGGGTGTTAAGATCTTGACTTGGTAACACGGTAGAATTAGGTCGACCTCTTTGAACACCTCCACTGCCGCCAGGGTTCAGCCTTCCCTCCTCGAGAATCAGCTGGGGCTGAAGGGCCGTGGTGGGGCTATACACCGACTGAGACCTGGGGCGATCGACCCCGGGACCTGGTAGATTAATCGCAAGAAGCTGGCCATTTTTTCTCAGATATTTTGGCGAGCTAGAGCCTCCGCTGATAGAATTTCGGTGATGTTGATTGGCGGGAGGAACAAATGTGGCTGATTTTCTACGTCCGAACAGGAGGTTCCTGAGTTTCTTCCCATTAGATGTGTTGTTGTTGCTGTTGTGAGGAAGCTGAAGACCAGACACCTGTTGACCTGGTGCCTCGTGCAGCAATGACATCACTAATGTCTACAACACAGCATAATATAACTCAATCAATAAGAATTTAACGTCCGGTTACTCGCCATAAGGCAATGTCAGGGACGTCTCTTGCAGACTCTACACAAACAGGAGCCAAAGTACCACACAATGACGACTGAGTACACTGAGACCACAAGAGAAGGCGATATCAAAACAGTGCAAGTAAAAGATCCAAGGCAAGTGGGTCAAAATATAGACCTATGGCGGAAAGAGATGGGTATTTAGGTTGCCAAGGAAAGTAAAGATACAATTACAACATCGAAGATCTTGTGGCAGAGAGTTCCATATTGTCGCAGCAGAAAACATGAAGGAGCGCCTGCTCATGACAGATTTAATGTTTTGTACAGCGAGAAGGTTTTTACTAGAGGAACGAAGACTACGAGAGGGTTGATGGATTGATAAAAGATCAGATAGATAGGATGGTTTATCATACATGTAATTTAATCTTTTGAAGGTCAAGGAAGCTATCAGGTCTACATCAAGGAATATAAAGTGTATAAAACCTAAAGTTATTGTCTTGTATTATTATTAATTATTATTAATTATTATTATTATTATTATTATTATTATTATTATTATTATGTGCAGGCTGTTTAAGTTACTCGAATAGGAGGTATGATAATATATTGAAAATATTTAGAGTTTTGAACACTAAACTGCTAAGTAAATACGGTAATCAGTCCATGTGTTAATTAATTAACCAATACCTTAGTCAATGCCTTAATGAATTAATGAGACATTGTATTAGCCAATGCGCTGGCTCATTAATTAAACATACATGAATTCTCAGAATATGGTGACACAGTAGTCAACCTTACCTGACTCAGGAGATAGCTACTTGAGAAAAGTTTCAAAGTTACTAAACGACTTAAGTAGCTATTAGGCTATTAGCTTTTACTTAGCAGTATCGCTAAACCGTTTATCCAACACTAACTTTTTCCGTAGAAAAGGTTCTTATAATATATCAGCATAAATTAGTCTGATCAGTGGTCCATATACGGCATGGTATACGATTACATGTATAACAAATCAAAGCCGATATATACATACATAACGAATTCAAAACAAAATAACTTTGACATACGCTCCATCTTTGGTATGCCAGCTTGGAAGAGCATTTAATAGAAATCTACAGTGTATTTAACTTATAGGTGTTAAGTTGTAGCAATTGCTCGATAGAATGCATCGGTTGGTGAGTCATATTCTAGTCTAACGTGATGAGACTAGTGATAAATAAAGTCAATAAACCCACGTTCAGTTTATTGTGATATATCAAAGAAAAATAGCAAAGATCAATCTATTATATGTCTCAGTATTACTACTAGCTAAATTATTCTATGAAGATAAGTAAAACTAAACTGTTCACAAAAAACCTGAAATTAATCTAGTGAATCATCGATGTGGCATGTTAGTAAAACTTGCGAATTAAACTTCACTTTCAACTAGACGAACTTGCCAGCGATGAAATATTAACGACAATTGCTACAAATACTAGTAGTTTAGATAAATAATCATTTCTTTCATTGGATGTTGTGATTATAAAATGACTCTCAATTCAAGCAAGTAATACTGGCCAGTGATGCTATGTTATCATGATATGTTATCACGATATGTTATCACGATATGTTATCATGATATGTTATCACGATATGTTATCATGATATGTTATCACGATATGTTATCACGATATGTTATCATGATATGTTATCACGATATGTTATCATGATATGTTATCACGATATGTTATCACGATATGTTATCACGATATGTTATCACGATATGTTATCATGATATGTTATTATGACATGTTATCACGATATGTTATTATGAAATGTTATCATGATATGTTATCACGATATGTTATTATGACATGTTATCATGATATGTTATCATTATATGTTATCATAGAGAAGTTAAATTTTGTTGACATCGTTTAAATTCATTGGAGCGAATAAAATCTCCATCTGTCAGCTCATGGCTGCTCTCTGAGCATCATACTGGTATCATTTGGAAAGTTTTGTATTTATCGTACGGATTGATCCACTTAAGTTGTCAGTTGCGTCAGCATAATCCATTTACTCTAACGCTTGAATTGGGTCTACTTCTAGAAACTGTGGTCCAATATAGTGTTTGCGTATTTCGATGTGCATGTATGTGCATATAAATGTTCAAGTATGTGCATATGGTGCATGTGCATATATATGCATATGCATATATTTACATATAAATATTAATGTATATGCGGTGCATGTACATGTATGTGCATGTGCATGTATGTGCATATATTTGCATATAAATGTTCATGTTTGTGCGGTGCATATGCATGTATGTGCATGTGCATGTATGTGCATGTAGGTGCATGTATGTGCATGTATGCGCATGTAAGTACATGTGCATGTGCATGTGCATGGCATGTATGTGCATGTATGAGCATGTATGTGCCTGTGCATGTGTAAGTAAGTGCTAGGACTAAAGCAACTTACGTCTATATGCAGCATCTTCTCAGTTACGCCTATAAGCTTGAATGAAAAGGCTTATAAAGCTATGCGCGCAGGTCTACTTATCGTTTGAAAATATTGCACAAAAGCTGCTCTGTAGTGACCAGTTACGAACAGATGTAGAGCGCCTTGCTCTTTAGGCCCGCGATCGACAAGAAAAGTCCGAGTTAAGAAAGCTGGTAGAGCAATTGTTAACGTCAGTTCCCTCACTCGAAAGCGATGTCAGTGACGGGAGAGCCAAGGATTTGAATCCCACACATACCGATCCGCGGTCGAATATTTTAGCGACATCGCCACAAGTTAAGTGACTGTTTAGCTATGATAGCGGGAGATGGAAGATTCTTGTGAAATATTCTACTGCAGGCCATAGGCGAGTCTTTATATTAGAAGTATTTAATTATTCAGAATAAAAAAGTTAATAAAATTGTATATTTTTACTTTCACTAAGAATTTTTGAACAACCTTTCCTAGCTAGGTATAGTTTTTAACAATAAGCTGAATTCAAGTGGGAAATAAGGCTATTTAAGAACGTAGAAATTGTTAGTAATCAGATAACGTATATTATCTGCAGTTATTTTTTACTAGTGTTTATTATCTATGGCTTCGTTCTTTGACAGATAGTTATAATCATTTTTTAGGTCATTTATTGGTTATTTGATAGATATAAGCTTAGACTGTGCTTATCTAGGCCTATAGTTATTGGTACTATAGGATAGAGAGAGAGGGAGAGAGAGAGAGAGAGGGAGAGAGAGAGAGAAATAGAGAGAGAGAAAGAGAGAGAGTTAGAAATAGAGAAAGAGAGAGAGACAGAAATAGAGAGAGAGAAATAGAAAGAGAAAGAGAGAGAGAGACACAGAGAAATAGAGAGAAAGAGAGAGAGAGACAGAAATAGAGAGAGAGAAATAGAAAGAGAAAGAGAGAGAGACAGAGAGAAATAGAGAGAGAAAGAGAGAGAGAGAGACAGAAATAGAGAGAGAGAAAGAGAAAGAGAAAGAGAGACACAGAGAGAAATAGAGAGAGAGAGAGAGAGAGAGCTAGAAAGAGACATAGTGAGAGGGAGAGAGAGAGAGAACATGTTCTGAATCTTTATAATTATAATAAAAAGTCGTTATTTCATTTAAATTTCAAATAGAATATCTGACTATACTTAAAGAATACATTTCAATAGAAAAAAATAACTTAATAAGAACCTAATAATATTCATTTCATTAATTTTAAAAGATTATTTTTATGTTTTACATTTCTTTGCCCCTACTAAATGAATAAGAGAGGAAAAACAGTGCATTGCGGATAAAATTAAGTAATTTTAAGCTATAGACCTGCCGTCATAATGAAGTCAGGAGGCTAAGAAGAACGAAATTCATTATTGTAATTAACTTGGTAATTTGTAATTAGTGACATGGCGAAAAGGTTACTCCACAAGTTACAGCACAATATATGCGCAGTAGAGTGTAATAAGGTACAGTGACGACTATATTTTTAAAACAAGGTAGGAGGGAAGAAAGGATCAAAAACCAGGATGTATTTCTTAAGCGCTCAGCATGAGCAACAACATATAAATAACGTCGTTAACGACAACACTGAGCACTATGAAGCCAAGGATATGCAAAAGATTCATTTACTTCTGTTTAGCATAAAAACCCAAAAAGTGTCTTAAATAAAGACTAATTTGCAATTTCTCAAAAATAAATTTCACCGCAGTTTTAAAATTAAGTAATAATTTTACTAGACGCTAAATACATGTACCTATTGAGGAGGAATATACTGTATTTATATAGGCAACTAGTAATTCACCTCCTCCAATGTTAACCTAGAACACTGATTGAACCATACTAGTGAAGAAGGCCAAGATTCTAACAAAAACATCGGCAAACATTTCAAAGATAGGGCCTACATCATCTACGTCACTAATGATTAATAGCTGTTGTTGGTCGCACACAATAGACCTGAAAAGTCAAACCGTACACCGTACCATTCATCATCATTATACCAATGGGGATTTTCTTTTCTCCTTAGTTTTTTTAAAAACATTCGTTCGATAATTTTGAATTCTTCATGAGCAAAGTACAATTAATATGAAGTAATACACATTGGCTGGAGCCTATGGCGATGTCGGTAAGATACTCGACCGCGGACCAATACGTGCGAGGTTCAAATCCTGGGCTCGCCCGTTGAGTGGTCTAATCTTTGAACCCAGGCCTCTAGCTTCCGAGGCGAACACTCTAATCGTTTCGTCACGCCACCTTCCCTGCAATAATCTATCTTCGCGCTGGCTGCACTAATAAATCATGATGTATTTACAAAAAGATTAGAGAAAGTCCTCGCTCGTTGTGAGGCCTAATCCTCACTTAATCCTCGAGTTTGTCGTAGACTTTTGGCCCATTTAAAGAAAGTATTGCAATAGTGTGGCAAGAACCAGAATGTGGACCCAAGCAACGGAACTATAAATCAATAAAATAGTGGTTTACTGCTAGTGTCATACTAAAGCCACATCAGTTTCTCGACCTCCATTTATTCGCATTGATGCCCTATAACCCGATGTATAAAATTTAACAAGTTATCGTTCCAATTTTCTCAACGATGGTCAAAGTTTCAAGTGGCTCTGAAATAACAAGCGTTTATAACCATAGAGAATATAACCAACTAGTTACTACACGCACACTTGAGAACAATGACGTTTACTGCATCATTATCTACTTGATAATCTATAAGAACTTGATAAAACATACACAAAATGTATTAAAGCGAAACAAAAACAATTTCTTTAAATAATGTTTAACCTCTGCCAATGCTAGCGTTTAACCTTTTTACATCTAGCCGTTTAACCTTTAACCTATTTCTAATAAATTCTTTCTAAAACGGAGACCTAAATGACCATAATTAGATTTCAGAACGAGACCACGCAATCGATGTAATATTGCATTTTCTAGAGTGACCGCAATCATCCCCAGAGAGGAAACAAACGTTAAATGGCTTCCAATTAAATTTATTTATTTGACGCATCATATGCTAGCTAGTATTAATAGCCTATGTCTAACTCTAATAAAAATATAAATCCAGAAAAAATAAAAATAAACATATATATATATATATATGCACAAATGTGTGCATATATTTATACACGATGGGACTATATACTGTAAGATTCTCAGCAAAGATTATACAAGCAATAAGAACGTTCATGCAGCCAGATAAACAAACAAACAATGGGAAAGAGGCTACCATATAAGAGTCAGAGATCTGTGCGGTAATACCATAATTAATTAGCAGCTATAGCAAAGTCTTCTTAAATCTGAACTACTAAATATTTTTATTGCACTACCAAGTACAGTACAACCGTTTATATCCATACAATTGAATATTTTCAAATGCAGAATTAGTCAAATGGCCAGACACTGGCAAGAGAAAGGTTTTGTCCTGAACGATAGAAAAAGGGGAAATTATGCTATATCCTGAACGGTCGAAAAAGTAGAAATAAAATAAAATAAATGACATACATTATATTTAAAGCATAAGCACCTGTTGCCATGTATGATTTTGAACTTTCGTAGGCCGAGCATCGAACCCATGAGGGTTCAATTCACCTCAGGATCTGTCATTAAAAACTCCATGACGTTACCTTTCGTCTCTAACCACTGCTCTAGAGATATTATGTTCTATATTCTACGATATGTACCATATTGGGAGTTATGAAACCATTTTAACTATTATTTACGATTGGTATACATTTATTATTTGAATTGGTAAACTGTTCGTATTAGTAAATAATCTATAATAATCTATGCTAAAACTATTAACTAATAAGCTATTGATGACTTACCTTGGTCAATTACGAGAAGACAGTTAAGAAATCCGAGTCTCTTTCGCTAGAAGATCATTCAATGTTTCTGTCTGTGTTAAAAAGTCATATGATCACCCAGCAAAATACTTAACGTTCAATTCAGTATTGCTGAGCTAATTGATAACATCTGTTAGACTTTTTACGAAATAGTTAGGAAGAATTACTTCATTAATTTTTTAATTATCTTAATATTATTTTATTAATTACGCTATCCCGTAAATAACCGGATTATAGACTTTCATATAATTAATCGACTTCTTACTTAAGTTAGTAATTTCTTCGAGACTTATTGCCTTATTATTATAGCGATTATTATTTATCCTCGTTGCTGTTTTCTAAAAGAAAACATTCCAATAGTACAATAGGCTTTGAGTATCAGATCTCTGCAATACAATGCAAGGAGAAGTTATAGCGCCATACAACACGAGAACCTAATGTAACTCACGCAAGAAGGTAGTCATGCACTTGTTTATCTATCTACTCCTAATCTAAAACTAATTAATCTACAGTTTAAAGAATTTATCTCCTCTGGAAATTTTTCATATCACTTAGTCCATATATGTGTTGCTTAAGTTAAAAATTGTTGAAGTGTACAAATATCCTCTCTAGTGAACATACAATATGAAGTTACGACAATACGTTTTTAAATGTTTGATGTGATAAATAATAAATAAATAAATTATTATACATACCAGTTTATACAATTAAGTAACTGTTTAACTGTATACTTACTGTTGAAAACACTTAAAATAATAATTAAGTACAGGTCTTTTACGATAACCACGGGAATGCTATCTCTTTGTATAGCTTCTTGTGTCTCATACTATTACTGATTTAATTCCCACATTATTACGCAGGCGTCAAGTAGCTCAACTGATTTCTTTGATGACTTTTTACTTAATGCCTTCAAAAGAAAATCTCGTTAGGTTTTTAAGATAGCAGCCGATATGACTGATACCTGACATTTAACCTGGTAGTCGTACCAACACGAATGACAATAACAAAGTCAGAATTACATCCAATTAAGGTCGCTGTAATATTATGTAAAGTTGTAATAAATAAAAGAATGGAGGGAGAAGAGATTTGGGGAAAGACTGAGAAACGGATGATATATGATTTATTGATATCGTATTCTTACGTAGATTTGAAAAGGCTGGTAAAGCTAATGTTAACGTCAGTTTCCTCACTCGAAAGCGATGTCAGTGACGGGCGAGCCCTGGATTTGAACCCCGCACATACTGAAAAGAAAAAGAAATGCAAGGATACAAACATGAGAGGAAGCAATATGCTATGGAACTCTCATATGAAATATATAAGCGAGAAAGCGAGAGAGTGAGAGAGAGAAATAACGAAAGAGAAAGAGAGAGAGAGAGAGAGAGAGAGAGAGAGAGAAAGTGCATAATTGTATTGTATAATCAATCACATAAAGAAGGCCTACTCTTAACGAAACACTTCTTGATTTATCTCCCATCGATGTCTTATCCCATTCATATCTATTTCCTATTGAATTTGTTTCTTTAACTGAAGTTGCACGACTACTTATTAGCAACTGGTACGGCAAGCTATACTTATTTTGTTTATGAGAATATTGACTTCATACCTAGTATTATTATCTTAGGCAGATATAGGCTCTCTGTAATTCCATATGCTTGTTATAGCAGTGCTGCCTCTTTAGAGCAATTGTATTTTAAATCTTTCATATTTAAGTCAATATGATGACAAAAAGGCTCAACTCATACTGAAATTTAAGTAGAAATGTACGACATTTAGCATTTAGTTGCAAAACTAAATATTCACAGTACAAAAATTCGGTTACCGCTTAGTTTTAATTAACTAGTTTAACTAGTTTTTAAGTTTTAGTTTTTAAACGTCTTTAAGTTAGATGAGCTACTTTAAACTACAAAACTCTGAAGGTGCTAGTAATATCGCTAAACTCTGTTACTCATTTCAATTGTCATATTACATCAAGTTACTATTTGCTCGTACTGTACTGTTGACAGAGAACTCACTGATGCGCATTGATTCGAGCCCGAGACATTTCAGCAAGTAGTAGTTTAAGATAGCCCAATGAAATTAGCACAACGTCTATCACGGGCAAAATAAAACGATTATGAGTGTATTTGAAAATTGTTTAAAGAAAAATACAGTAGAATTCGTGGGTTTTCGAAAATTAAAAATTGAGTAAATTAAGATATCTTCCTCTGTTATGAGAAAAAACCGCTTCTTTATTACTCAGATTTGCTTTACTTGTCTACTCTATACGTACATAGTGTCGATAGAATACGGCTGCTGTTTACTTTTAAATGTAAAGTTTGTAGCTCCAAAACTTTTATTCTACTGACTAAGAAGCAAATCTGAATAGAAATTCAATTGCGCAGTCCACTGATAAATCTGTGAAGGGTTTAGGCTTTGAGTCCAGTCTCAATCAATGATGGCCGGAGGAAATACTGAACAACTTTTCTACATAGTCTCGTTTTAAATAGCACTAGCACTAGCACACTAATATACTAACAATATTATATGAATAGCAATGCTATACAAAAGTAGTAAAAATAATTGTAATAATAATAATATTGTTATTATTAATAAATTGATAATAATAAAATAAAAAAATAAAATAAAAAAAATAATAAAGCCTTTCTATGGCAGCGCCTGTCTATCGCACTCCAGCGCTTGAATTCAGTCTGCGTTAGTGGCGCATTGGCGAATGCGGCCTCTCAGAGCGTAGAGGAACTATTTGAAATATTTATTTTTCATCTTTCTTTTAATTAAATAAAGTCTTTCTTTTATCTTATTTTTAACCCAAGGCACTATACAGCCCATGGCAATTAAAAACGATTATTATTATTATTTTTTACCCCAGCGTAAAGAACCTGGGGCTTGATAAAAACGATTCAAGCAATACGTGCTGAATCGCCGCCCGGCTACTCGAGGTCATCTATCGGCTTAAAAGAACTGTTGAAGCAGACTGCATTATTATTATTATTATTATTATTAAAAAAAATAATAATAATAATGCGGCTAATGCTGCTTCTCAGAGAGCAGAGGAATTATTTTAATCGCCTCGTTTTTAAACTTTTCATTAAATAAAGTCTCTTTTATCTTATTTTTTAGCCAAGGGCCCTATACAGTCTTGGGCAATTTTAAAAAATAGCAAAATTATAATAAACTGGCGATAAGCGTGAGACCTCTTTTCTTTGGCAAAGGCTTTCCATGACTTTGCAACGATATAATGAAGTCTGCTTCAGCAATGCTTTTAAACAGCTAGATGACTTCGAGTAGCCGAGCGGCGATTCAGCACGTATGGCTCGAATAGTTTATATCAAACTTCGGGTTATTTACACTCTGGGTATAAAATTTTATAATATTGATGATAATAGTAGTAGCAATAATACAATAATAATAATAATAATAATAATAGTAATACTACTACTACTACTTCTTTTCTTATTCTTCTTCTTTTTCTTCTTATTTTTCTTCTGAGGTAGAAGAAGAATAAGTATAAGAAAAAGATGAAGAAGAAGTTCTCTTTTGGAGACTACCACTTAGTAAATATTACTATAACAGCATAATAATAAAAATAAAATATTCAGCATCCTTCTACTCGCTAGACGATAATGTCAGAGACTTCATATATGAAATAGAAACATTTCAGAACTAATATTTTAGCCTAAGGTTAAATATTTGAGGCTGTTTACAAGGTATGCGTGTAAAACAGAGCATGTGATAAATCTAAAAAGTAGAGCATGTAAACTTTTTTATTTCATCGCTAATAAATGTGTTTGCGTGGTTATTAAAAACTCAACTCCCTGGCAACGTAGACCGGTCTTCGAGACTGATTTACAATTCTATATGGAGGTTTTGTAATTGTCACTGTTAATCACATATTTTTTAGAAGACGTGCAACTATCTACATGCATATCTTTTGACTGGTTTTCTGGATTTTGGAATTTGCACCGTTTCAGACCTTCTTTCGCTCACCGGCTTGGCTTTGTCTCAATAGTGCTCGATGTTGTCATGGACGACAGTAACACTCTAATTCCTGTTATATGTTGCTGCTGTCCTAGAAGTGGAAGATATTGTACTTTTTCTTTTTATGTATATTTTTATTATTATTTATATTATTAATTACTTTTTGGACTGGCCTTGGTTTTGAACTCAAAATAACTGACCCATGTATCTAAAATGGTATTTATGCTGCCGTATTTCTCGTAGAGGTCATGCAATAATTATTAATAATGTTTATCCATGATAACATCTAGTGCTTTTAGTTTCATTTGTTCCAGCATAAGAGCGTTTTATCAATTATCCGTTTACTGATTCCGTGTATATTTGCATTTGTCATGTTTTGAATTCTGAACCAACGGCCGCACCTCAAAATCGGTGAGTAGTCTAAATGAAAGTAGATTATAAGTATCTAAAATATAAGTAATGTACCTTGCGTTGCGAAGTACATGCATATACGTGGAAAGGTAATGCACCGATATACCGTCGCAATTGGTTCCGTAATTACGAAAAATCGTTGTACTCAAAACATATCACGTTTTGTATGTTTAACTGATCCACTTACATCACTAACTTTCCCTCTGCTGATTTTTTTCAAGGTTAATTCAGTTGATATATTTCAACAATGCTGACGTGACTTCTATCATATGACTACATCTTAATTTTTCAAAAAGCAGAAAGCACATTCCTGATTATAATTTATTCAGGTAAATATATTCAACTATGTTATTATGCACGAAGCCACAATAATAAAGCTTAGTTCAATTTCCTTTGTACAGCTGAGCAGAGTACAAGAAATCTGGAACCATCACAATAGCTAAACAATCTAATTGTTGTGTCTGATACTTTATCGCTCCAGCTTTCCTTTCGATGCAGTACCATCAAACCTAACTTTTTGTAGCGACACACTTTTATCGGTTATTGGCGTACAGTGTATAAGAAATATAAATGACAATGTATTCATATTGCACATGTTCCTCTGTACACTGCACATATACAACACATATGCTCTGTATGCTTGTATTCAGCATATATGTATACCAAAAGGAAGGTTATAAATAATTTAAGATCCACTCGTATGTGGACATGAAGAGAAAGACGGAAGATAGAGATGAGTAGTGGCGTTATATACCATGGATCTGCCAGTAGGCAGTGCACTAAGAAAGAGAGAGAGAGAGCGAGAGACATATATACCCAATATACCTCGAATCACATGACTCTGTGACACATTAAATGATACTTTATTGACTCTAAATTCTGATTGCTCTATTCAGATGGATGTGTTTCCTGTATGAAACAGTTTGCTTGTAGGTAAATTCTTGCGTCTATAAAAACGTGCAAGTAAACGAATGATGTACCATGCAGCTTGGTATGATACCTGGTACAGATTGACTGCATGGTCAAGGCATGCAGCCATTAACATATTAATTACAAGAGTTGCCTTGCTATTGACTTTGTCATAACATATGTATAGGATCGATTAGAGAGTGAGTAGACAGGAGCGAGTAACTGGGTGTAATTATGAACATTCCCAGGCACGATGATTAGTTTTAGTATCTAATAATTATACAATAGTTAATAGTTAACAATTATAAACAAATAGCTAAAAATTAAAGACTCATCATAAGAACATGCACACTCGACATAACTAGTGATACATGTGTACTCATTTGTCATCGTATGGTGCTTTAGAGCCTGTTAGTGCGGATTCTGCAAGAGACGTCCTTGACATTGCCTTACGGCGAGAAACCGGACGTTGAATTCTTATTGATTGATATTGATTGATTGAATTACACTCTATTGAAGAACTGCATGGGCCATGTTCAGATAGGAGATAGTTTACTAAAAGGGGCAATTTAAGGAAGAACGGATGAAAGAGTGATCAGAGGAAAACCGAGACTTGGGATGCTGGATGATTTGATAACCTATGCGTAAGTTGATATAAAGAGATAAGCAGAGGCTAGCTATATGTGGATGAGTTACATGCAGTGAACATGCCGGTAAGTGATGCATTAGAAGAAGTAGCTAAAGCCAAATTGAATTTAAATACAAAAACAAGTGATTCACATCGCAAGATAGAGCGAGAGAGAGAGAGAGAGAGAAAGACAGAGAGAGAGAGAGAGAGAGAGAAAGAGAGAGAAGTGAGAGAAGTTGGAAACTGATTAAGAGAGGGAGAGTAGTCTTATAAGCCGATTAATCGCATTTTTTACTACCATTTTTAGAGCGCAGTAATGTCAAAGGACGAAACAGATATCTTAACAAAAAATACAAAGCTGCGAACGCACAGAAGCATGCTCTGACATTTGATATCGAACTGTTGATGGAAATTAGGGAATAAATTAGTCCAGGCAGTTTTGTGTTTCACACGGGCTAGTTTGAGTTATGCTCTGACTACAATTGCTTAAGGGCAAAGTATACCTGCTACAGGTAGTCCATGGTATAAATAGATAGCCGAAAGCGTTACGGCGTAACATAGCTTGCAGAATAAGTACTGATTGAATACATCATCGGTTCAAATACCGATCCAGTCAATAAATAACAGTAGCAGAACTATTTGATGAATGCACAACCGGTTCATTGAAGTCTAGTGACGTCTTTTTGCACTAGCCGAGCAGTGCTTTTATTAGATACTTCATTAAAAACGTAAATAAAGAGAAAACAACCAAAATATATGGTCAAATACAATGCAAATATACATGCACATTTATGCCCCTGTAATATGGAGTGACACTGAAGATTGAGATTAAGAGGAATATGATATACTGAGTTATTTAACCGTAATGAAAATAAAATATTAAAACAATAAATAATAAACATAAAAATGGAACAAATTCCCTAACGGTTTAAACATGTGGTATTAAAAGTGATAGCTATCAACATATTTGATCATTTCACTTTCATGCGTGTTTACTTTTACTTGTACTTAATCTATTAATCAGTAGACATGATCTTTAATAGTGGATGTCTAACTTTATGGTTTTGAATTTCAATTTGAACGTTGCATAATTTAACCGGGAACTTCGCACATCTCGAAACGTCACTTATTTTGCAGAATAAGTAGCGATTCACTTCCATATTGGGTTGTCTTTAAATATATGAATAAGTAGAGTTCAGTCTTAGATTAAAGTTAAGTGATACAATTATTGCTTGTAAGCAGCGAAGAATCAAACAGTTTTCTTCCAAGATCTGCTTTCGTCATTATGGTCAACTCAACCAATATATATCAAATATGACAATGAAATAGATAAATGATATTTAACTGTTGTGTTCCCCGTGTTGTGCTCGGGTGTGGATGGACCACTGCAGAATAGGGCAACCTCAAACAATCTGCCGCGTGTTCGTAAAAAGGCGACAAAGGCAGAAGCTGAGGATGACAAGGGAGGACCCACCTCACCATGAAATATTTTCCCCAGGATTACTTGGTAATTAATCCATCTAACTGAGGAAGGCAATGGGAAACCATCTCAGAAGCCACACTTTCCCAAGCTATAGGCTACATAAGGTATGGAGAAGGCAGAGACTTTGTGAAACGATTAACTTGTTGATCTAAGGGGTGCTCTTCTGCAACGAGAATGCAGACTCTGAGTATGAATGTGTACCTTGAACCTACCACTTGGTAGTGCACTGAAGAGAGATACGTTAACCACGCGTAGATAGGATTTTAATATTGAGGATTCAAAGTCAATACCTAACTGTTATTTTATATATTAGCACGCTAATGTACACAGCCATGAAAAGGAATATATTTAAGTGCGGTCGTTCCCATGCAGATTAAATGTAGATTAATTTCATTAAAGCTGCGTGTCGATGTGTGAACGACCTTTAGTAATTACTCGCATCAATAAATACAGTGTATTGTATCAACAAATTGCCGTATATATATACAAGTATAGTGTATTGTATGAACATGTTGAAGTATAAATACAATGCATTGTATTAACATATTGACGTATAAATACAATGCATTGTATCAACATATTAACGTATCTGTCCGTCGTTCATCTAAATCAGACAGATACGGTCATCTCTTGATAAAAATTCATCCATAATTCTTGCCAACTCAATAATTCATTCTAAACTTGACTACTGTAATTCATTGCTATATGGCTTACCTTCTTCTTCTCTCATGCGTTTGCAAATCGTTCCGAATTCTCTGGCACGTGTTGTCTATTATCCTCAAGGCTCCAGGCTACCTCTAGTTCCATGCTTACTAATCTACCGGCAACCTTCGTTCATTTTTGGTTGATTTTGGAATTTTAAGTTTTTAAACGACTCAATTAGAAAGATGGAGATCCAAACCCCTTTAAGGCGATCAGTTTAAGTTGAAATGAAATACGAAAAATATCATTGTATCAGTTTAATTGCAGGCCCTGCAGTTTAATTGCAGGGCCTAGCACGATGTTTGCGCAATTGCGAAGAGTGATTCGTATATGACATATAACGAAGCCCCTCTACGGGGCAATAAAAAATTGACGATCATACAGTTAGACACATTGCATTGCTATATGGTTGTGAAGCGGGATCAGCTCCGGGTCATTTGTCAGAAATGTACATCTGATCTCATCTGTATATTTATTATCTCTAAGAATCTAAATTCGTTCACATCTGTTCAGTATTGATCGATGTTATCATTGACGACAGAGACAATCTGGCTGTTGCTGTTATTGTTTTTTTTTTCTCTCTCTCTCTCTTAGTGCACTGCATACTGGCAGGTCCATGGTAGATAACGCCTCCACTCTTCTCTGTCTTCCGCTTTCTTCATTTACACATACGCGTGGGTCTTTAAATCATCTAACATACCTATTCTCGGCCTGCCTCTGCCTCTATTTCCTTTCATTCCACCTTCTATGACATCTTATTGTTGTTATGCTAATGCTATTGCTGTGTGTAGCTTCTATTGATGAGTAATTAATAAAGAAATGAAAATATGCTTAATAAAATTTGACTAAAATTTGAATAAATTTGAATAAAAGCAGACCTAACTTAATTGAATAATATCTTGTCGGCCTATATTTGTTTTGATTGCAATAACGTTATTTAAGTAATGAATAAGCAGACTGTAAAAAAATTAATCTCTACAATTTTAGGCAGAATTGTAATTATACATATAATAATACTTAAATTACTTATTATAAATTAATATTATTAATTTAAAAAAATTCTCTAAAAATGGGAATATCAGTGGTTAATTTTTCTAGACCCGATTGGAAAGCAAATCTGGAACACACTGACATTCTTGCCAGAGGCCAAAGGTTCGATTTTTTGTCGCATCTGTCTGTTACTGCCTTTATGGTTGAAAACACCTGTAAGCATATTGTTTAAATTGCATGTACATAGAAATATTGAACCGCTTATTTCGTCGTCAGAGTTCAAAAATTAGTTACTATAAGGTATCAACTCTTGATCGTCATAAATGTCGTCAAACAGGAAATATATATTTATCATACCATTATAAGAAATGTCAATACTGGCATTGAAGTAAATTTATTAGGTATTTATTATTTATTAGGTAATTTAAATGTGTTGACTGTGTAAACTTTGTATTTTGGGATTGCCTTACTAGGAATTGATACTTATCGATTTGAAAAGTTGAGAAACGGTGACAAAATTTTAATAATTTTAGATTAATCTTATATTTGCTAACTTTGTGAAAGAAGAAATATTAATTTCATAATTAAAATTGAAATATTAATCTGAGATTTTACTGCCAGATCAGCGCAGCTGAGACTCGAACCCAAGGGGGTTCAGTTCACCTCAGGAACCGTCATTTAAAATCTTATAACAATAACAATAATATTAAAAAAATTAGAGTGCTACAGTCATCAATGACAACATCGAGCACTAGTGAGACAAAAGCAAGCCGGCGAGCAAAAAGAAGGTCCAAAAACGGTGAAAATTCAAAAATCAGTCCAAAGTAGTAATGACGTTACCTGAGAGGGCTCTAAACATAACACTATTGAGATATTCTAAACATTATAGACTATATAGATACATACATATATATATATATATACATATATATTATATATATATATATATATTATATTCTATATATTATATATTAATTAATATTAATTATTATTAATTATTATATATATATATATATATATATATTATATTTATATTCTATATATTATATTCTATATTTAGAATGTAATTATTATAACTTAAAACGGCTCGTGAAGATTGAAGATTGGAGATTACATCAACGGAATATTAGGTGTACTTCTGATCGAAGAGAAGTTCAGCAATTAATATGGAGTCATATACATACATGTAAATTTGTGTAGAGTCACTTGAAATAGGCCTACATCAATTACTTTTCAATGTGTCTATTACTTTAAATGACGTCTTTTTAGATGTTCGCCGGGTAATTAATCACTCCCATTACCTTGAATACAGTTACATGTAATTTAAATTTCATAAATTTATCTGACGCTCTACATACACTGAGCTATTTCGATATTGTTTTAAGTAAAATAAGCTTCAATTAGAGGCTGTAAATGTTTGAATTAGGTCCTAGCTGGAATTATTGGAGCTTAATATTACCTTTAATAGCTCTTTATCTGAATTCTAAAGCTTCGACAATATTAACTGAGACTGTGTAAACATACAAATAAATACTGTACATATGGCATAACTCCAATTCAATCCAAAGACTTCGCGTAACATGTAGGCTATGCAATATGTATATTAGGCGTAGAACTGTGGGTACATAACCCTATTAGAACAACACATATTACACATCGTTGGATTTCACATCATGTAAAGCTAATGTTTGCGTCAGTTTCCTCACTCAAAAGCGATGTCAGTGACGGACGAGCCCAGGATTTGAGCTTCGCACATACTGATACTCGACCGCGTATTTTGCACGTAACACGCATGTACATTAAATACATGAATTCTTATTTAGTTCAAGTTGAGTGTATGAATGACACCGGATATCTCCTGGAGAAAATGTGTATGCACATAACAAACATTTGTGATTCTATCTTTCAAATATTAAATAATTAAGTTGTCAAGTAAAGTTGTATTGACGGCAGAATATGTTCTGGAGACCTGTCTTTTATCTCCATACTGTACACCAATTCTATTTTATAAGATTTATGTGAATTGTGTAAAAGCCAGTGATCGTAGATTAAGTTAAAAGTCGCATATAGGCCCTACTACAGCGGCACTAGCTACAGTCGACATTCCAATAATAGACTACTGTGTTGACATCGCAATAATATTTAGCCAAGCGTAAAATGACAAGAAAAGTACAATGCTAAAACTAGTTCAGAGCTGTTACTTACTATGTCAGAGCCTTACAAGCATTGTTTTATTCGGAATAAAGTGAAATCTTTATGAGAATCTAAAAAGTTTTCCCTGTCATAATTCATGAAATGATCACTTTTGCAAACTTTTAAAATGATTTCAAAAATATTACTTTACCTTAAAATAGTAACTAATCGACTATTCCTTAAGCTTTGTTGTCTAAGCTTCATTAATGTGAATATTCTAGATAATTGGCTGAAATACTAGTGTAAATAAAATACAATCAACTTAAAATAAAATAAGAGCTTAGGCTGAATGAAATAATTTGATTCCATATACGACTACAAAAACACTTTTATCTCTTTTAATGTTAAAATAATCATCAAGCTGAGTAAAACTGTTACAGTTCACAAGTGCAAAAGTTTAATTAAAACATTTTCGTCCAACTCAGCTCTAGATCAATCCGCTTAACGTCACGCTAACTGAACAACTGAGCATGTTCGTGACGTCACTGTTAAAGATTTATGCGGATTTGTGACGTAAACGCTTTATAATCAGGTCCAATGACACAAATGTGTGGTTAGATCCAGTGCTCTCCCCGTCACTGACATGCTATTCGAGCAGGAAACTGACGTTAATCATGGCCATAGCCTTATCACCGTTTATTGTCGTCATTAGTCATTGTTTATTAGCACTTTTTTATCATCGCTCTGTGGGAAGGTTCAGCCTACCTATATCATCATCATCATCATCATCATCATTTTCCCTTGAATCCCAGTTTAACTAGGGACGGGATAGACAGTCTCAAATACTCGCAGCTTACCTGTATAATTTATTTAAAAAAACATGACTTACTTTCATTACACATGAACATCAAACTTTAACAATGCTTGCACAAATTTTATTTAAAGCAATAATGTGACACAGCAAAATATAATGCATCGATCTTCTAAACTTGATCATTTCAAGAAGTTCTCTAACCAAATCAAACATAGGCTAAATATAGGCAACATACATGTATTGTATAATAAATAGCTGAATTTCACTATAAAGAAAGATCTAGAATATACAGTAGCGTCTATATATAAGCGTAAATTTCGTGTGTTACGTACGATAATGATCTATATGTGAGTGTAGTACAGATTAATTGTAGGCTTTAAATGAAAAACATAATTGAAAGCTTGAATAATTTATTGATTTAATTAGTTTATTAATTTATCAGTTTGATTTAATTCATTCAACCAGAATATTTGAGAGAATAAACAGGACAGTAGAGCCTCAAATCATGGGTAGGAATGTAGGGGTTAAGATAGACAGAAGGTATTTATATATATGCTTAGACTATTAGAATATTATTATATATTATAATATTATTGATATTGTCATGAAGGACTTTTGAATTTTACTATGCAATCAATACTGTAAGCAATAACCTGTCAAGAAAGCAAAATATAAACATAAAGTCAAATTTGAAGAAATTTAGCATATTATTGCTCAATTTATTTAATACTGTATAGCATATCAACGTCACGTTACTTAACTCGGAGTATGCTATGTTTAGAATGCAGAACTAGAGGAATAAGTAGTGCTGCAGTACGTATGAAAGTCATTTAAATATCAATAGTTGACCTTTCGCGAGGCGTTTGATTTATTTAGATATAGATGCAGAGATGTCGAACGCATCAAATATAAGTCAGATTTACAGGACGAGGTGTAAATTTAGCTTTTTACAATAATTGACTTAAGTGAAAACATTAGAAAATACCTGACGATTATAGGCATATAGTTTGTGCCTTTGAATAATATAGTTTTGCGCAGTAATGTTGCTGAACATGTTGATTACACTTTTTCAAGATTTTTGCTTAAATACATGTAACTTTAAAGCATAAAAGTTTTATAGCATATTCTTGCTATTGATTGTCCAATGAATTCACTGTGATTGATGCAGCACATATTAGAGCAAAATTTGTCCGAGATTTAATTCTATTAATTTTAATATTCCACACATATAGGGCGTACATTTGGACCGTCTCGTTTTTGGCTTATGCTAATATTATGACATTTTCGCAACAATCTCTGTACCGTATGCATGCCGATAGCATTAATAAATATAATTTATACTCAAATATTCTGCATCTAGCGATACTAGTAAACACCGAACTGTCTAGTTAATTATAATTATATAGATTCAAGGCCAGCAGGCTATGCTTTACGCCAATTTCATAAGAAGTATTAGCGTATAAATTCATTATGAAGAATAACAGTAGACGTATATTAACTGATATATCATATCTGCTAGGCTACTATGGTGCAAAACTCTTTTCTACTATAAACTGTTACACGGAGTTATAATGACTGAAAAAGTAGAACAGGAAAAAATCTATAAATAAACTAATTAATAGTAAGTTGGAGTCAACCATCGATTCTACAGTATGCAGAGAATAGCAGACAATAGGTAAATGTGTTTATTGTTCTTTGTAGTTGCTACTGACTGTATTATCCCTACAGATCTTAGGCTCTTTTGTAGTAACCCTCTTCCTGATTATTTGTTTAGTTTCTAATTAAGTACGCTGCGTATTTTGTTTATTATTGACATGGAAAACAAGTAAAAAGGTTGAATTGAAAAAATCATGTATTAAAAATGAAAGATATACCAACAAAATAACTGTGAAAAGAAAAAAATGTCGAATTTAAAAAAAAATATTTTGAAAATGAAAGCCTACAAAATATGCCTACAAAATAACTGAAAATTCATCAGTTTACCAATAGGAAGAACGTGAGATAGCCCTGAAATGGCTGGAGACAGTTAAAACTATTGTCTATGGTTTTGTCATGCCATAGACAGTTCAATATTACAATTTCACAAGGAACACGTAAAATAAATGGATATTGATATGAAGATCTTTTATTCGTCAATTAGACAACTAAGAATTTTAACAAGTGTCTTACAACGACCGAAACAGTGCAGAATACAAAACACAAGTGCAATAACTAAACAATCTTACACTAGAGCGTTTCTACAAAAAAAATTATATATCACGGTCCGTGATATATTGCCTTAAGTTTAGTAGTAACCGGACACTAAAGACCTATTCATTAATCTTATGTAATTGATCCTGTAGAGCATTTTTACTATGCTAAATTGTAAGTGTTGAAGAACCCACTCAGATTTTGGTATTTTTGTGGCATGCTATAAATGTAAGCTGTAACAATTTATACATGTAGATGGAATAATTAATTAGTTCTTAATGTAAACCTTGTATTCATTTGTCTGGTTGCCAATAATTACATTAAGTTAGTATTCTAAATATATTTAGCAAGTTGGGGGTCCGTCATATCATAAGACATCACATTGAATGCAACTCTTAATAAACACTTGATGGCTAATGTGCAATCCTATAAAGCTTCAATCAGAACGATATCGACGCCGAAAGTCGCTTTTGCATACTATGAACGAGATGTCGCTCGGCATCTGAGCTGATTTCAGCTACATGTGACGGAACTATATCTTGTCGAGATCGGGCGGATAGTGTCACCGTTAGATTAAAACAAAAGTCGTCGCCAGAGGCTGATACTCAACCGTCGCAGGTGGCTCCAGCCAATAGAAGAGCGCGAAATCCGCGCAAACGTTTTGAATTCTTGGAAATGTGACATAACAGGCTCAAGATAAAGTTGAGAATAGAAAAGTTTCATAAGATGCAAGAAGCAGATTTGTAGTTATCTCGAGGATAAAGTCAAATGGTAGAGATTGATATCGGCGAGAATATCTTTCCGTTTATAAGAGAGGGGTATCAGTGTTGGTCAATGTAGAAAACTAGAAACTATGATGACTTTCTTTGATGGTTCTCTGAAATGGCAAAGTTGTAAAACCTTTACAAATCTGAAAGACTATTGTTGATCTCAATCCTCATAAACCAATTGCAGTCAAGCAATGGTCAATAATATTTCTCAATGAACGGATTTTCGGAATTTCTTTAGTCCGCCTATTTGGGTAAGAGCACCTTAACTTACACATGTTTTAGACGAAGAAGACATTTTCTGCTTCACTTCCATATTCTACCTACAAGAGATAATACGGGCTTCCTTTGACTCAACAGTGTAACTGAAATGTTGGATAAAATTTCGTGCAGTGTCGGAATTTTACTAAAGCTGGATTGTAAGACTTGCCTGAGATCAAGAAGTATTGAATAAATTGATGAAATAACATTGAGATGATCCTTTGCAAAAAGAATTAGCTGTCACCTTTCTGCTGTAATGCTACATAAATAACTATAAATAGCCTCCCCACACATAGTATAGCGATTTACTGATACCATACACCCGCAGAACTATTGTGCAATCCTTACGGCCTGACTTTTCTGATCGTTCGCTAGTTATTTACCGTTAAAGACACAGTCAAGGTTACTGATAAGTCATTTAAGTAGGACAGCATGGGGTATATTTAATCAGTCATGATTTACAAATTTTTCATAAAATTTTGCAGAATTGTTTTTTAAAATACTCTAAACATGATGTAAATACGTTAAGGCTTAACTTAAGGCGAAGAATTTAGCAGTCCTTAAAGCTGGTTTTTGATTGGGTAAGGACTCTAAAGCTCAATTAGAGAGCAACAGGGTTTCTTGTGCTACAATTATTCTTTCTTGGTGGCCATGTTTTTGTGCATTGTACAGGATGGATCTGCCAGTGGGCAATACTACACCGAGAGAGAGAGAGAGAGAAAGAGAGAGAGAGAGAGAGAGAGAGAGATAGAGAGAGAGGAGAGTGACAAAGTGCTTTACTGTGCAGTTTTGATCAATAATAATTGTCAGGTAAACTCAAAAACAAATAATCAATACCAAAGCGTTTGTAAGAGTCTAGGTTTCATTATTGCACGGAAACGCGGTTTAGATTTCTGAATGACAATGCACGTTGATGTTTCTTTCATCTTAAGAAAGTCAACTTTTGAAAAGACACTAATTTTTACCGTAATTACGTTATCCAGGCAAGGGACAGAAACTGCAGAAATTTACGACATGATGAACACCGTTGTGATTACTGGAGTTCCAAAAGTCTAAAAGAGCCGTTGAAGCAGATAGCGCTGAATCTATAAGCAAAGTGTTTAAGAGCTCTTTATCCAAATAGAACAGTCGCTCGCTTGTAGACGGTGTTACTCCGCGGTTAATATTTCAGTGTCATTTGTGAAGTAAATGACACGTCCGCAGTAGAGGGACTCAATTGAGCATTGTCGAGAGAGAGAGAGAGAGAGAGAGAGAGAGAGAGAGAGAGAGAGAGAGAGAGAGAGAGAGGGAGAGAGAGAGAAAGAACTATATTTATTTTAAAAAAGCACTCAAATGTGCAATAACACGAATTTGGCAGTCAAAGAGGATGCAAAAACCTATCTAGTTGACCACCCTTCATGCATGCATAAAAATACAAACGGCTGAACGACACAAAAGACTCAACGGCTGAGCCATAGCATTACTCGTGGGCTCAATATCTCACAGGAAATCGCTAAATATAAATTTTACGTCGTTAATTTGCGTAACGCACACGAGTATGCTGTCCGAGACAGTCTGGTTGAGATTCGAACCTTTGGCCTCTTTTTTATCAGGTAAGCATGCTAACAACTCATCCATTCAACTGATGCAGGTGGCATCAATCTTGGCATAGCTACTCAATACACTGTGTAGGACTACAGTTAACTATTACACAATGAAGGGAGTAAAACAATAATGCACATTATACAGGACATAGTCTGGGTGCATTTAACATCAATGAACACATCAACTCGCAGTACTTTCAGATGTACATTTATATGCATATATACGTGTATACATGTTTGTCAGGCTGTATTCGTGACAATTGTCACAGAATATTACCTTTAGTTCTTTCATTTTATTTCAATTGCTTTCTCTGCTAATATTTGCTTTTCGCTAACGACGAAAGTTTTCTCTGTTGATGACGTACCTACTTTTCGTTAAGTGCTCAAAATCTTTTTAGTTAATACATGTAGCTGTGTCATTCAACTTAATCAATTTTATGAAATTGAACTTGCAGAGTCCTAGAATTGAGATTGAGATTCGTGAATTGATTTCACTGAAGTTACTCTTACAGAAGCTCTGATATTTTGAAGTTGGTAATCTCAATTTTTTGTTTTCTTTCAATCTAAAATTATAGTAATTGCGGGTATTACAGTAATTTAAAAAATCTGGTAAAGCTAATGTTAACGCCAGTTTCCTCACTCGAAATTGATATAGTGACGGGAGAGCCAGAATTGAATCCTGCACATACTGATCTGCCATAGAATATCTTACCGACATCGTCATTTGCTCCAGCCACTAATTATTTGTATTACAGTGATTACTAGTACAGCAGTAATTACAAATTAGCTGTGATTAGAGTAATTACTGGTATTACAGCAGTTGCTATTATTATAGTAATTACTAGTGCCACAGTAATTACTAGTGTCACAGTATTTACCAGTGTCACAGTATTTACTAGTGTCACAGTATTTACTAGTGTCACAGTATTTACCAGTGTCACAGTATTTACTAGTGTCACAGTAATTACTAGTGTCACAGTATTTACCAGTGTCACAGTATTTACTAGTGTCACAGTATTTACTAGTGTCACAGTATTTACCAGTGTCACAGTATTTACTAGTGTCACAGTAATTACTAGTGTCACAGTATTTACTAGTGTCACAGTATTTACTAGTGTCACAGTATTTACTAGTGTCACAGTATTTACCAGTGTCACAGTATTTACTAGTGTCACAGTATTTACTAGTGTCACAGTATTTACTAGTGTCACAGTATTTACTAGTGTCACAGTATTTACTAGTGTCACAGTATTTACTAGTGTCACAGTATTTACTAGTGCCACAGTAATTACTAGTGTCACAGTATTTACTAGTGTCACAGTATTTACAGGTATTACAATAATAACTGTAATAATAATTACTGGCATTATAGTACTTACTGGCTGGAGCCAGTGGCGAAGTCGGTAAGATGCTCGACCGCGGACCAGTATGTGCGGTGTTCAAATCCTGGGCTAGCCCGTCACTGACATCGCTTTTGAGTGAGGAAACTGACGTTAACCTTAGATTTACCAGTTTTTACTGGTATGACAGTAATTACCGGGATTACAGTTGCTACCGATATTGCAATAATTACTAATTCATAACATCAACATCTGACATCTGCCGAGAAATTACATGTAATAGATGATACAGTGATAAATTGGGTTGGTATAAATAGATATTCAGAAATATCAAGAGTAATAGAAAGGAGAACCGGTTGGCTCATATATTGACACGGAATGTTTTGCTAAAAGAGGTACCTGAGGGAAGAATGAAAGAAAAAAGGCTAGAGGAGAACCGAGACTTTGGATGCTGGTTGACACGATAACTATTTCATATGCTGATATAAAGAGACTGGCAGAGGATAGAAAGATGTGGAGGAGCTATATATGCCATGGACCTGCCAATAGAGAGAGAGAGGAGAGAGAGAGAGAGAGAGAGAGGGAAGAAAAGAGAGAAAGAGACAAGGGGGAACTGTACGTAAATGGTGGTAAAATAACTAAGCCAACACCTGAAACTGGCGATTTTGCGATTTAAGTTTTTAATTTTACTGCGAAATGGTTCGGTAATTAAAGACGTACAGTTATTCATTATAATAATTAAGAAATCTTACTTCAGAAGTTATTAAAATTAAAATTAAGTCAATAGATATAAAATTATTTCTTATGTAAATCGATCGTTTGGATTCAAACAAGTGTCGTACAACAGGTTAAATGCAGAATATGACAAAATTGTTATTAGAATAAAATCATTTTTTTATAACAATTTAGGTTTTTTACATCGTTATCGATAATGTCGAGAAATAGAAAAGAATAAAGTAGGCCTATGATATTATATGAGGCAATCGTCATAGATACAATACAAGCCACACACAGCTTAGATACATACAGTATATACACTTATTCAGTAACACGATTCTATATGTGTATACATTTGCGTACCGTTCAATTTGTAAAATTATAGGCTTGCAGTATATGCTTACTATGAACAATTGCTAAGCAGGAACTAAATAAGACACTAAATATGTCTTATTTACAGTAGATGCAGGGTTCGAATCCAGTATTCTCCCAGACCCTGACTGACATGCTGTCGAGTAGGAAACTGACGTTAAACTTTACCTTTTGTCTTTTCTATTCGCATCAAGAAATAACGAAACGCACAGCATGATGTTTGCTTAATTACACTACAACGAATTTTTTTAAATGGAACATTATTTTGTACGTAACACTCTCTAACTGATACGCATTTATCTGAAAAAATGCACAAATAAAGATTTATTAAGAACTTCTGCGTAGCCGTGAAAATAATATATTGCATAATTAAGCATTATTTTAACTGTTGGGGGCAATTAATGATGAATTTGATTGCATTTAGGTAATGCATTGATAAGCCAAAAGCTTCTAATATTGCCTAAATTCCAAAATCTTGGTAAATTGAAATTTTTAAAACAAATATGTTGACTTCAACATTCAAACCCTCCAAGCGTAGGAATACATTTCTAATGCAAATTTACGGTTTTGTTTTGTTTTAAATAGCTGTTTTGACAACTGTTCTCCAATTTTTAATATAATTAAATTTGCTAGCTGCACACTAAATGCATTCACTTGCATCGTACACGTATATATGCATAAAATATACAAGTATATACATAGTACATACAGTTGTTCTCGACAATTCTGTCTTCATACTTTATGAATGTATATATCTCCATTTTCGTTATGTATACAATTAGAACAAAGATTGCCATAAGTCGAATTTGCCAAAGTACAGAAGTGATAAGAAAGAAACTGCAGCGAAGTTGAAATGTATGGGAACATTAAGATACAATACTAACATTTTATGAAAGTTTGCAAGACTACAGTGAGAGAGAGAGAGAGATAAGAGAGAGATAGAGAGAGAGAGAGAAAGAGAGAGAGAGAGAGAGAGAGATATATCTATATATAGAGAGAGCAAGCGAGATATATAGCGAGAGGAGATGCATCTATAGAGGATAGAGAGAGATAGAGAGAGAGATAGAGAGAGAGAGAGAGATAGAGGGAGAGAGAGAGAGATAGAGAGAGAGAGAGAGATAGAGAGAGAGAGAGAGAGAGATAGAGAGAGAGAGATAGATAGAGAGAGATGAAGAGTAAGAAAATGATAGATAAGTATTATAGCTCATCGAATAAGAGACACATTTTCTACTCAATCAAAAAGTGACTATTAACTTATCGTCTAATAGCTAGCGTTATTAACTTATCGTCTAATAGCTAGCGTTATTAACTTATCGTCTAATAGCTAATGTTATTAACTTATCGTCTAATAGCTAGCGTTATTAACTTATCGTCTAATAGCTAGTGTTATTAACTTATCGCCTAATAGCTAGCGTTATTAACTTATCGTCTAATAGCTAGTGTTATTAACTTGTCGTCGATTAGCTAGCGTTAATAACTTATCGGCTAATAAGTTAATAGCTAGTGCTATTAACCTATTGGCTAACAGCTAATGTTATTAATTTATCGTTTAATAGTTAATATTCTTAACTTATCGTCTAAAATTTAACTCTATTAATTTATCGTCTAATAGCTAATGCTATTAACTTCTCGTGTATTATCTAACGCTATTAACTTAAAATAAAAATATATATAATAATTAAATATAAATTCCTTGTGTTTGTATAATAAGAGAAATAGCTTGTCATTTTATACCAAAGCTCAGGTCAACAGAACTCATCTTTGTCGATATTAATATGAAGATATTTTTTTTGGGAATGACGAATCGATCGAAATAGAGAAAAAGACTGAGAAAATCGAAAGGAGAGTCAAAAGAAATCTGACATAAAAACAGCTTTAACAACTGACGAAAGAAGAAGAGGAATTGGCCGGAGACTGAGTCCTGACGCACATCTTAGGAGGCATCCTGACGTCGTCTTAGGGAGCATTATGACGTCATCTTAGGAAGCCTTATGACGTCATCTTAGGAAGCATCATGACGTCATCTTAGGAAGCATTATGACGTCATCTTAGGAAGCATTATGGCGTCATCTTAGGAAGCATGAGTGCAGACGTCATCTTAGGGAACATCCTGACATCACACTGGGGAGCATGAGTCATGACGTCACACTAGGGCACATCCTGACGTCATCCTAGGGGGCATCTCTCCTCAGTAACCTCCAGGCTGGACTGGCGACCCTCTTCTCTGGAACATTCCAAAAAATCAGTAGATCGATAAATCAATCGGTAAATCAATCGATAAATCAGTTATATATGACCTGGTATTTAATGATGCTCTGAATGTATAAATGACTAATACAGTCACTGGTAAAACTGATGTTAACGTCAGTTTCCTCACTCGAAAGTGAGTGATGTCAGTGACGGGCGAGCCCAGGATTTGAACCCACTAACAGTATGTCAAGTGATACGTAAAGACACGGTAAGATTTTTAGCTTTTAGTTGTATGGACACGTTAAACCAAATAAACTACAAAAAGTTTATCCTCTATGAGTTCTTTAATCATAGGCAATTTATATGTGTGGAAATCAACCAGTAATTTATACAAAGGGAACAATTTCTTTCTGGGCCTCAGGCAGATAGGCGACGTTAGACACAAGCTAAATATCAAGTCTATATCACCGTTAAGAAGCTTAGCCGTATTAGATCTAAATTATTATAAATTATCGTCAAATTTTGCCATGAGATAATTTACAGCAGACCAAGTTCTCAAATATCTCTTAATTTTCAATTTATCATTTCAGAATGATGATAATTGAGAGAAAAATACGGACATCAAAACCGTCGATTCCTGATTAGAGCGAAACTAGCACGCACAAATTAGCACGCACGCTGGTATAGTATAGAGATGGGAATTTTATGAATTTCCAGAGTTTGGGTTCGGTTCGGTTCGTTGAAAATGAAAGTTCGGTTCGGGTTCGGGTAGAGCAGTTGACAATTTGAGAGTTCGGTTCGGTTCGTTTCGTTGAAAATGAAAGTTCGGTTCGGGTTCGGTTCTAAAAAGGGTTCGGGTTTGGTTCGATTTCCATCTCTAGTATAGTATATCAATCAGACTTTTTACTTCATGTTTCAGAATTTCCGTAAAAGAAATATTGTCTTAGCTGCAGTGATCGCGACGGTAACTAAATAATGATCTTGATTTAATCACTTAGACACTTTTATTAAATACAGACTGATTTTACTCAGACCGGTTCTTCTCTCCTGACATCTCTCTCCTTGGTAATCCTGAGAGCACCTGTAGATCAATCAAACACAAATTCATTAACGAATCAATTTGTGAAACTATTATTTGCATACAATTTACGGACTATGATGACAAGAAAAATCAAATCAAATCTGAGTCAATTACAATCGGTTGATCCCCAGAGTGGCTGAAAATTGCACATGGCTGCATTATCCGTATCGTGTCCGGGGTAAGGTGCGTTGTGTTCGGGTGCATGAATCCATGCAGCACGAGTTTTAAGGAACGACTAATCAAAGGCATAAAAACAGCGAATCCTACCTAAGAAGTCATATTTTCGTAAAGCTCATCTCTCATGCTTTTAATTACTACTGTAAGGAAATGTATGTAATGTAGAATAAGAATTCAGTGAGATTTATTAAATGTGGGCAAATTCATTACTAGATCACGAGATACTGTTCATACGATTGTAGGGTTTAGCATGGCATGGGCTGTAGAATAAATAGGGTTGTAGGGTTTATATGGTGGTAGGATAAATTGGGTTGTAGGGTTTATAGGGTTGAAGGATTTATAGGATATACAGGATATATCTAGGAAAAACATTCAGGCAAGATGAAAAGTCTCTGGTGAGAAAAATACTTTAAAGATTAAAAGCCGATATTGTTTAGAAATATGCACCATGGATCTGTGATATGACAGAGTGCTTGTAAGAGGAAGATTAACAGCTTTCACTTACTGGCAGAGTCTTTTGTTGTGTAGAGATGGCAGTTCGTAACACGTTCCATCGTTTAGACAGTAGTTTTGTGCAGTCTTATTGCACGGAACCGCATGATCTATCTTACCTGTGGATACAACAACAACATGAAACATACAGAGTGCAATTGTGAATACTTCAATCAATAAAATTCAATCCATTGCATCAATCAATATACTGGCTGGAGTCAGTGGAGAAGTCGTTTAGATTTTCGACCGCGGATCAGTATGTGCGGGTTCAAATACTGGGCTCGCCCGTCACTGACATCGCTTTCGAGTGAAGAAACTGACGTTAACCTTAGCTTTACCAGTTTACTCTGTGTTTATTATAACCGATACCCCTAATTGTTATAGCAATAAGGACGTAACGAGCCGACAGATATTCTTGAAATTTGCCGAACGCATTCAATTTTCAGAAAGATGGAATAAGAATTTCGTTTGAATTTCTTTAATAACAGGGAAGTTAGAGATTTGAAAATTTGAATAGAGTCCAATAAAAAATTTCCTGTATACGAATACTGGCATGTTACATGCAGCGTCAGTGTAACAACTGCAACATGCATGCATCTAAACAATCAATTAATTGACCAATTAATTAATTTATTGATTAATCAATTAACTAACTAGTCCCTGTAGTCCGCTCGCTTGTATCTCAACTTGTATGCTTTCTCATTTCATTCGTTAGTAGTTACTTATATATTATTGTTTAATTATATTTGTTATTACCTTTAACTTTATTCTAAAGAGTCGCGTGATAGCTCTACAAGGAAATAAAAAGATAACATTTCACTCAATATTGGTGCGACAATACTAAATTTAAAAAAATTAAAATGTTTCTTAATTATCTTCAGGGGTCTTGGAAAAATTAATGTTTGCTATTTTTTCCGTATTGCTCTTATGTGCCTATTTTAAACACGAATTATAGTAAAATTATCAACTATATTGATATCTATCACTTTTATACCACATATTTAAACAGTTCGGCAGGATCACCTCAGGAGACGTCCCTTACATTGCTTTTGGCGAGGAAGCGGACGTTAGATTTCTTTTTGATTGATTGATCTGTCATTTAAGACTTCATGACGTTAATCTTTCGTTATTGAGACATTCTAGAACGTGTATTTCACACTACTCAGTGTAGTGTTAACAAGTTTATTTATTTTGTTTGAATGTCTCAATAGCGTAGGGGTAACGTCATGAACTTTTAAATGACTGATCCTGAGGTAAATTGAACCTTCGTGGGTTCGAATCCTAGCCGCGCTGATCTGAGAGTAAAATCTCGGACATTCACTGGACTGGCTACACGGAAAATGGTCAAAATTGCCTAACGGATTTAACATGTGGTATTAAAAGTGATAGATATCAGCGTTGTTGATCGTTTCACTCTAATACGTGTTTACTTTTTTATACTTTTTTATGCAGTATTTTAGTATTCTCACATTATATACTCATTCAGATTAATATTAAAACCTGAATTACAAAAATTTACATTATGCAACATGTGCATTGTGCAAGTTAAAAATGTATATATTTAACGTAAACTTCCTCCCGACTTCAACCAACACGACCCTGGATAATTTATCCGAGTCTTTCTATGAAATTCTTATCTACTTCTCGGTTCTTCTTTAATCTCACTAAAGCTCCGACTCCTCATCTTCTCTCTGTCTATCCCTACAAGTGACTCTTGAAATTCAGACAACGCTTAGACTGGCAAAATCCGGAGTTTCCGAATCCTGCTCACTAGGGACAAAATTTCCCTGGACAAAAATTTCCCTTGGATAGCATTTCCTTTGAAATAGTCGCCTTTATTTCAGTTATTTACCAATACCTAGCGTAGCGGAGTGTCAAATAGGATTAAGGGTTCCGGTGTATCGGAAGCAGAATTACTACCTACTGTAGATAATAGCCTTTCTCTCTTTCACTCTCAATCACTCACTCTCTCTTTCTCTCTCTCTTTCTCTCTATCTCTATCTCTCTCTCTCTCTCTCTCTCTCTGAGTGACAAATTATCCGTCCCCTTTCAACCCTTAAAAAGTGAGCCCCTATACTGCCAATTATCCCCTAAAGCATTATTCTCTCTGTTCAGGATGGTGCCTTTTAGGCACAATCTTATGAGTCTTTTCTAAGCCTTCTACTGGCCTCAAGATAAATTCTCTGAGAATGTTTAGTGCCTTCCATTTGCCTGGAAGATATAATCTTATTTTAGCCTGGGTGCCTTTAAGACAAAACCCTCAGCACCTGCTGTGTCTCTAAGTGTTCGCCATAAGTGATCTTTCGTTGCGCTTCACATATACTTATTAGTTTCAGTTACTTTATACGTAATAAACTACTTTTCATTAACCTTTCAATATGAAATTTCGTCAAGAAAATAAAATAAAAGTAAGGTATTTTTAAGAGAATGAAATAGGAAGCACCGGAAGCTGTTTATCCTGAAACCAGAAAAAACATGTAAAGCGAAAGTGCTTCCACTCTTTGACCTCTCATTCGTCTCCGTGCCTTTCATTCTTCCTTCTTCCTTCCATCATTCACGATCCTTAAAAGTTAGAAGTTAAATTGAATCATCATTTCCCGTCCAATTGCAATGGTTCGATTGAGATTAAGCCGAAATTATATGCCTATGTGACCCTTGTATGACTCCAGTATGACCCCTGTATGACTCCATAAATGTTCGCTAAAATAGTATTTGTAACTTAATATACTGCAAGGGCCGATTTGGCGTCTGTTTTTGGAACATGAATAAAGTGGTTAGTGAAACAAGGCGGGGATTTGAAAAACAAACACCTTTTCATGCTTTTTGAATTGCTAATCCTTTATCTATCTAGCTATCTATCTATCTATCTATCTATCTATCTATCTATCTATCTATCTATCTATCTATCTATCTATCTATCTATCTATCTATCTATCTATCTATCTATCTATTATCTATCTATCCCTCTCTCTATCTATCTATCTAATCTATCTATCTATCTATCTATCTATATATATATATATATATATATATATATATATATATATATATATATATATAATATTAAAATTCAAAATAATAAAAATGAAATAACCATAAATTTGATTACTTTTAAGTGTTCACGTATAGTCGTAAAGAATTGACAGTCTTTTATTCTTACAAGTTATACGAATGGGCTATATACATAGTCGCCTGCATTATAAACCATGCCCACATGCCCGGGCGTTCTGAAATTTGATGATTTTGAAAAACTGTTATTCTATTTCTTCATTTGTGTCTAATTGAGATCTCTTTTTCTTTTTCCATCATCTCTAGGGCTATGAATCAATCATAACTCAGTGATTGATTGGAATGGGATCATGTGAAGTAAGAATGTGATATCTGGAGACTATATTTATGGTTTCATTTATTAGCTACTGTAGTTCAGAATTTATTTGGATGCCCTCCCATTTTTGAATGGTGCACGTGCATATAAGGGCTCCAGTAAAAATTGCGGGCATCAAAATAATTATAGCGTATAATTACATATAATAATAATAAAATTAATTTCACATTTGGAATATATTTAAACGTAATTAGGCTATTCCTATGAGCTGTACTTCGGAAAAGTTTAGTTTTACATATTTAATCTAAATGTATCAAAAAAATTATATTTACAAATATAATATATGTAGTATAATGCACTGTACGTTTATAAGTATACTTTGCATATACATGCATCTACAAATGCTGTATGTACATTTTTCATACAATATAATGTGCATATATAAACGTAAATTTGATTAATGATTTAGACGGAATTTTCAGTGGACCAGCGCTTTTTGATTAGTGCTGAATTTATGCCGATATTTTTACAAACATTTAATCGAACAACGACATCGCTAAGTCAAATTGGACTTTTTAGAATGATATTCGAGTGAGTTCCGGCTACTCCGTCGTTGACGGAAATGATTCCGAGGAAGTGCCACCATTGCTTTCCCTCTTATCGGGACGACGTCGATACTTTATGCGACTAGCTCGATCCAGACTTCTAGAATCGCGAGATACGCATCGATATAAGTACAAATCATGATAGGATGGGAATTTGCAGCGGTCGGACTGGAAATTATGAACTCCGATTAGTCGGAACTGAGCAGAGTTAATTTTCTCGCATTTCATTTGGGAAACTAGAGCCATTTTATAGACGAGGGGTGAGAAAAAATTTGGTGTAAAATTGGGTAAAAGAATTATCAATAGGTACTGTATGGTGAAATTTTTAATGGTGATCTACATAGTTGAATATCTTCTCCTCCCCGGAAAATTCAACCCCCTACTCAATTTTTATATGAATTCTAGAATTATTCTCTCTATGCTATAAACTATCGTCCAACAAAATATCTAATAGAGAGCGATATTATTTATTGAGACTAGGTGTGTGTGTGTATGTGTGTGTCTGTGTCAGTGTCTGTTACGGTGGATACGTATGAGAGAGTGAGATATATAAATAAACATAAGGATGGGTGGAGATATAGATAAATTAAGAGAGAGAGAGGGAGAGAGAGTGAGAGAGAGGGAGAGAGAGAGATTTTGTGTTGGGTACAGGGCGAGAATAACATTAATTTGATAATATGAGACGATGGGAAAGATGAAGAGGGAATTACTTGAGGATTGCTGTTCACAAATTATTTCAGGAAGCGAACTTCAAAATCAACGCTTCACCATCAACTCTTTAAATATATATTTTTCATGACATCCATGAATTAGCAAATGGTAAATGGTTTACAGCAAAATGAGTCTCTTCCAAAGTAAATAACGGATGCAATTAGTATTACAACACATAGGTTGGTGTTGTCATACTAAGTGCATACGTTATTTTTGTAAGCGTTGTACAGGGTGGCAAGTAAACTTTTTCTAGAGGTTCACAGTAAGAGCAAATAGGAACAGGTAAGAACAAGTAAGAACAAGTAAGAACAAGTAAGAACAAGTAAGAACAAGTAAGAACAAGTAAGAACAAGTCATAATATCATATCATGACGCTGGCCACCCCGTATGCCAGAAGCGTAAACAATGTCAACAAATGCGCTGATATTGTAATCAATAATTACTAAAAATACAAGTAAATAGATATCTTTGACATCAATGAAGTTTAATGTTTAATGTTTAATAGAGTATATCACGCTAAGGCATCTCTATACTTTACAACAGTTACAGTAAAATAAGTAATATACAATAAAATGCACACAGTAAAAATCACTAATTGATCAAATAACTATCATACGTAACGTAACGTATAATATTTAATCAGATTGCAATATTTAAGCCACGCAACAATAAGCATCGGGAATAAGAACGCTCGGACGTAGAAAAATGTGCTTATCGTAAATTTCAACTTACTGTGTACGGTTAGCTGAATTGTGAGAGGTTTTGTTGATCCGAGAGCATTGGTAGCACTGCAGTAATATAAGCCAGCGTCTGATTTGGTTACATTACGAATTCTTAGCCTCAAAGTTTTCCTGCAAAAAATTATTGAATCTGTTAATTAATCTGTTAATCTATAGTCAAAATGGAATCGATTGTTGATCGATCGGAATATCAAAGTAAATCAATCAGTCGATCAATCGCTCGGTCAATTAATCAATCTATCCATCAACAAATAAGGAAATCAGTCATTTATTCAGATAGTCAGTGAGTCAGTGAGTTAGAGATACAGTTAATAAGTAAGTCAGTGTGGCGTTCAGTGAGTCAGTGAACTATTTAATCAGTAAGTTAGTCAGCCAGTAAAAAAGTCAATAAATGCATTTTGCCATAAATTATTTGCAATAAATTAACTTAATTAACACTTTTATTATTAACTTAATTATTAACTTTTGCAATAACTTAATTTTGCTAGGATAGCTTAGGATATCCTAGATGCGATTGTTACAATTCTGAAAATCGTTCAGAAAGCCAATCATGACTCAATCAATCTATTTCATAATCATTTGATCCGACAGATATAACTGAGTGTTAGAATTTTGAATACACAGATACACATTAATCAAAACAGATACACATTTATCAAAACTCTTGACGGATCAAACTTGGCTAAGAAATAGAAGAGAAATGAAAGAAAGAGCTAAATAACATCCATAAATCACATCAATCAATACACGCTGAACAGTTATGAAAGGCTTACAAATAAACTTACTGATCTACTGAGCTAATTTCTCTTTCTAATTATCTCACACGCGGATCAGTAGTTGGGGGGTTCAAATCCTGGGCTAAACCCGTCACTGACATCACTTTCGAGTGAGGAAACTGACGTTAACCTTATCTTTACACACATGGTTTCCACAAACCCTTTTTGACGTAATCGAAATTGTCGACCGTTGCCTACAATAAAGCCTGATCTAGACCACGTGACATTGGGGGAGGGGCTACCAGCTGTCACTGTACATTTCATATCAACCTGCTTCCCTTCGAGTCGTTGAACCTGTACCCTCTTACCCTCACGCTCGATTCGTGGTCGAGCAGCTGTTTGTAACATAAAATTATCAATAATATTATTTGTGGCTTAGATATTAATAGGCAGAGGCAGGCCGAGAGGCAGAGGCAGGCCGAGATTAGGTATGTCAAATGATTAAAAGACACACTCATATGTGGACATGATGAGGAATGCGGAAGACAGAGAAGAGTGGAGGCGTTATAAACCATGGACCTGCCAGTAGGTAGTGCACAAAGAGAGAGAGATTAATAAATGCAAATTATTAACACAGTAAAGCTAAGTTGAATTGAATTGAGATTGTAACTGGGGAAGCAGTATTTGTACCCTTTCAATATAAGATACCGTTGTGCAGCCTCTCTCTCTCTCTCTCTCTGTCTTTCTCTCTATATTTCTCTATTTCTCTCTCGGTGTAACACCTATTTTCAGATCCATGGCATAAAAATCTTCTACGTACTTTTATCCTAAGTTTTTCATTTAATATAAATAAGAATGCGTTATCTAGCATATCTACTTTTCATTTCCTTCTTACACATTATTGAACATATTTTAAAGTTGATTTGTCATTGCATTTCTCAGCGTCTGTTTACCTAGAACGACATGTTCGGTATACGACTGGTCTATTTAAAAGCGTTTAGAATGCAGGGCAAGAAAGTTTTTTTCGTTATCCTGTTCACGTTCGCCTAACACGCGAAAGGTCCCCAGTTCGAGTCTGGGAGGAAACAAATAGAATTTTGTAACTTAGTTTCATTCTACTTCTATTTATACTTATATACCGAATATGTTATTACGTTAATTTTTCTTGCTTAGTTTATGTTTTTTTCTTTATTTTGTAGTTTTATTTATTTTCTCTTCTCTCTATGATTAATTTTCGTTCAACAGAACCATAGTTCAAGACCGTGCGTTTGAATTGTGTCGAATGATTCAAGTATGTTAAAGTATTTAAACCCTGGAATCTCGACCTATTGTATTCCTAATTAGCCGTTTATAATCGCGTTAAGGGATTAATTCTATTTAACTGCTGCTCGCATTGTTTTAAGCTGCATAACAATATAAAACTGACCCGAGTACGGAATGCAACAGAATGCCGAGAAAATTGCAACAATATATCGAATGACGCGTATTAGTAACGCATTCTCTTGTTGCAAATCATAGACTTGGGGCATCACGTGCAATGATGTAAAGAGAATTACACAAGAGACCATACTCTCTTCAAAGTCTCTAATATTAGGTTCGATTCGTAACTTCAAAGACAATACAATATTCAGTCTCTCTCTTAAAAATGTAGGACTTTCTTTAGCGAAACATTTAGAGAAATATAATTATAAAGATATCTACCTACTACAAAGCTGATCTCACCAAAATCCAATAGAAATAATTGAGATGTTAATATTACGACTGAACTGCAGGATATGAATTATACTATTCCATTGACGCACAAGCAAATTTGCCATTTTCAAAAATAATTAATAATGAAATATAATCTCTTTAAGCAAAGAATTTCATGATTAGTATAAATTTTCATTATATTTAACGGTCGGAATACGACAGTGAATAAAAAACACACATTTAAAAAGAATAGCCTTATATCTCAGAATCAAATTTAAAAACTTAAGATTTGAATTTCCAAAAGCATTAGTATATATTTCCATATCACATGGGGTTATTAATGGTGTAATTGAAAACACCGAACAAATTTTTATTGTCTCAAGCAAACCTGACTACAAACCAATTCACAAGATCTAACTTAAACATTAAAAATCAAGGTAGTAATTGACGGGAATCGAGCCAAAGTGCTGAATTTATTTCTACATGAACCTAATTCAAGACGAAGAGCAATGAGAAATCATTCTAGGAATTTCTGGAATGTCTTCGATACGTCCGAATCTAATGCAATCACTACCAGACTAGCTTGGTTTCTATAGCCGTGACTTTATGTATCTTCATTTACGTCACTCCACTGAAGTCCGGTTTAAAAACAGTTTTTATTACCCCAGAGGCTCTCAGTGGCTGGAGCCAGTGGCGAAGTCGGTAAGATACTCGACCGCGGATCAGTTGATGCGGGTTCAAATCCTGGGCTCGCCTGTCACTGACATCGCTTTCGAGTGAGGAAACTGACGTTAACCTTAGCTTTACCAGCTTTACCAGTGACGTGTGGACCATTTGTAGCGAAGTTTATTCGTTGGAGAGTTCGCTGGAAGAGGCTTGAGTTCAAAGCCTGGCTTAGAATACAAGAAATTAAAACTAAATTACGGTAGGTATGTATAAGTGATCATTGTTAGATTTATCGAATATTTATTTTTGATGCCTTTCTAGGTAAATTAGGCAAAAGAAATGAAAAGAAATAATCAACTGTTGAAAAATGTTTGCGAAATAGAAAGAAAATCTTGCATATACATGTAAGGTGCGCATGTAGTATATCGTAAGAGCGTACATATATATACATGTATATCATACAGTATGGACGTTAGTGATATAGGAGAATTAAATACGAAAGTTGAATGACACGTATAAATAGTGGCACATATTTAGCGAATTCACCAATATGCGGCTCCTATAAGATTTAATTTTACAAATAATATACCTTGAGGTTTTCAATTTACATCATCATTGACATCTTCACTTAAATCCCAGTTTAACTAGAGTCGGAATAAACTTTACATTCGTTAAAAAATTATATAACTATTTCTAGACCCTAGACGCTAACCAACCGAATGCCCTTTCTGACATTGGTTTTGGTCTTAGATCAATGTAGCCTTTTACGATACGCGCAATTCACAGTAGGTCTATTATATTCTATACAATTTAAATTAATTTAAATACATTAAATTAAATTAATACAGGTTAGTGGGAAATAAAATTGTTAGTAAAGAGATAATTGATCCAATTTTTTAAAATTAAAGAATGTAGAAATAAATAGTAGAAGTGCCAGTGATCCAGATCAATGAGACAGTAACAGGAAGTAGTTTACATCCTATGGCCATTGCTTAATGTTCTCTCAAACAATATTTTGACTTCGATGATCATTAAAAAACTTTTAATGTCTACATTACTGATGATCTAAAGTCTGAAGAATGATGAAGAATTTAAAATTGAATTGTAGTAACGACGTTCCTAACCAATATGTCCACTGCACCTACAACTAAGTCAAGAATCGCCTATACGAATTAGTTTAGACAAAAATGAAGCATTTCACAAACATTTCTTGCAGGGCTGTTCTAATTAAATCATATCCACATTTGCTAAATTAAAAATGCAGATTTCCTGACGGATTTCTTTCCCGCCACATGCAGATTTTCCTGGACTTAGCGGTTTTTTCTACCGACCCGTACCACTTCGTACAAACCAACGCCTGTTAGCAGCTAGCACCGTGCCGACGACCGGGAGATTTCAGTGGACGATAGAATTCTGTCAGAATTTTAAAATACATGTAGAAAGAAAAAATTAGAAGAGATCTCATGGGGACCCAGGTTTGGGCACTTGTATGACCAGCGCAGATGTAAGATTAATAGTAATTCATTAAGAAATAGCGGCAGAATTTTGAGAAAGAAATAAATGTTCCGAAAATAATAAGATTTAAGCAAAGGTAAGAATCAAAGTTTCTCTTTTACTTCATATCCATATTTTCAATTAAATTGATCGCTATAATTGAACCAAAACCACGAACTCATCAGCTGCTTGCAATAACTAGAAACATACTCCATGAGAAACTACTGACATTGCTAATATCTTGAGATACAAAAATCTTAGAGCACTGAGAGTAGTGCCATGAATACTTGTATTTAATTTTACATGTAGATTTATTTTATTTTTACGATATATATATATATATATATATATATATATGTATATGTATATATATATATATATATATATATATATATATATGTATATGTATATATATATATATATATATATATATATATATATATATATATATATATAATGCCACTTGGGCAACTAAAACACATACTGAACACAAAAGCAAATGTATTGCAAACAAAGAAAAGAAAATATTAAAAAATCAATAAGCTTCTCTTTGAAAGGTATGTAATTACCAAATAATCAACTTTATTTAAATACAAAAGATCGTCCAGATTGGCTTTGAACCCGTGGCTTTACTCTTATCTGACAAGCGCGCTACATATTCAGATTCAAGAGCGATGTTTTAAGAAACGAAATAGAAAGTTGCGGAAAATATGGACAATTTGTTGACAGTATAGTCAATGACGTTCTTCAACTGTACACCACGGTGTTTAACAGTACACCACGGTGTTTAACAGTACACCACAGTGTTTAACAGTACACCACGGTGTTTAACAGTACACCACGGTGTTTAACAGTACACCACGGTGTTTAACAGTACACCACGGCCTTCAACTGTACACCACGGTGTTTAACAGTACACCACGGCCTTCAACTGTACACCACGGTGTTTAACAGTACACCACGGCCTTCAACTGTACACATGGTGTTTTACAGTACACCACGGTCTTCAACTGTACACCACGATGTTTAACAGTACACCACGGTGTTTAACAGTACACCACGGTGTTTAACAGTGCACCACGGTGTTTAGCAGTACACCCAGGTCTTTAACAGTACACCCAGGTCTTTAACAGTACACCACGGTCTTTAAAAATAAACCACGATCTTTAACAGTACACCACCGTCTTTAACAATAAACCACGATCTTTAACAGTATACCGCGGTCTTTAACAATACACCACGATCTTTAACTGTACACCCAGGTCTGTAACAGTACTCCAAGGTCTGTAACAGTACACCACGGTCTTTAAGAGTACACCACGATCTTTAACAGTACATCGCGGTCTTTAACAGTACACCGCGTATGAGAAAATTACGTTAAGGTTAAGGTTGATTTTTAACGGTCTCCTATCATTTGAATACTACACGTTTAAGCCGCTGTACGCTGTAATTTGGTTTTAGTTTTCTCGATTTGATCTTATTTTATTTGCCATGGATTTTACTTTCTTCTCGGCCCTTCCTATAACCGAACTAACGAAATTTTTAATCGAAATATGGTTCATCATAATTCTTCATTTTCATAAACTACTTGACTCAATGCGCGCCCGTCAATCTAGCTGTTCAACTATGTTGATATAATTGTCTATACATTTAACATACAGTAAAGTCAAGGATTCGTCTCAGACAAAAACATACGGTTCATGGCCAATGGCGTGTATCACACTGTTATGCAGTATGCTAGACTCTGTATCTAATGAATAGAATGTTAATTTATAGCACAATTTTTCTGTGCTTTCATGAATGCCATTCATATTTGTATGCAAGTAAGTTGTTAATATGTAGGCCTATAACATGTGGTGTGAATGTTTTACAATAATTTGATGTTCACCTTAGAATGGGTAGATTAGTACAATTAGTCGCCTCTTCGTGGTGGTTTCCTTTATTTTATACGACATTTCTAATATCCGACACGGACGTAAAACGACGATCATTTACATCTCTAATATTTCTGGTTATTGTTAAGTCTGTGTGTACGAATGTATAGCTCTCACTGATTTGTTATTGACAGATTTTAATAGCAACTTGGTTGTCAGACTTATGTTCTTGTCTCGTTATCTGGTTATTTTAAGATTCAAAGGTCAGCTGAAATTGCAGATATAATACAATACACACTTTGAATGGCTTACGTACTAATCTTAACTTATTTACAAATAAATACTAAGCGGAAATATGGCAGAGCTGCAGTTTATTCACAGAATTCTCAATTTAAAAGGCACTGGCATCGCTAATTCGCTCCTTCACTCTACATGTAATTGCACTATTTCTCTCTTATATCATATTTCGAGCTTCGATTTGATGGCCTACAAGTAGTTACTAGTAGAAAGCTTGTCTGTCATGCAGGTTGTCGTCCTTTCGAATCACAACCGGTCTGTCTCTAACACTATCTGGAGGTTAGGAAGCATCATAGGTCTGTATAATCGCAGGTCCTCGAATGCGAAATGCCATCTCTCTCTTAGTGCACTGCCTACTGGCAGGACCATGGTATTTAACGCCTCTATTCTTCGCTGTCTTCGGCTTTCCTCTTCATGTCCACATATGAGTGGATCTTAAAATCATCTACACAAAAAAGATCTACTCATATGTGGACATAAAGAGGAAAGCGGAAGATAAAGAAGAGTGGAGGCGTTTTATGCCATGGACCTGCCAATAGGCAGTGCACCAAGAGAAAGAGAGAGAGATGAGAGAGTATTAGAGTAATACTAACCACACGTTCTACAGCTGTGATTCTTTACAGTCTCTCTTTTGCCTTTGTCAGATTCTACAGGAATTGCAGTAGGCACAAATTTCTCATCACCGGGGTGGTTTGTCAAATGTGGAAATTTTTGAAAAGATCCAGAGGAACCGAGTCGACTCCTAGACTCCTCTTGACCTAGATCAGAATCACGGACTTGTGAATCAAAAGCGTCCTTTCTCACTATCTGACTCTTCGAAAATGTACTCAAATTAGATTTATCTGTTAGAAACACTATATATCTGACAGTACTGTTCACGGGATTAAATGGACCCATACATTGTCCACTTGACGTGGAGCTAAACGGGCCTACACGAATTATCATTCCTCTTCCACGATTGGAAGTGGCTTTGCCCTTGTGCCGCCTTCGATGAACAGTGAAGTTGCGAGAACCAACCTTAAGTTGTTTCGATTGAGATCTCTTAATTCGAATAGAATTGTCACTGAAAAAATATTTGTTATCGGACCCTAAATTATCCGTTAACGATTCGTATATTTTTTCACCGGATAACTCATTAGAGTTGGTGTCTAAAGATACGTTATTTGATAACTGGATATTTATAGAATGTTCTGGGTTTCCCCTCGTCTTTGGTTTACCCTTGTTCGCCATGCTGCCCTTGACCCTAGGGCTATTGTCCCTTTTGATGCTGCTGCCCTGATAGAATTTAGACATAACGAATTTATCCATTAATTTAGTTTGAAATTGTTCTTCAAGTGAATCTTTAATGCCAGATGAAGTTTCCTTCTCGTTCTTCGACGACTGTTCTCGATTTCTCGATAATAATTTTTCTAGTAATTTGTCGCTAGGGGACTGGTGGTCAACTAACCCGCCTGTTACGAATCCCATGTTGTTCGAATTATCTTCAGTTACTGACTCTTCAAACAAACTGCTGCTAGACGATTCTTCTGCAAGTTGATTTGGTGCAGGAGGATCTGGAATATCATCATGGACGCTTGGTGGACTGACGCGTGATGTGCTGTCACTCCAGGTCAAGAGTTCATCAGCCGAGGTTGACCGGTAGTCTCTAGGAATCAGATCTTGAGATATTTTGTCTCCAGGTATTTTATTCAGCGTCGATTTGAATAATTCGAAATCTTTACGGAACGAGTTTAGGCTCGATAGGTCTTCTGAATCCTGCAGAACATTTGCGACGTCTTCATTTACATGATCCCCTACAATGAGACGATTTGTGGCATCAGTTTCAAAGATACCCTGTCTTTTTGACTTAATCTTGTTTAAATTTTCGCTGTCACTGTCTACCACATATCCCGAAGTTTGTGGGTAGCCAAGATAAGATTCTTGTGACGTTTCTTCATTGTCATTTTTTGTATTATCCTCATCGGTGTTAGCAACCGCTCGCTTTCTTCGAAACATAAATTCAGATATGCTAAACGGAAATTTAGCGTCAGTTTTCTTGGATATAACCTCGTTACCATCCTGTATGCTTTTTCCTGTTCTATACAATGAAATGCTCTGGTTATTGAATAGCGAATCCTTTTCGTAAATTAGTGGACTAAAGTCTTTGCGGCTTCCTTTGAGAATTTTACGAATGCGAAAGATGACAAATTGACAACCGGGAATTGTCGACAAGGGTATCATATCAACGGCGCGACCTTCAAATACCAACTCCGATCTCACTGTCAATGAAGCGACGTCCGTGAATAGATTGGGCGACAATTCAGAGAGAGACCATGCAGCTTCAAGTTGGGAATCTACTGACCTAGATGAAATCCTCTGGGATTTTGATTGCCCCTCCAAAACTGGAGCTTCGACTAGAGCAGGATTTTCTTCCAGACGACGATCTTGAGATGATATAGGAGTCGACCTTGATGCCAAGGTCAGGTGGATCTGCAGCAGGATTAGGGTAAGAACTACGTTGCAGCTCTTCGCAAGTACTGACATAACTCCTTACGGTAATGAAAGCTAGAATTTAGTAGCATTGGAGTATTTAATGATATCTGTAAAGCCCTTCAGTGAATCTTGCACGAATTTTCGACAATCTGAATATCTTTGTTTGTCGCTTGTCTTTCAAGTATAGTCTTATATGTTACTATCATACTGATATCATTGCAAATCTCATGCTATCTTATTAAACAGCTTTAATTGGAATATATGCTTTTCATAAACTTTATTTTTATAATTTGACAAAAAAGAAATTAAATCCTTGTCGTGTCTCATAACTGTAACAGTTAAGAAAATCTGATCATAAATCGATGTAATTTATAAGCTAAATTTCAGTTATCTGTAATATTAAAGATTTCGAAACATCTCTTCTTCTTTTAGTGGACTGTCTAACGGCAGTTACAAGGCATATAACTCTTCCGGCCGATTTTATCCTCAGATTCCTTGTTATCTCTATATACGAATTTGTTATCAGATCATCCAGCATCCCATGTCTTGGTCTTCCACTAACTCTTTTCCCTTGCAATCTTCTTTCTGTTACATCTTTAAGCAAACTACCTCCCCCTTATAATATGTGCTATTCATCTTTTCTTTCTATTTCGTATCACATTTCTTAACTATCTATCTGTACCGACTCTCAAGAACTTCTTCATTTGTAATTTTTATCAGTGCAACTAATCTTTTCCATCATTTTCCGTAACCACATTTCCAATGCCTTTGTTTCCTTATAGGATATAAGGAAACAAAGGCATTGGAAATAAACTTGGACGTTAAAGAAAGAGCCACATTTCCGATGCCTTTGTTTCCTTATAGGATATAAGGAAACAAAGGCATTGGAAATGTGGCTCTTTCTTTAACGTCCAAGTTTCACATACATATAGAAGTGTCGACTAAACCAATGTTTTCACAATCTTTATCATTATGCTGTTCCCAATGCCTTTTGTTAGCAGATCTTGTCTCTTTTCGAAAGCCTCTTTCGAAACATCAAGCCTACATAAATCCAATCTAACGATTTTTTATGTATATCATAATGATAATCGTGCAACATAATTAAAATTCAATTGTTTAAATTTACTATATTCTTCGCTAAGTTGTTCAATGTAGAAAATAATACCACAAGGACAATTGTAAATAATGCTGCCATTACTAGTAACAAGTCCACTTCCATTACCTTACTATCTATCACCTCATTTAATTATTGTTACTTGTACTATTAAGATTACGATTACAATTACTATTACTTCTGCTACTACTATTACTACTACTATTACTATTGCCATTATTATTACTATTACTCTTACCATTAATATTGCTATTACTATTACTACAATTATTAGCATTACTACTACTACTAATAATAATAATAATAATATTATTATTATTATAACTCTTAGCATTGTTTTTACTATTACTTTTCTACTGCCATTACTATTACTATTACTATTTTGCCATTATTATTACTCTTACTATTACTACAATCATTAGCATTTCTATTAATATTATTATTATTACTACTAATAATATTATTATAACTCTTAGCATTGTTTTTACTCTTACATTTCTGCTGCCATTCGTATTATTATTACTCAAGTTATTATAAATTTACGCATCTTCAGCGTATGTTTCCCTCTTTAATAGTTACAAATAGTTTCCTATATGGGTGTAGAATTTATCCCAACACTAGTTAAACTGAGATTCAGAGAACGGAAGATGACAACAACGACTAAACAGATGTAGAAAATGAATTTTGTTTGCATATATCTGCAGTAATTACCGATACTGGTATCACGTTTTAGCAAGGTCTCTATTCAACAATCATTAAGAACGATTATAAACCGCTTTACCAAGTCGTGACCAGGGCATGGAACTATTGTAGTAGATAAATATAGCACGGTGTTATCTGAATCAGCTGCACGTGAAAAACTCTGTGGTCACTATTACCAGCTTACTGTGTGCATACAGAAAAATAAGAATGATCAAATGACGACAACACTGGTTGTCTCTGTCAGTGCACACATTCTAGCTACTGCACTTGAACACAAATGACTGATGCACACTTCTGCATAATCTTTCTCAAAAACGAGAAAGCAAACTTTATAGAAACTTTACAGCAATTAATCATTCTAAATTCATTATTGGGAGCACATAAAAATGATACAGTACTTGAAAGGTTTGGAGAAAGAAAATTAGGTGAAATAGTTGCGGAAAGAAGGGTAAGGTTCTTGGGTCACATATTTAGAATGCCTGATGATAGATATACAAAGACTGCCATAGATTGGAAGCCAAACCAAGAAAAGAGGAAAGGAGGAAGACCTAGAAGTACTTGGTTCAGCCCGATCAACAGAAATTTGAAAACTTTGAAAATTTTATATGAAGATGCAGTGAGGGTTGTTAAAGATAGAAAAGAATGGAGGAATGATGATGATGATGATGACATTATTATTTTCTAAAATAAAAATGAGTATGATATTATTGGTGATATGTGGGTTGAGCAGGATGCACATCGGAAAGTTTTGCCACTACGAATCAGTGAATTAAGAATTCAAATCCTGAAATCTTAATCCAGTACGGGTCAGTGAATTTGGAGCTCAAATCTTGAGCTCTGCAAAATCCTCGACATACCTTCATGGCAAGAAATCGACTCTTAACCCAGCACTAGCTTTAACCAATTTACTTAAGTGATCATAACTTATGAAAGCAATCACTAAATCTTATAAATAGTTCATTAACTAAGACAAAATTGTGCTTTCGATTAATTATTTATCATTGATTTGTCAATATTATTTAATCTCGTCATTTATCTGTTCAATATTCCTAGATAAATGATATTAGCTAGCAATTTGTCATCGATTAAATGTCAACTTTAGACTAATAAATATAAATATTAAAATATACATGTACATTAAAATATGAGCAGCTTCCTAGGACTAGACCTGTCTTCTGAAAGAGTGCGATGCTATAAAGTTGTTACAAGCTTATATAATGTAATTGAAATACGCTGGCGAATTCACGCTATATAATTTTACATAAGAAAAAATGATCTCATATCTCCTAAGCAATATGGATTCTTGCCTAAGAGGTCAACAAATACACAACTTCTTCGTTATTTCAATAGCCTATCTACTAGTTTAATTAATAGTTGTCAAATGGACTCTGTTTATCTTGACTTTTCAAAGGCTTTCGATTCCATTAGCCACAGTAAGTTACTATATAAACTGCTAGCGTATGGTGTGTCCGGTACTCTATTAAATTGGCTTTCGTCCTTTTTAATTGGCAGACTGCAGACTGTCAGAATAGGTAAATGCTTTTCGGACTGGTCTACTGTTCACAGCGGCGTTCCTCAAGGCAGTGTACTGGGGCCCATCCTATCCATTATCTATATAAATGATTTAAGCTCCTTTTGTCCTGAACTTTCCTCTCTATTCTTATTTGCTGATGATGCAAAGTGTTTCTCGCCCATAAATTCTTTCTCTGATTGTGGACTCTTTCAAAAGTCTCTCGATTGTATCTCTCGTTGGTCTAGCCTTTGGCAGCTTAGACTCGCTGTAGAAAAGTGTGTGGTTATCTACTACTCTTTCCAAAAAATCGCACCTTTTAACTTCAAATATAATCTAAATTCTGCTCCCTTATCTATATCTAAAGAGGTGACGGACCTGGGAGTAAGGTTTACACGCGATTTATCGTTCTCTACTCATATAAAAGATATTTGCAATAAAGCCAGAAAAAGGGCTTCAATAATCTTACACTGCTTCAAGTCTAAAAACCAGGCCACATTGTTTAGAGCGTTCACAGCTTTTGTGCGTCCAATTCTCGATTACTGTTCAAGCCTTTAGTCCCCTTACAGAAAATGTGATATTGTCCTGATTGAATCAATCCAGAGAAGATTCACGAAACGGCTCAGTGGTATGATGGGACTGCAGTATAAGGAGAGATTAAAATTATTGGCTACTGAATCGCTAGAACAGCGAAGACTTAAATTTGACTTATGCATGTACTATAAAATCATCTCTGGATTGGTTGACCTACCTTTAGAAGAGTTTTTTGTTTTAAAAAAAGGCGTCACCAGAAATAATGGTTTAAGTTTATTTCTGAATAAATTTCATTTTAATGCTGAAAGGCACTATTTCAAAAACCGATGCATTGATTGTTTGAATTCACTACCCCCAAACATTGTAAACGCATCTAACCTATACTCTTTTAAAAAGAGTTTGGACGGTATCGACCTTAGCAAATATTTGAAAAGTTAAGGAACTACATTAAAAGCATTAATTTCGTTATCTGTAAAGATTTCCTTCATATAACAATTTTTTTAATATTCAAAGTAAACTATTGTTTTTACCAATTTTTAATATTGCCATTTATGACATCTGCGTGTAAAGTAATCTATTTTACTTAAATTAAGTGCCTACATTTTCACGTTTATGAGGTTCACTTGTGCAATATCCTAATCATTTTAATATTTGAACATGCTAAATACACCTTTGTGTATATTTAATATGATTACTACCTTCCGCTTTTAATTCGGAATATGTAAGTGCCACTTGTGGCCTTTATCTCCAATCATGTGCTGATGCTGTTTGTGTATAATTGTAAAGTCTATGTTTGTGACATGCGTATGATAAATAAATAAATATAAATAAAATTAGTGATGCCTGTGTTTGCTATTAGACTGGAGGTTTCATTATGCTAACTTAGTATAAGCTAGTTAATAATACTTGTAGCCTACAGTTTACACTAATAAGTAATCATTCAATAATAATGACGGCAAAATGTTCAAAACTGTTGCAATTAAAATTAACCTAATCAGGATTTAATTCTGCAGATATATGATTCAATACACGACTATCAAATCCTGAATGCAGCTTATCAATGCGCTATTAGCTTCAACAAACTTACAGACTGGTCAACTGTGTAAACAACGCCTATCGTTTATTTAAAAAAGTTAAGTTTTTGTTAAGAAAAGATAAGAAAAGTAAACAATCTGCGTTATATAGCTCTTGAACACACAATTGAGTGCAATAAACTTACATCATTTCAGTAAGATATACCGTCTGTCATCTTACGGTCTTAACAACTGGTTTTATTATAGTTATATCATATCTAGAACAGAGTCTCTACAAAAACAACGCGACCAATAGTTCATTATAATATTACACGTTTGCTACCTGCGCCTAAACCATCTTTTCTTTAACTCCCTTTACTTTGGACTGAATTTCTGGATTTTGGAATTTGCACCGTTTTTGGACCTAACTTTTTCTCGCCGGCTTGATTTTGTCTCAATAGTGCTCGATGTTGTCATTGATGACTGTAGCACGCTAATTGTTGTTATTATTGTTATTTGCTTATTTAATAAATAAAGATGTAAAGCTAACTTTAACTTTTAATTTAAAATTTTCTGTTTTCGTTTCACAAGTGATACTGTCAGTGACGCTTGGCTGGAATTTGAACGGATGGTCTCCTGCTTATAATGCAAAGCTTGCTGTGCATTCGACAATCCAACCATTAAGAATCCCCAGGTTACTATCTGGGCTCCCTAACCAGGAATAGCTATTGTAACTATTAACTAGGCATAACTATTGTAACTAAACGCTAAATTAGTCTAATTAGTTTAAATAATTAATTAACAGGATTAATTAGTTTAAGAGAGAGCGAAATGGTTCTAGTCTACTGTGTGAACTAGGAACACAACGATCGTGGCGTATGGTGGTCTCGGTCCAACATCAACAACTGCTAGATTGACTTCTGTCTCAACAAGCGACGCTTGTTTCAAGCGCATTCATTCAGACACAAATGTGAAGACCACAGTTAAAACACGCGCTAAACACAGCTTTACTACAGACATACACAAACACACACACAAGAGCCCTGACTACACACGCACAAACACAGGCACACATACATGCACAGAGAGGGAGAGAGAGAGAGACAGGCAGACAGACAGACATACAGACACAGACGCATTGTACAAGCATTTATAGTTAAATATTTTAACCAATTGCAAATTTGTGTACAACTACAAAGATTTAAATTTCGTTTTGTAACTGATATGAGTTATAAAAATTATTTGATAACCATGCGCTCAGTAGTATGATATACTATATAGTTTACTTCAAGTACCAAATTAATACCAATAAATATATTTTTACTTCTGAATTAGTTGATTCAAAAGATTGACAAATACTCTAGATTTATTCCTCACCAAACGTCAGGCATATTGACAGAAAATCTAAAGTTGATAATACTATATATGTATATTATACTAACTATAACCCTCCAATTTCTCTGCAATCATTTAATCATCTACTGTTAACAAATGAAAACTAAGTGGATCTAGAAATGGTACACAAACTCTTTGTAACATATCTATATTTGACATTTAATTGAAGGAGTTAATAAAAGCTAAAAGCTAATGTTAACGTCAGTTTCCTCACTTTAAACCGATGTCAGTAACGGGCGAGCCCAGGATTTGAACCCCACACATACTTATCCGGGTCGAGTATCTTACCGACGTCGCCACTGACTCCAGCCTAATACGGACGTATTTGAATCCTTATTTTGTTTCGTTCATCAATTATCAAAAAATATCTAAACAATGCAATGCTTTGCTGCTCTCTTAACTTAAATGGCAATTTATTTTTTGGTCAAAACATTAACTTGCTAAATACCTATGATTTAACACATAGGCCTACTATATCAATATCATATCGATTGACTATTTATTTATCTGTAGCAAATTACAAAAAATATTAATTGCAAAAATGATTATTGCACAAAAAATTGAGTGTCCACCACTGTCATCAGAATTAAAAACTCAGCAGATTCATGGCACAAAGCTCTTGGCATTCATCTTTACCGAGCTGCGTCTCAATTGAACAATATATTAATTAACAAATCATTTAAAATTCTTCGATCTGTACAATCTCTATATGTCTATTTCTGCCATCCTTCCAACATTCTTCTTAGCAAGCCATCAGTCCTCCAATATCAGTCCTCCAATATCAGTCCTCCAATATCAGTCCTCCTATATCAGTCCTCCAATATCAGTCCTCCAATATCAGTCCTCCAATATCAGTCCTCCAATATCCAGTCCTCCAATATCAGTCCTCCAATATCAGTCCTCCAATATCCAGTCCTCCAATATCAGTCCTCCAATATCAGTCCTCCAATATCAGTCCTCCTATATCACTCCTCCAATATCAGTCCTCCTATATCAGTCCTCCAATATCAGTGCTCCTATATCAGTCCTCAAATATCAGCCCTCCAATGTGATCCCTCCAATGAGAGCTTCCATGAACTTCGTATGAGCGATATCATGCATACAACTGACGTTGTTAATCTTGGAAATATAAGAAAAAACTTGCGATTTGGTGTAGAAAAGAAAAAACATAGAGCTGATTGCAGAAGCTCGTGATACAAACTTCTACTTAACTGCTGAATGCAGAAGCCGCAATTCTTTTCAATTATGCCAAATATTCAGAAGCATTGTTGTATAGTGTTTGATGAATTGAAGATAAATAAGTGTTTGATAATTAGAACCTTGATAGGACTTCTAAATTTAAATCACGAATAGATTGATTGGGTTCCATGAATCTAAAGGATTCCTGTTATAATTATTTTATTTATATATCTAATGCGTTCATTTTTTTTGCGTGCACCCTGTACACATATTGCATACACAGCATATACGTAGCTGTCTACATGTGCGCTGCAGAGTTCTCAGGTGATCATTGCATTTACTGCGGCGAGACTAAAGTAAACTAATTCCGGGAGAGTTTACAACACAACCCTGGAGGATTAGAGTCCTACACTGGAATCCTGTCACTCAACGACAGGTAGGTCCTAGTGGGGATAGAGCCGGTGTAGACAAGTTTATTCTCACTCGCTAGATTGCGCGGCTGTTGCTGTCGTTATGCGGTGAGAGAAAAAGTGCTAGACTCTATTTCTTTATTACGGTCGGTAAGATACTCGACCGCGGATCAACATGTGCGGGGTTCATATCCTGGGCTATCCCGTCACTGACATCGCTTTCGAGTGATGAAACTGACGTTATCCCTAGCTTTGTCACCTTTTATTACATTCAATGGCAGTAGATTTTATCTAATATTTTAAACCAGTTTAATAAGCAATAATATTTTAATAACTGACAAAGAGAGGAAGGATGAATAGACAGTGACAAGGAAAGAATGACAGAGACAAAAACAAAGATCGAGACAGATAGATAAACAAATTGGATGATAGCGAGAGAGAGAGAAAGAGAGAGAGAGAGAGAGCAGTATAGGCTGTGAGCGTGAAAGAGATAGAGGAAGAAAGAGCTAATGAAAAAACTTGTTATCCACTTCCCTGGCTTCTCTGATAGCTACGCAAAGGATTGTCTATCGATACCGGAAATAGCATTCGACACCGGAAGCGGAAATAAATGACTTCCGGCTCCATACAGGTTCTAAACTAATGTCAGACAGTGAAAGTCACCCAAATACTTGGGCTACCATTAGAGTAAATAATAATAACCGTGAAGATTCTAAATCTCGGTTGGGAGCATACTGTATGTTCAATTTTTAAAAATAATCTCATCGATTTAATGGTAATGGCAATCGATTTCCTGTTGTGAAGAATGTTAACATCAATTCCTTCTATTATGTTGCTCTTTGAGAGCACAAGCAGAAAGGGAAGATTGCAGTCTTTGAAGATTAAATTGCAAACCATGAATTTCAAAAGTGTAGTCTAAAGAATGATGGAGGAATCTACGGTAGAAGGAATAAAGGTAGCAGGAAATTTTTTACAATATATACAATTTGCAGCAGGCAAAGGAATGGTAGGGGGCAGAGAGACTGGACTATAGAAGATAATGGATCGGCTGAACGATACAGCATTGAGAGAGAGAGAGAGAGAGAGACAGAGAGAGAGAGAGAGAGAGAGTCTAAAGAAAGTTTAGTCAGGGGCTCAGCAAGTCCTTATCGCATCCGTGTGCTTCCCATCGGCTAGACTTTATTTTTGAGTTAATCAGTGAGTTTAACAAATCGCCGTCTTCTTTCATCTCACAAGTTTCGTCTCACCTACTTGTTCCACTAATTGCTCCATTACCAACTGCCTTACCTTTCACTAACTAGATACTTCATCTAAATACTTACTTATTTGCTAACTACCTAACATTGCACAAGCTACAGTCACTCTCTCTCTCTTTCTCTCTCTTTCTCTCCCTCTTTCTCCCCCTCTAGTGTCAAATAGTAGACAACATAAACCTACTCAGTTTATCTTCACACATCAAAGAGATCACTCTATCGATTAACAGTAAATTACAATTAGGGCCTAAATAAGCATATTTGTTTTATAATTAAGTTTAGTAACTAATTAAGACTGTATGTCTTGACCCATATTTCAGCCAAACACACCGTGGAATGAAACCTATAAAACACTACCATAGGAACAAATATGTGACTGAGTATACTCCAGGTGTTTGCTCCGTAGTAACTTCGGTGTATGTCTAGGTTCTCGGCCCTTCTGCCCTCGAATATACAGACGATCCAGTAAGAGAGGTTGACGAGGAGCAGAAAGGTGACGAGCGTTCTACCTGGCTTCTCTGTTACCTGCGACAGTACGTGAGGGAAGAAGAAAAATATATGTTTAATTTCAATCACAACATCAATGAATAAGTAAAAGGCATACATCGTAATTAGGTTATAAATAATAAAGCAGCATATGCTGACAAACAGAATCAAACAATAGGCCATCAAAGAGGACGAAAATCAGAGGGAAGAAGAAGAATATATGTTCTGGGGAGGGGACATGGCGTAACGGTTTGAGAGTACGCCTCTGATACAAATGACCTGGTTCAAAGCTCAGGTCAATGAAGTAATGATGGATATCCCCTTGGGCCATGGAAAGTTAGTCTTGTATCGGAGTTTGCTGCAAATTGGCGCTATCAATGTCAAATATATGATTAACCATAGAAAGGAATCATAATAACCTGCGAGGAACCTATAAAGCGGTATCGAAGACCGGACACCGGTCATGATAACGCTATAGAAATTGTCGGAAGTTATTATTATTATTATTGCGTTTAATTTCAATCGCAGCATCAATGAATAAGTAACAAACATTCATCGCAATCAGATGATAAATACTAAAGCAGCATATACACCCTATCTAGTTGAACACCCAGCTGTCATACACTATCAGTCTCAAAGCACCCTATCTAGTTGAACACCCAGCTGTCATACACTATCAGTCTATCATATTCACACAAGTATATTGATAAAATTAAGTAAAGTTAACAGTAGTAGGGAAGTAGAACAATATTGATATTAATATGTTTAGTACTGGCAAGTGTTAACGTCCGTTTCCTCATTAAGGATAATGACAGGAGCGTAGCTTAATGATTACGGAGGGAGCATTTCTGCATTTCAGAGGATAATGACAGGAGCGTAGCTTAATGATTACGGATGGAGCATTTCTGCATTTCAGAGGATTGGAGAAAGTCCATTCATATCCCGGCCTTGATTAAACTGGGATTCTGAGGAAGTTGATGACGAATATATATGCACAGACGAGCATAGTATGGCTTGATATTATTAAATCAATAAATTAATAAATAAAATAAATAAATTATAAATAAATAAATTATAAATAAGTAAATAAATAAATAAATTATATGTAAATAATTAATAATTCATAATAAATTATTTTTTAAATCTCTTCCCAACATAGACTTTTTTCATCTTGCCTGACTGTTTTTTATCACCGGACCTGCACCGTTTAGGATTTTTTCTTTCTCTTCAGCACATGTTTTTCAGACCGTTTGTGGTGAATCGATTTGCAGTGACATGTGATGGGGGGACGTCCCATGACATCATCCTTGTATGAGGAAATGGACGTTAAAACTTTATTATTATTATAAAATAAATTTACTATAGCTTCTATTGCTCAATAAATGAACAGTTCAAAGCCTCACCTGTTTCTCACTACCACACCTCCACTTGAGAGCGATGACGATGAACGTTGTCTGTAGCAACGCCTCGATGACGTCAAGTCCAGCCGTAACCATTGACAACGTACCTATGACGTCACGCTCGACAGCGATTGCTAGAGATGACGTGGCATGCAGAGATTCGAGAATGATCACACCGACCAATGAGAAGAGCAGTAGAGATGAGTCAAGGCTTAAAAAGTTACGATGCTGCTTTTGAAAATATTTCCTTTGGCAAAATCTATACTGACATGATTTCTGCTGATTTTCTAATTCAGTTTCAGTTTTCATTAATTTATGCATTTTCTTGCGAATCTGATGTTGCTGTTGATGCTCCACTTGATGTTTGTGATTAATTTCTGGCTGTTCTAGGTGCTTCTCACCCGGCGAAAGAATTTCTGATTTCTTATTCAGCCCCTGTGGTACAGAAATTTCGAAATTCCCTGGCTGGGAATCATTGCGACCACGCCTGTTATGTGTACACTCACGTTGTGACAGCTGCTGTTCTCGATATAGCTTCTGTCGACGACCATGCTCACTTAAACCCAGCTGTTTTCCTAGGACATACTGCTGCTGCAGCTGCTGCAGCTGCGGCAGCTCTTGATTACAATTCATCTTTTGACTGCCAACCTCTTGTTGGTAAGTAACACTTCCTCTATCATATAGCAAGCGTAGATGTCTCATCTTGAAGAATGTCATAACGATAGTCAAGCATAGAAGAACGGAAAGGATGGTCTCAGTGCAGAAGTAGATCACTGAAGAGAGGTGGGTGTTTCTTGAAGAGGGAGTTTGCTGTAGAACCAAGTAGAAACTTATCTCAATGATGGTCAGAACTGCGATGAACAATCCGAAGAAAAGACCTTTATGGGCCTTTGAGCATTCTACAGCTGATGAATGTTCTACAGTTGATGAATGTTCTACAGTTGATGAATGTTCTACAGCTGATGAATGTTCTACAGTTGATGAATGTTGTAGAGCTAATGAATGTTCTAGAGTTGATGAATGTTCTACAGCTGATGAATGTTCTACGGCTGATGAACGTTCGCTGTCAGTTTTATAGGCATTACGACTGTGTAAAATGGGATTGACTTGTTTGGAAGAAATGGCTGAGGTTGCTGATGGTGTTTTTGGCCGGATAGTTGACGATGAAAACTCTCCATTACTGAGACTGATAGCACTTTGGGCCGATGATATGGACGTTAAATTCTCATTTCTTTCTACTGAATCAAAATCTCTGCATACCTTTGTTGACGTAGTATCAGCCAAGCATACACTGGATGTCGACGGTATTGCAATTTCATGTTCATTTTCACCTGATTCAAGTGCTATCGAACATTTCTTTTGTGATTCATTAATTACAGTTACATTTAGATCTGATATTTCCTTTCCTTGATTTAATATTTTCCCTTTGTCTATTTCCGTTGCCTTCATTTTGGCATTGGGCAACAATATTGATCGCACACTCGCTCTTTTGAAACTTTTAAGTATGGATGTTATTTCCTCTATTACGGAAACTTGTTTTACATCTGTATCCGAATTTGAAGATCCGTCTTCAAGTTCCGCACTCGACTCTCTAGCCATTAATCCACTATTGGTATTAGGTGATTCTCCTATCTCATCTATGGCTTCTGATAATTTTGTGCCGAAAATTATATCTTTTTGAGAATTGCAATCATTTTGTCCACCATTTTTATCGTTATTTTCATGACTAACATTTTCAAACTTATTTTTTGGATAAGCACGATGATTATCATCAGCAACGACTGTTAACATCTGATGAAACTTTGTTCCACGTAGTGGCAGTGAGTTCCAGATTCGTGGCCTTATTCTGCGGTATATTCTATACAGCACAGCCCCAGCTATGAGACTATACTCAATGGCGCAAGGGAATAGATAGTGAGAGGCGGCCCAGGAAAGGTGATCCTCTTCATACAATTCATCATTCAAAATTCGACCGCAAAAGTTTTCTGAAATTAAGAATATCAGTAATGACTAGAATTGAATAAATTACAAGCGTTCCTTTGGGGGAGTCATTCTTTGGTTGTCTTGATTTTCGAAATATTACGATGGTGATCGCATTTTAATTGAACTAAAAGCGATTATATTAGAAAATATATAACAAATAATAACAACAGCGAATATTAAACAACAGTTTTTGCAGCCTAAGATGATATCATGGAGGTCGTTCTCTTGATATATACAAGTGACTGATAACCTGATTTGAATTCCACCGAAAACAAATGGTTAAGGAGAATACTAAGAATCAGTTACAAAGAACACGTAAAAATGTGAACAATAGGGTACAAACAAATCAACTAATGGTCAGTGATTTACTCAAGAAAATAAGAATGAAATGGACATGTTATGCGCATGGAAGATAACAGAAATCCTCGAAAGATATTTAACTATAAAGCAGACGGCAAGAGAACAGCGGGAAGACCTAAAAGAAGATGGAAGGACTGTCTTGAAGAAGACTTGACGGCTGCTGGAGTTAGAATATATGAGAGAACATCAGGAAGAAAGAAGGAACATCGAGGAAATGGAAAAGAATAGAGTTTTGTGGCGGATTATCATAGAGAAATCTTTGACTGGAACCAGCCCCAGGATGATCTCATAACATGACATGGCATGACTGATGACCTGCTTACTTTTATTAGTTAATGGGCGTATCAACAGATAACTGAAATCCAAAAAGGGGCCGGAGACTTTATCAAACCATTGTAAACGAAAATATTAGGCTATATAAATCTCTGAATGAAATACCTGTGTGTTCCAAGGAAATAGCAAAATCAGAAGACATAACAGCGATTTCGATTGTAGAATTAAAGGCACATTTGGAAGATTGATAAAACTTACTTGATATCAATAGATTAATGAGATAGTTAAATGAATCAATAACAGACTGAGAAATTTTACATAGGACTTTCATACTTGATCGATTGCACTCTTAAAATCTTTAGTATGCAAACATACATGTATATATCTTAACTAATTAACTATTATCATTAACATCTAATTAGACAATTAGTTGAGATGTTCTTTACCACTAGTGTTATGTGATGACGCGTTAGTGACATAATTATGACGTAATTCCTCTGACTCGATGACGTTATGCATTACATCTCGCCTAGACTCTGTTAGAGTTGCTGCCAACCACAGACAAAGGTTGGTTGCAATGAGGTGCGTGAAACCAAACCTGGCCGCTGTTCTTTTCTTCTTTACAGTAATCTAAACAAAAAAAGAAACTTTAATTTAGAAGCACTACTGTTGTTCAGGGTACACAGGATTGTTTTCTCGGGGAATGACGCCCCTGCCCGGTAAATGTTATTCGAAGCTGAGAAAGGCATAGCGGGCCCACTTCGTCATAAGCAGAATCTCCAAATAAAAATGGTATATCAAAAGGAATGTTAATGTTATAATGTTTTAAAAGCGACTATTACATTTTTGGAGTAAGTTCGATGGATTCGATCCTAGAACAAGGAATTTTAAGAGGAAGACCGCACGGGGGTTTATGTACATTAATCAGAAAGGATTTAGAAATTTTGTTAGGCAAGGTCAATTGCGTTCTGTGTGAAGAAAGGTTTATAATTGTGACAGTGGGTAAACTAGTAATAATAAATGCCTATTTACCTAGCTGCCAAAATAATGCTGATTTAGAACTCCTGAAACTTATATTGTATAATATCGAATTGTCTCTTACTGATATCGATTATAAACATGCGGTGTTTGCAGGCGATTTTAATTGTAATGTAATGAATGATTCGAATGTAGCAAAGACTACTAATAACTGGATGAATGAGTTAAATTGCATCGTAGCGAATAATGTGGCGATTGTTCCTAGCACAATATCATACACTTTTTCAGGAAAATCACGGGTTGCTCAATCTTACATTGATCACTTTTATGTTTCGGAAAGTCTAAGTAAATTAACACGTTCTATTGTTGATATTGAAAGCCATGTTAATTTCTCTGATCATAGCCCGATTAATTTGGAAACAGAAAAAATATTATATGATCTTGAAAAAGACAAAAATTTATTAAAGAAATCACAAAGTTCACAAAATGATGAAAAATATTTTTCCTTTGATTGGGAAAGATCGTCTAAATCTGAATATTATAATTTAACAAGAGTAGAATTACAAAATTTATGTAACCTTTTTTTGATCTCTGACCTGCAAACCTTAAAAATAAAAAGACCTGATATTTTCTCACAGCAAGGAATAAATGACATTTATCGGAATATCGTACATGTTTTGTATAACGCTTCGTTAAAAACGGTTGCACTAAAGAATAATAAACCTGGATTTAAAAAACATTGGTGGGATCAATTTCTTAATGTTGAAAAAAATGTTGCAAAAAACAAATTTGATCTTTGGTGCAAAGCTAGTAAGCCAATGAGTGGTTCATTATATGAAGAGAAATGCAGTGCACGCAAACAATATAGAGCAGCTATATTTAAAAATAAAGTGGAAAATAGAAACCAAATTGGAATTAGGTTACAAGAAAATCTGTTAAATTCAGATCCCAAGAAATTTTGGAAATTTTTTAATAATTGCGTAAAAAACCTAAAAACAAACTGTCTTAAATGTTAACGGTTTACATGATAATGCAGAGATAGCTGAATATCTAGCAAATGAGTTGGCGTCAACATGCTCACCTAATGACATTACCAAGCATAATGACTTCAAATTAAAATATTTCTTACAAAAAGCGGATATGAATACTGGTTCAGATGGTATCTCATTTAGTGTCCAAGCAGTGAACGAGGCTATTGATAAGATCGATACTCATAAATCTCCTGGTAGTGATCATATTTCAATTGAGCATATAATATATGCACATCCATCTATCATAATTATCCTTACTCGTTTATTCGATATTATGCTTAAACTGGGATTGGTACCGTATGATTTAGGTGTCGGCTCATCAACCCCAATACCAAAATTTAAAACTAGTAAGAAAAATGTAACAGCAGACGATTTTCGTGCAATAACAATTAGTCCAGTTATCTCAAAAATATTTGAGCACTGTTTGCATAAATATTTCTCAAAATTGACAACATCCAACAGACAGTTTGGTTTTAAGAAAAATGTAGGATGTTACAATTCTATTCAAACTGTACGCAAGATAATAAATTTCTTCAATGAGCGTAATTCAACAATTAATATTGGCTCAATAGACCTAAAAAAGGCTTTTGATAAAACTAACATTTTTGGAATTCTTTGTATACTGCAAGAAAAGGATTTTAATATAAATATAATAAATATTTTAGAAAATTGGTTTTTGAAGAATTCAACAAGTATTAAATGGAACAATACTAGATCAAATGCTGTTCCTCTAATGTCGGGTGTAAGACAGGGAGGGATACTCTCACCTATCCTATTCTCACTTTATGTTGATAAAATTTTAGAGAAATTAGAAAAATCACGTTTGAGATGCTTTATTGGTCGAAAATGTTATAATAGTTTTATGTATGCTGATGACTTGATTTTACTAAGCATTACCGTAACTGACATGCAAAAACTATTTGATTTATGTAATATGTTATTTTCTTCTTTGGATTTGCCAATAAATAACTTTAAGTGTCAATGTCTTAGAATCGGTCCGAGGTGTAAGAATATTTGTAAGAATATAAATATAAATGACATAATTGTACCGTGGGCAAATGAGATTAGGTTTTTAGGAATTACAATTTTAACTAATAAGGTTTTTAAATGTTCATGGGAATCAAGTATAAAAAGTTTTTATTGGAAGTCCAACTCGATAGTTAGTCACCTTGGTACATCCGCACCGGTTGGGGTTCTGCTAAAACTGATAGAGTCACAAGCTATCCCTCATATACTGTACGGTATTGCATCTATTGCATTATCAAAAAAGGACAGTCATAGGTTAAGCTTTGTGTATAACAGCGTTTTCTCTAAGATATTCCATACTCACTGCGATGAAGTAATCTTGAATTGTCAGTACTTTACCAACTCTTTGCCATTCAAGTATACCTATGATTATCCTAGGTATAATTTTCTAAATAAACTATATAATTTTAATTTAATTAGTCAAAATAGGAATGAGGATAAAAATGACAATACAGATTATACAGCATTGCAACTGGAATATGGTCTAAATCCAAATGATTCAAAAAGTCAAATAAAACATAAGATATGAAATAAATTTGAGAATATTTTACATGCTAGTAATTAAAATGTTTTTGAATTGTGATAGTTAATGTCGCATGATGTTAACATGACTAGTGGTGAATGTGTATATGTATATACATGTATGGATGTGTATATGTACATATGTGGGTTTATATTTATATGTGTATATGTGTACATGTATGTATGTGTATATAAATCTATGTGTATGGATGTATGTTGTGTGTATGTATATATGTATGTATGTGTATTTGTTTGTACGTATGTATACATTCGATATTGGTCGCACATTTTCTATTCACTTTTTGTCATTTAACAATATTGACAGTGACCTAACAATATTGACAGTAACATTGACAGTCGCATGTTAGTTGCTCACTTGATAGCTTTGCAATTTTGTCTTTTGTACTTGTCTACCATTGAATTGGTGAAATAAATAAATAATAAATAATAACTGATTTAGACCCACTCGTTAGTGGACATTAAGAGGAATACGGAAGATAGAGATGAATGGAGGCATGGGATTGACAGTAGGCAGTGCACTAAGAGAGAGAGAGAGAGAGAGAGAGAGAGAGAGAGAGAGAGAGAGAGAGAAAGGAAGACAGAGACTGTTGCTCTGTTATAGTTGCTTGCTTTCTGGTCACTAATTACTAACTTAAAATATAAACCGTTTCTATGTCGCTTTATCGCGATTGGAACTAAATGTATACAGTACACTACATAGTAATAAAAAATTATATACAAACACATAACATAGTCTATACATGGACATTAAGAAAATCGGTAAAAGATTACATATTATTGAGAACATAATAGTAAACATCATAGTTCCCCGTTTTGTGTTAATCACACTGAAGTATAGACCAACCGTTAACTGCACCTGTCGTAAGAGGCGACTGAGCAAGAACTGAGGAAAGCAAGAAATGTGAAACCACCTCGGAAACCTTATTTTTTTAAAGCTAGAGGTTACATAATGTTTGGGTAAGGCATAGTCTTTCGTGAATGAATTAACTTGATCTATGGAATGCTCCATATGGAGCGTGAAAGCAGATTTTTGAGTACGAATATTTACTTTACATCGTAAAGATTGAACACTAGAGAGAGAGAGAGAGAGAGAGAGAGAGAGAGAGAGAGAGTGAGAGAAAGAGATAGAGAGAAAGAAAAAGAAAGAGAGGGAGAGAGAGAAAGAGAATAGCGAAAATGCAATAATTATAGTTTTTGAACAAGCAGGTGACTGAATAGACTTTAAATGATATTAAAATGCTAAACCACCATTGTAGTATTTTAACTGGAAGATGTATATGTATAGTGCGCAGTCAAATTTGAGTTTACGTGTAGAAAAATCCAACCGGTGTTTAAAACTAACAAAGCTTAAAAACATAATTTTACAGATCTCAACTTTTGAGCAAATTATACCAGATTAAAACCATTTCGCGGTATTCTAGTTAATAAATGATAACATTAAATCCTAATACCATATTTTTTCTAAATGGTTCATGACAGCCAGAAATCACTTGCCTGGTGTGATTTGAAGATGAAGAAAGTCTGAAAGAAGATGAAGACGACCCTAAGGATGACACTGGACAAGAATAGCACTGCCTCAGGGCACGTCTGTTGTGGTTGTTGTTGTAGTTGTGCGTCACTCAAGAACTTAAATAAGCGTAAACCGTCGTGTATCATGGTGCCTGTGCCAAATCCTGTAAGATTAATAAAATAGCGATGTGATATTTAGGCCTACCACATTTTCCTTTAGATTATTTGCGTAATAAATTTTGCACACGTACAATTGAAAAATTGCGACAAATTAGTCAATTTACTTTCTTCTATGAATTGTTCGGATTGATTTATTAGAGTCTTAAGGCTCTACACCAAGGCGTACTTTACGTCTCTCTCAAAATCTCAGAATTTAAGCTAATTCGTAATTATTTTCTAGAATATCTCTCTCATTCTTTCACCACTGCTCTGGCAAATATCATGGTTTAGGTCAAGGTACATGTTACTGCTCTTAGTTTAGTATTCTGCTCTCTATTGTGACATTCAGACACCAAGAGTTGAACCTAATGCCAGTGGCCAAGGCTATCTCTCTTAAAAAGCTTTAACTTAGTCGTCATCTTTAATTGACATACGTGTATACGTGTTTTGTATACGTGGTTTTCAGTTGAAAAATAGTATCTCGGAGGCATATACAATTTTCGATTTATCTATTCTAAAGTTTACTCAATCAATCCGCAAAAACCTCACATTTATAATTAACTGATGCCTTCGAATTACATCTACAGTTATCTAACTCTTAATTAAAATGTTGAATCTTTATTTAAGATAAATTTCAAATTATCTTGGCGTAATTGATATTAAATATATTTTACTTATTGATTAATAAATAATTTAATAAGAAATTTGACCTATGGCTCCCAGTCGCAAGTAGAAATTGACTCCTCGATGACTGATTGTGGTATTAGACTCATTCAACTCATTCAAACGTCTCTCATACCTCAGAGAACTGAATGTCATCTTGGATCCTGTTGGGCAGATTGACCCCGGTGGCTCACAATCACTACTCGTCGTGTCCTTATCACAATTTTTCGTGTCTTTGACACGTTTTAACGTGTCCTTATCAGGATTCTTATTGCTTCTGTATCTAGATAGCGTGTCTTCCTGTTGATCATCTTTGTGTTTTTCGCAATCTAGCGAGTCACTGTCATCATCCTTACGGACGCTGCCACCTAAGGACTTGTCTCCATTAGTGTCCGGGGAGGTCATGGAAGTGACTTGCGAGTTAATCCTGAAAGCATTCGGCACTTCAACACTCTCACATTCCTCGTGGTTCAGTTCAATTTTTACTCGAGAAATATTCGCATTCTGATTAAAGGTAGAACAGCCTTCATCAGGATTTGATGAGAAGTCGCTACATGGATCATTTGTTTTAAAATCTTGTCTTACAGAATGATCACGTGATGCTGTGTTTACGTTGCCTATACCGTTGTCGGCGTTATTATTGCCGATTAGATTTAACGTTGCATCTATGTTGTCACAAAAGTGGCAACATGAAATAATGCCAGCGTTGTCTTTATTGCTGTTGCTGAGCGTTATACTGTTCTTGTTGTTCCTGATGATGAAAAGATGAAGGTAAAGAAAGAAAAGTACGGAAATGAAGTACATGTAGATGTAAAATATCTGAAATATACAACAATTGAGCAATTTTACAAAATAATTAGAATTTCTCTTATAGTAAATTTATTAATAAACAGCAGTTGCGTATTTACAGTTAAGAGGAGACTAGTGTAATACCTGTCGTCAGTGCTCTATCAAATACTGGGTCCAATGAACCATTCACTCTCAATCTGGCTTTAAATTCATCACATCTAATCTTTTGAGTCCTTTCCAAATTAACAGTATTAAATCTAATTCTTAACACGTTCATGTGTGTGCAATGTGCAGATTAACTATTCTGTTAATTATTAAGAGACTTCAGATATCATAGGCCTTGTCTATAGCAATGCAAATGTGCATCTTGAACCCTGTAGTTCATGAAGTGATTTACCATTGACTTCATCAATACATTTCAGTAGACTGCTATAAAATTCGTACAGTCGTCGACTGTTCTAGTCTTAAACTTGCTCGAGACAATGGTATATGTTTATTGGCTTAAAAGACTGAGACCATCGAAATTATAACAGAACATAACATCAATTAGTGCTACAGTCATCAATGACAACATCGAGCACTAAATCACTAGTATTAGGCGTATTTCTTTACTAAATTCTTCACCATTCATATAACCGCTTTTATGATTTTCCTAACACATTCCCATTATATGCAAAACACCAAGGTTTCGAATTCTATGGACTTCCCATTATAATGTTCGTAAGGTAGACACACATAATTAAAAACTATTCTCACAGCTTAATTTTGGTTAATTAATATTTAATTAATTAGTCCTAAAGTTAATTAGTGATTAATTAATAAAGCTTAATTAATTAATAAGTAAGAATAATTTTAATTACATAAAACATTACATTTACACTACATTTAGAATGTAATGAAAATGTAATGAAAATGTAACATCTGCATTATCATTACATAGAAAACGAAAAAGAGTAAAACCAAACCTCATTATAAAAACTTTGTTGTTTGAACAGAGGTTGTTTCTGTTGTTGTTGTTGTTGTTGTCGGTAGAGAGGTTGTGTCAGTTGTTGTTGTTGTTGTTGTTGTTGGTACAGAGGTTGCGTCAGTTGTTGTTGTTGTTGTTTTCGGTACAGAGTTTGCGTTAACAGTTGTTGTTGTTGTCTGAACAGAGGTTGCGTCAGTTGTTCTTGTTGTTGTTGTCTATACAGAGAATGCGTCTGCTGTTGTTGTTGTTCTACTTCCTCTATCTGGGCGCCTATGTCTCGGACCCTCAGGACTCTCTCCTGGCTCATCCAGCCACTCCTCGGATGTCGCTCAGGCTCCGGGAGAGTCCATTCAGCCCGGATGTCCCGTCCTATCGTAGGCATCCCTGCGTGCTGCCCGGATTTAGGTCGATTGATTTCCTTAGACATAGGTCCCATAAACAAATTCAATTGTTGAGGGTTCGGATTAATTTGATGCACTATTTCTTCAGTGTATTGTTGTTGTTGTTGACCCATAGAGTTGTGCTGCTGCTGACTTTCCGATGCATCATCATAAATCACATCATGGTTTTCTGTTTTATCCAGCTTTCGAGAGGAAACATTTTCCATTTCTATTTCCGATTGTAAGCGATGCAGAACGTTACTATTATATCTCTCGGTAATTTCTTGGTGCTGTTTGCTTTGTATATTTATTTCAAAGTCAACGTTTTCTGGTTGTAGGGGTTCTATTTGATTGAATATCTTCATCTGATTTCGTTGTTGTTTTTCTTCTAAAGGCCGCTTTGTATTTATATTAAGTTCCTGGTGCATTTTAAACTCACGTTGTTGCTGTTGTTGTCGTTGTTGTTGCAGCTGGTTTAGATGTTGATGTTGTTCAAGATAATACAGATGTTGTTGTTGTTGCTTATGTTGTCGTTCATTTAGTTGCACTGACTTAGACAACATGTTTTGTTGTTGCTGAAGATTATACAATTGTTTATTCTGATGTAGACGATGTTGTTCTAGTTCATATACCGGCAATAATTGCTGTTGATGCAGTTGTTGTTGTAGTAGCTGTTGTTGTTGCTGTCGTTGTTGTTGTTGTAGCTGTTGTTGTTGCTGTTGTTGTTGCAAAGGAGAATTATGTACGTCGTTAGTTGTTGTCTGATAGTAGAGATCCATGGACAACGTGACTTGCAGGACAACGGCAACAAGCAACAAGATGATGCAGTAGATGCAGGCCAATATAGAAACAACCGATTCCCTACAGATTTATTAGTATACATTATAACCTAATATAAAAAAAATAAATTCATTTATATTTGTTTAATAAATATGAGAACTATGTTTATTGAAAGCACACAAACAAGTGCACATACAAGCAGAAGGTCATCAAAGAGGGTATACATACAATGTCTGGTTGACAGCCATCAATCACGCAAGAACAAGCAAATATACTATTGACAATTAGCGAAATACTACAGAAACAGTAGTAGTAGCAAACCAGATTGCAAGTTGGAGAAACAGTCGTATAAAAATTAACGGCGTAATAAATGAACTACACAATAAGACCAATTGAAGCAAACTAAAATGCAAGTAGCCAAAGTAAAGTAGCATGATAGTTGTCAACATCAAAATATATTAATCATTCCAAAATGTTATGTAGATAGCTTTTGCATCTCTATTGAACAAATTCACTGATATTATTTTACTGAATAAGTTTATAATTTCTAAGGGAATATTATTCCAAATCATCAAGCAGTCAGTAATATCGGATTAGAAAAGAGAATGCATGATTATTGTTAGAGAATATATGGTTTGTGTTGACATTCAGAATTATAAAATAAACTTTAAATTCAAGGAATATAGCAGGATCTCGGAAATCTTTCAGAAAATGTAAGCGAGCAAATAAAATTTTAATAAACGTATCAAACAGAATTAATATAGATAATTTTACCAGATGGCTCCGTATTTCGAAGAAAATTGATACTGTCCAGTCTTGATCACATGAGCACATGAGTTGATTGATTTACCGCCAGTTTCTTCCATCCCTCGTGATATTAGTATAGTCAGATTTTTTGGAGTCTTATATTTTCTATTCAATGATCGAAATTATCATCCACACAAATAAAATATCGAAGGAGCTTCTGAGCTTGAGTTAAGTGAGTATCAGATAAGATTTACAGAACGGCTCATCTACTTCGATTATTTAGTTAACCTAACCCGTGTTGACAAAAATATACAAAGCTGACGATCCATTAATCAGTTCCGAGCGTTCTCGATCATACTCATTTCAATTCAATTCGTCCATGATTGTATTTAGAGCTCTTGCAAGGCATTAATATCCATTCGACTCTCACGGCTCTATTTTTGCAGAATGCTGAAGAGAACAGGTTGCTAGTTTACTGGGAACCAGTAACGTTACATTCGTATTCCATCGTTGTCCATCATTTTTCATGTTTGGCTGTAGCCGGTGATGATGTCGGTAAGATATTCGACCGCGGATGAGTATATGCGGGGTTCAAATCATGGGCTCATTCGTCCCTGACATCACTTCTGAGAGGTGAAACTAACGTTAAAGTCAGTTTTATTTTACATCTTCTAATAACACTCGTATTATAGTGAAATTATTAATTATGAATATATATGTATCTATCAATTTTAATACCACATGTGAAAACTGTTAGGCAATTTTGTCCATTTTCCTGAAACCAGTCCAGTGAATATCCGACATTTTATTCTCAGATCTGCTCGGCTGGGAATCGAACCCACGAGACTGAATTCAATTCACCTCAGGATCGATCGATTTAAATTTTATGACACCACCTGACGCCTCTTACCACTACTACTATTACTGCTACCATTGATATTAATACTATACTGATATTATATTAATACTTATATTAATACTATTTTAATACTAAATTCATACTTATATTAATACTACTACAATTGAGATGCTCAAATGGCTAGAGATGTAAATCCGATGGCTATAGTCTGACTGAGAAGTTTTATGAGAAGAATGGCTGGTGAGATTTTGGACGCACATGTATCAGTGTGAGTCACATAAGCAATTGAGTTCAGTTAGTATCGTACAATACAATGGCTGAAGCCCCGGGCAACCCAGCATATGTGCCAATGTGTTGTCGCCGCTTTCTACTGATTAGTGTGACTTTATCATTATGTTTGCGTATGTGTGTTGGTTCGTTCGAGTGTACGTGTGCTAGTTTGTTTGGTGTATGCTTGTTCGTTTGCTAGGGCGTATGTGTGTTTTATTCCTCTGGTGTATGTGTATTTGTTTGGTTGTGTAGCTCAATTAAGACCATAGTCTTATTTGTGCTGACACATGCTTATACTCTTGTACAAACACTTTATTTAATATATATGTATATATATAATGTATATATATATACATATATACTTGCAAATATACTATATATATAAATATTTGTATAGCAATGTCATGGCCAGTCACAGGTCTTCGAGACTACTTACCTACCTTGATTAATCGTATCTTTTGCTGTTGATTATAATTCTGTAGGATCATAAGATATTAATCGTCTTAAATTTATTCTCAGAAAACTGCAGAAGCTCTGTTTTGCTTGACGAATAGGCCAACTAGTTTGCAGTAATTGACAGCATTTTCAAACATTAAACTCTAAGATCGAATACTATTAAGTTTCGTTTAAGTAAAGATTTTACTGCTGGTATCATATACATGTATGTACATGCACAGGGCGGTGTACTGTGAATTCGCATAGAGCAATTATGATTGGCTTTTTTATATTCCGTATAGTTACATACATGACATACCATATGTTCTACATAGTTTCCTTTCTTTGTTTCTGTTTTTGTAGTTTTGGTTATTTCCTCCATTCCTCTCCATGGTTATTAGTAATCGTTGCCTTTTGTTGTCGCTGCAATAGCAGCCGGCGCGGATTAAAGAATAACCTCCAACACCCTGGGGATTATTTACTTTCAAAGCTGTTGACACTCGGTCTCCCAAAGTGGTCGCCCACAATTTACTAACCTCGTTCAACGCGCCTTTACTTCTTTTAATTGAAGCGCAGCTTAACTGAGAGCGCTAAATCCCCTCCCAGGCAATTAAAATAGGCGATTTTTATATAAGCTTCAAAGCAAAAGTTTTCTGAAAACAACACATACTGGTGCAACACCAGCATAATGGCCTAGAACTTGCTTGTGCAAATCTGCTTGAATGTAGGCTATCCTTTTATTTCTCTTTATCGGTTGGCACTGTATTACTCGTAAGACTACTCGTAAGACTATGTTTAAGTATAAGCTCTGGCGACCTCGTGCGGATAGGCAACTAGATACATCCTTATCCAATCTAGATACATCCTCACTCGATCATCTAAGAAACTCTCCTCCTAGGTCAATGAATCAGTGCTCCCGCAGCACGCCCTCTGCTCCCGCTCAAGATCCAACATGCGGAGCAACAACTGATTCTACCAGCGGACCGAATTCATTGAATCCCGGTCATCCAGATACAGATCGCGTTAGTCAACAGTCAGCGGTTAATTTAGGTCCTGCGTTACGAGTACTGCAGCTAAATGTAGAGGGTCTATCTCATGCGAAACGAACTTTGATACAGCAACTAGCAGTAAACCATAAAGTTGATGTCATATGTTTGCAAGAAACTCATATTATGCGTAACGAAGATAGATTTTTATCAATTCCAGGTTACGATTTAATATCCGTAAATCTGCACTCAAACTACGGCAGAGCCTCGTATGTGAGAAACAACATATCTGATGCAGAAGTGGGGCAATTGTTCACATTTTGCGACACGTTCTCTGTTGGAGACTTTCACCTAGCGAACGTCTACAAACCTCCTAGCATGGAATGAGAGAAGACAATGCTGCCCGAGCTACCCCATCCTGGATTATTCGTCGGTGATTTTAATAGTCATCATATGAAGTGTGGATATGATAATGATAATCAGGATGGCGAAAAATTGGTGGAATGGGCGTCAAATATGGGATTATACTTAGTGCATGACCCAAAACAGAAAGGAACATTTCACTCGGCCCGATGGATTACAATCCTGACTTATGCTGGGTCACAACAAGAAACGGTCATGCTCAGCCAGCAACGGTAACAGTTTTGGACAATTTTCCCCGCAGTCAGCATAGACCGATTCTCATACAAGTTGGCCTGAAAATTCCGATTGTGAATAGTACGCCAAAGTCTAGATGGAACTTTCGTAAGGCCAAGTGGTCGATATTTACGGACATGCTAGACCGAAGTGTGTCAGCCATTCCTATGAAGAAGGCCTCAATAGACGAATGCTACAGTCGCTTCAAGAAGGCTATATGGAAAGCAGCTGCAAAGTCAATACCTCAAGGTATCAGACCGAGTTATATTCCAGCCATCAACGATGAATGTGCGAATCTGTTAAGGGAAGATAAGAAAAAAGGTGAAGCAGATGTAGCAGATACAGCAATTGAAGCGCTTGACAACAGCCGTAGAGCAAAATGGCGAGAGAGTACGTCAGAGATGAGCTTCTCAAGATCAAGCAGAAAATCTTGGAGTCTCATTCGTAGACTAGGAGCTGCCGAAAAACCTATTCAACCTCGTCAAGTGCCTGTCATTACTAACCAAGTTGCCTCAAGATTAGTAGAAGTGGCCCAGGTCCGCCTGGAACCGAGAAATGCTATAAGGTTTTTGAAAGAATCATTCTTCGACGAATCCAGCCAATCGTAGAGAATATATTACCAATTGAACAAGCTGGTTTTCGTCCTGGAAGATCCACTTCCGATCAAGTCCTAGCCCTAACGACCTACATTGAGAAAGGTTTTCAAGAAGGCCTCAAAACAGGTGTAATATTCCTTGACCTCACAGCAGCGTACGACACTATATGGCATAGTCTGCTAGTAAAGCTCTCAAAATGTATGCCACAATGGCTCACAGATTTAGTGCATACGTTTATGAAGGACAGAAGATTCAGAGTTCATATGAACGATGGGAAAAGTCGATGGAGGAATCATGTGAGCGGTCTCCCACAGGGGTCTGTTCTATCTCCTACCCTATTTAACCTTTACATCAGTGACCTGCCCTTCGACTACTGCGCGACAGTTCGCTTACGCGGATGACATTTGTTGCGCTATCCAAGGTCGAACATTTGGAGAAATCGAGCGTATGTTCAATAACGATCTGTTGATGATGATTAAATATCTAAAGAAATGGCGTCTCATTCCAAGCTCCACAAAGACAGTCACAAGTGTGTTTCATCTCCATAATGCTAAAGCTAACTACAAGCTCAATGTGTCTATAGATGGTATACAGCTACCCTTTGATCCTCTACCGGTTTATCTTGGTGTAACGTTGGATCGTACGCTGTCGTACAAGGAGCATTTGGGTAAAACGGCAGCAAAAATAAAGTCAAGAAATAATCTATTGAAGAAATTGGAGGGAACAACATGGGGCACGGATGCAGTCACATTAAGAATATCAGCGATTGCTCTGTGCTATTCGATGGCTGAATACTGCTGTCCATCATGGGAACGTTCACCTCACACAAAAATCGTCGATGCGCGTCTCAATGACTCCATGCGCATAGTTTCTGGGACAATCAAATCGACTCCAATGCCGTGGCTCCCAGTTCTTTGTAACATACTGCCCCCTCATATCCGCCGCAAGGAGATAACACACAAGCAACTGCAGAGGGTCCGTGAAAATCATGCCCTCCCTCTATCAGTGATCTTGTCTAATCCTCCTCCGAAGAGACTCTAATCTCGATATCCTGTTTGGGGGATGCTGCAACAATGTGATCCGTTGCCGTCTCTGTCTCAGTGGAGATTAGAGTGGTCAATCGCTGATGTTAGAAACCATCACTTGTCACTTGGTTCAGAATCCGTCTCAAGCGCTACCAGGAATGAATCTCTGCAGAGGAAGTTGGTGCCATTTAAATCGTTTCCGTACGGGTCATGGTAGATGCAGAGAAAGTGAGTTTCGCTGGGGTATTTGTGATTCACCACTTTGTGACTGCGGCCAATCTCAAAGCATGAAACATATCGTTGAGGAGTGCCCTCTAACCCGCCTACCGGGTGAACTGTCTACGCTAAGTTGCCTTACAAGTGAAACAAATCTGGATTAACGCATACGCTAAATAAAAACTGTTTCTTCTTTCTCTTCAGTCACTGCCAAGTGGCAGGTTCAAGGTACATATTCATACTCAAAATCTGTTTTCTCGCTCCATATGAGCACCCTTATATCAACAAGTTAATCCTTTCACAAAGTCTATGCCTTATCCATACCTCATGCAGCCTATAGCTTGGGAAAAATATGGCTTCTGAGGTGGTTTCCCGTTGCCTTCCTCAGTTAGGTGGATTAGTTATCATTTAATCCTGGGGGAAAATGTTTCATGGTGAGGTGGGTCCCCTCTTGCCATCCTCAGCTCCTGCCTTTGTCGCCTCTTACGAACACGCGGCAGATTTTGTTTGAGGTTGCCCTATTCTGCAATGGTCCATCCACACCCGAGCACAACACGGGGTAAAAACTGTATGGACTGATTATCTGGATTTTGGAATTTGCACCGTTTTGGACCATCTTTTTGCTCGCCGGCTTGATTTTATCTAAATTGTGCTCGATGTTGTCATTGATGACAGTAGCACTCTAATTGTTATTATTATTATTATGTGTGCGAAATATACATTGTTGTCGAAATAGAACTATCTTCTTCATCTTCATAACTATAAAATTGAAAGCGAAAATACAATTTGGCTTAATATTTCATATTTCACACGTAACAATGCTTACACGGGCTCCAGGGACATTTTTCGAGTCATTAATGCAAACAACCGATTCCAGAATTTTGATAATTACAGAATCATCGATAGTATTCCTCATCTGAAACTTTTTAGAGTAAAACGACATAGCTAAAACAATAAATAAAAATACGTACCAAATATAAATCAATAAAATAAATATTTACCGTAAATAATATATTGATTACATTATATTATCTTTTTATTCCTCTTTGAGAGATATCTAGGATATTCGTGTTAAGATCACATAGCGGGATGCAGCGATCGCCAAAACAGCCGTAAAATAGCAAATGCATAACTCTGCACGAACCGCAATACCGGTGTTCTTTTTTCTTTGACCAAGCCATTTTGGTTTCTCAAAATCAAAAGTACCTGAATCATGAAACACCTCCTTACCAGTGGGCATCTCGATAGGCTGAGGGGTAGTCTTAATAACCGGAGCACGGGTAGGTAGGTTTCCGATAGGTTGTCCGATTTCGTCAATAACTGCTTTAATCTCCCGAGTAGTGGTTATATCATTATAGAGCGTGTTGAACATGAGTTGGTGCATCTCCTTGGCGCTGTTGCAAAAGTCGGAGTTACAGAAGCAGGTGATGGTGGGCTTTGTTGGTAGAGTGGGCTTCAGGCAGACAGGCGAATCCACTGGGTGGGGGGAACACAGGCGAATCTGAGCTGAAACGAAGGAATGGAAGAATTAATAGAATAGAGATAGAAAGAAAGGGAAAAAAGAAATAAAGAAATAACTAAATAAAGAAAAAAGAAGCAAGAAAGAAAGTAAGAAAGAAAGAATGAAAAAATAAGAAAGAAAGAACGAAGGAAAGGAAGAAGGAATGAAAGAATGAAAAGTAATTCAAGATTGAGTGAGTGATTTGGTGAGTGAGTGTATAATGAGGAAGCGAGCGAGCGAACAAACGAACGAATGAACGAAAGAAAGAACGAAAAAAAGACCGAACAAACTAACGAACGAACGATATTTGAATGAACGAACAAATGAACGAATGAATTAATGAATAAATGAAAATTGAATAAATGATGAATTAATGAATGAATGAACGTACGGAAAGGAACGACCGGAAGTCTGAATGAATTAATAAAAAAACTTTAATTAATGAGGGATATAAAAATAAAAATATTCCCTGTACAAAATTTCCTAAAGTCCAGCTGATTAAGCTAAAAGCTGCACCAAAAACTGACGTTAAAATGTGAATTAAAATCAACACCATTGCAATGGAAAACGTCTTATCTAGCATCAGTCAACAATGCACTTAGCGACATATTGAACGCAGATTTAAAAGGTAAATGTAAAAAAGCTAGTAAAGCTAAGGTTAACGTCAGTTTCCTCACTCGAAAGCGATGTCAGTGACGAAAATATATAACCAAGTGAAAATGTGCACACCAACTTTTGTCGGAGTAAGAAAACGAGCAGCTGGTACATCCAGACTTTCTTGTGACGTCAGGACCGTAGCGGGCCTTCAGCTCTTCCATATAATAGCAGACGTTGTCACTACGAATCCCAGAATTCTGAACACAGTCGTAGCACGTTAAACCTGTCTCCAGCTTGCTTCTTAGAAAAAAAGTGTAGCGAGATTCTTCGTCATCTTCGTCAGTCAACTCGCCTGCGTCTTGCTCGTCGTAGTCTAAGGCTATGAGGGGTTCGAGCTGGGATCGACTTCGAAGCTGGTGGAAAGAAAGGCTCCAGGATTCGTCATCGGCTAGGCAGATAGGTAGGAATAGGAGCAGAAGCTGCAGCAGCTTCTTAAATGTAGACAACATGTTGGCTTACAGTTTATGTGATTCATTGAAACGATGCAAAAATCTGCTCGAAAAAGAAAAATAGTAGACATTATAGAAGCAAAGTAAAAGAGAAAGGGTTAGCAATATAAACCATAGATAGTAATAACAATAATGAATCCAGATCTTAATTAAATTCTTATTGATTGATTGATTGATTGAATAACAAAAGTCAAATAAAATCAAATAAAATGAATTGAATTTTCTTGAATCAAATAAAATGTGAGTAGCATTTCTGAGAACCCAAACACTACATGTGTATATCTGCTATACGTGGTAAATTAGACTTTTAATTGGAAATTTGAAGATTCATATTAGACCAGTTATTAATAAAACTAAATTTGGTAGTTATTTTTAGTAATTAATTAGTTTGCATAATATATATGTATGCACTAACAGTCTCATATCACTAGTAAATTTTTATTATTTAATTTTATTATTAGTAAATTAGTATTTTTTAAATTTAGATGAGAAAATTAATGACAAAATATTAACCTTTTAAATAGGCCATGCCTTTAGACCTTAATAATAATAATAACACACATCATAGTGAAATGATCAACTACATTGACATCTATCACTTTTAATATCACATGTTAAATCCGTTAGGCAATTTTGTCCATTTTCCGTGTAGCCAGTCCAGTGAGTGTCCGTGATTTTGCTCTAAGATCAGCGCTTGATGCAGGACGGTTGAAAATAATATGATCAAATCATCATCTGTCAGTTTTAATTTAATGTTAATGCATGTAAATTACGTGTATAAGTCTGTTTATTTGGTTGTCCATTTACCTGTATTGTGTGTATGGCTGAAATTTTCTTTAACATCGGATTGTATGTATTAGAGTCCTGTCGGACTAAATGCAATTTAAGAACTCTACCCTGCCTAGTTAAACTGATATTCAAGAGTAGATGGTGACGATTAGTATCGTGCATGTAGACTCTAATTGTGAATACATGTCACTTGTGTTTAGAATTCCATCAAAAAACATCTAAATTATCCTACCGAGCAAAATTAGATAAAATGTATTTAGAATATGAATAAGCGATAAGAAACGACTAAATGTTAGTAAACAAGAATATATATATGTATACAGGGTGACGTCGTGAGGCTGAGTCTTAAAATAAATAAAGTAATTCAATGCATATAATAATAATAATAATAATAATAATAACTAACTAATAATAATAATAATTAACTAACTAATAATTAATAATAATAATAATTACTAACTAATAATTAATAATAATAATAATTAATTACTAACTAATAATAATAATAATAATAATAATAACGTGACTGGCTGCACGCGCTTCCGATTGCCTCCTGCGGATTACGCCTTGACGACGAATCTATCAGAATAGCAGTTGGCCTTCGTCTCGGCACCAAGCTTTGTGAAATTCACCAATGTGTGTGCGGTAGTCTGGTAGATCCTAAAGGTCATCATGGACTTTCCTGCCGCAAGAGCGCTGGCAGATCGAGCAGGCACCACAACATAAATCACATAATTTGGCATGCCCTGATTAAGGCCAATATACCCTCCAAATTAGAACCGACTGGAATTTCTAGATCAGATGGCAAAAGACCAGATGGTCTTACTCTGATCCCGTGGAAAGGTGGCAAATCTCTGCTTTGGGATGTTACAGTAACAGATACCGTAGCTAAGTCTTATTTAAACGTGTCTTCGGTGTCAGCTGGTGGAGCTGCTGAACTAGCCGCCGACAGAAAAATAAGCAAATATCATGAATTGTCTCGTAGCTATTGTTTCATACCACTTGCTCTCGAGACTTTAGGTCCTATGAATAAGGAAGGAAGCGAATTTATTTCTTCACTGGGTCATCATTTATCCGCCGCTACAGGAGATAAGCGCGAAACCAGCTTCTTGAGACAGAGACTCTCAATCTGCCTACAGAGATATAATTCCATCTGTGTAAGGGGGACCTTTAGTGCAAATCGGACAGATAGCTATGTTACAACTGAAAACACTCTTGCATCTGATTATCTAATTCGTTCTACTTCTCTCTCCAACAGCTTGGCTCACACTCAGAATTTAATTTCACCCCGCCATTCTTCAACAATCTACCCACATGCACAGCTCCGTTCGGAATATCATCATCATGGTCAGACTGATAATGAAGTTCTTCAAGCACATCAACTAGTTTCTGAAGATCCTCATGAACTTCAACCCGAACTTACGGCACCTGCCAGAGGCCTTGCCAAGGCTGATGCAACGGAAGAAAGTGATGTGATTAAGAGAGTTTTGTCTACTAGTCCATCTACAGACGCTTATCCTCCTCAATCTGCGCTATTCAAATATGACGCTCACAACCCTTACAAGACCTCTGACTTAACTTCCACCCCAACTGTGACTGCTATCTACAAAGAGAGCTCCTTAGGTTTGTTGGAGAGTGACTCAGAGGCTATTCAGTCAGTGTGCCGAGGTTATAAGCCCATCTCACTGCGCCGTCTCGAACAGGGAGTCCTGGGCTACAGCCTCAGGGAGCGTTTCTCCGCCGCCTCTCAGCCCTGTCCTCCACGGCGTACCAACGCCGTATCCCCTAGATGCTCGAAGGCCGAGACCCTCATGGGTGCCTCCAGGGATGGTAGGAATAAATTCCATTCGAGTAGGAAGAGGCAGGTATCGAGGCTGTCATTGGTCGATCCTCGGAGAAATTTAAGCAGTCAGCCTGTCGAAGGGCTTGAAGAGTCAGAGAGTGTGGTAAAGAGAATGAATGAAATTTTCACGAACCGAACGTGGGTCGCTACATATCACAACGACCAGAGGCGCATTAAAACAGTGAAGGCTAAGAACTACGGGACTCACGAGAGGACAGTGGAACAGAGGCCTGACGAATGCGGTGGCTCCTCTGGTACTCTGGCTGGCTACCCCTCCTCACCCAGCCATATGTCCAGATCTCCCTGCAATCAGCGGCATGCCCCGTCCAATCCCAGTCACGCTTCCCCTCGACATTCCCTGCAGAGTTTATCACGGAATACGACAGGGGAGGCAGGGAGAAGGGCGCTGGGACTTATGTCTGAACATGCAGAATCCGCTAATGGAATCGTGGAAAGGATTTATAGCGTTGCGGAAAGCGAGCCCGGTGAGTTGCAGGACACTGAATTGGAAGAGTTGAATGAACAAATTACTGGTGAACAGTTGAACCTCGACAATGAGATCACTGACGTGTTAGGTGACGGTCGCGATGTGGTTCAGAAACACTATGTGGACGCTGTTAGTGTCCTGACGTAACCAGAAACATGGAAAACACTTCCATTGTTAAAATAATGCTTTAATTTAATATATCCAGTTCATAACGCTAGTTAATTATATATAATTTAAATTAATAATAAAAATAATAATAATAATAATAATAATAACAATTAGAGTACTACAAACATCAATGACAACATCAAGCACTATTGAGTCAAAATCAAGCCGGCGAGCAAAAAGAAGATCCAAAAACGGTGCGAATTCCAAAATCCAGAAAATCAGTCCAAAGTAAAGGGAATTACAGAAAAGGAGGTTTAGGCGCTGGTCGCAACTCATGGACACTGGATGGAAAAGAGACATGCGCATGTACTAAATACCACTTTATATGCATGCAGGCGCGGATACAGAGGGAAGCCCAGGGGGCCCGCCCCCCTTAAACCCACCGATAAAAAATTTTAAACTAAACTTTAATTTTGTTATGACGATTTCTATGCTCAAATATGTGTGTAAAATCAGTGTTTAATGGGGGCGGGGAATGCGGAAAAACTCAGTTCCGCTAGATCGATTTTTTCAAATAGTGGCCCTTCTAGGGCCCGTATTTGATATACTAAGGGCCCTGTATAATGTAAGGGGTCCGAAAAATGTTGACCATTTTACTAGCTCTCAATATCCGCCTGAAACATACTACTGTATAAGAGTAAAAAGAGTGTAAGTAAAAAATGTGAACTCTGTCCCGGAGGAGTGGCGCAATCAGCCTTGACTGGGAGGGTCCTAAGCCCCCCTACAGCCCAAATTAGATCACTTTTGCAATTCGTACAGACCCGCGGAGTTACAATTTTCAGAGGTGATAAAATTAACCTAATTTTTTCCAAAACAAATGTAGGGTTTTAGGTATTTTAGGTTTTTCCCTGATTTTTGTATGGGTATGAGTGGGGAGGAGGTTACACTCACTCTATGAGTCGACCACTGTATTGAAAAATGTTGAGCTCCTCAGAATTTTTAACTGTTGCGTAACATGTCCCGGAGAAAAAAACATAACGGCACAGTCAGGAAGCACAGAGTCTTGTTTAAGACTCATTTCCTCCTTCCTCTCCATGGCTAGTAGTAATCGTTGCCTTTTGATGGCCCATCAATTGCAGACGGCGTGGATTTAAGAATAACCTTCCATCACCCTGGGTTTTTTTCCTTCCTAAGCTTTTACCAACAGTCGGCGTTCCAAGGTGGTCACCCACAAAGTACTAACCGAGGTCGATGCAGCTTAACTTCGATAATTGACGCGCAACTAAACCAAGTGCGCAAATCCCACCGTCAAAAGGCCGTGTGTAAGCAAAATAATGTACAGTGCTCAAATAAATTTATTTGTTCGTTAATATCCAGAGCCCGTTTTAAGATAATTTTACTGGGTAGGCAGAGAGCGAAGTGTCTACTTAAGTGTAAAAGAAAGTTTTATTAGGCTACCAGTGCGTCAAGGACTAAGTAGGCAGAAAAATATACCAATTAAGCGCACATCAACAGCAAACAATCAGAATCGCTATTTATCGAGCTAATTGCAAATCCATCGACTAATTGCATGCAACTTATTATCGTTTCTCGAGGGTTCGCTTCCATAGCATTTAGCTGGATTTCAGCAACACATTAATTTAGTTGAAGATGATGCTTTCCTTTTAGTTTTCTGCAATCAGCATAGCCTAAGTCGGTTAATAGCACTCGATGTTGTCATTGATGACTGTAGCACTCTAATTGGCTGGAGCCAGTGGCGAAGTCGGTAAGATACTCGACCGTGGATCAGATAGTGTGGGGTTCAAATCCTGGGCTCGCCCGTCACTGACATCGCTTTCAAGTGAGGAAACTGACTTTCTTTTTCGCACATTATTTTCGCAATTAGGTTTTAATGTATTAAGATATGCTTTTAGGTTAGTGTGTTGGGATATTTTGAAGCATGTAACATTATACTTATATTATAATGTCTTAATTTTCTGAAAAATTTTAACTGCTTTTAGGATTTATTTAGGCTATATGTGTTCAGGGCATATGTTAGTGCTTTCGTGGCCTTTATGTCCTCTTCCACTTCTTCTTGTATTTCATGTGTACGATTTTACCTGAAGCGAAATAAACAGATTCAATTCAATAAAATCAAGATTACGGTTTGCAATCATATCTTTGATGCATCTTTGAAAAATATAAAATACAATTTACAAGAGATTCGTGAAAAAGAAAGATTTAACAGAAATACGTCTTAAAACCGCTCTTTATTCTAACAACGCAACACATAAAAATAAGATCATAGAATGTCAATGAAAGTATTCTTCAAATATAATGTTTTACTCCCAAAACATTGTAGTAAATCTTTCAAAGTATCAGAATTTTAGTCGATATTCCAGCAATAAGATAGCCTCTTCAATCTCAGATTTAGCGGTTTTTCATAATATACGTAAAAGTCGAGAAACATCAAATGCATATATAATCAGTGTTATATAAATGACAACAATAGACACTGCAAAAAAATTACAATGCATCCTGCCAATGCGACACGCTAGGTTTTAAAGAAATTATGATACGAGTAGACGGCAGATTAGGAGGTTTAAGGCAAAAAATAGATTCCGTCATATTTGATAATTTGCTCTTTCTAGTCATTTCCTTTAATACCATATCTCAGTTTAATACTCTCTCTCTCTCACACACACTCTCTCTCTCTATCTCTTTCTCTCTCTCTCTCTCTCTCTCTCTCTCTCTCTCTCTCTTTCTCTCAGTTCTACCTTGCTTGCATGTTTATTCTAAACTCGTCACATTCGATGTACTACTTATTACTCTACCATAGAATAGAGCGGAAATAAAAGCCCGCTCTAAAGTGTAGGGCACCAAAGCGATAACAATAGTCTCAAATATGCTATGAAAATCAATTCCGTTTATTTATATTACTCCACGAATTTAGCCACAACAGTTTACCCGCCAGTTTCTACATTCCAATATTTCTCAGACTCACATAACTAGGACCTGCAGCAGCAGTGAGCGAGTTTTCATTAAAGCCATGACAGTGGAAGTGAATTGATAAGTGAGTTTATAAGATAGATGACAATACAATTGATGTCAATGATGATTTCATTATAGAGATGAAAATTAATATAAATGAGGATTTCATTAGAGATATGACATTTGATATCAATGATTGTTTCATTAGATATATGACAGATAATTTCAATGACTATTTCATTAAAGCTATGACAGATGAAATCAATGATGATTTCATTAGAGATATGACGGATGAAATCAATGATGATTTCATTAAAGCTATGACAGATGAAATCAATGATGATTTCATTAAAGCTATGACAGATGAAATCAAGGATGCGGCTGCCTAGCTGCGAAGCAGCCACAGAACAAACGCCGTTAAACTTGCAAAAATCGGCCAATGAGACATTTGCATTCTACCGCTTGAGAAGAATAGAATAGGCTTAGGTGTCTCGGCTTTAGGCGGTGCACCTGGAGCCGGTGCTGGAGCTGGTGCCGGTGCATGTCCGTGTCCGTGTCCGTGCGGTGGTGGCGGCGGCGGTGGCGGCGGTGGCGGTGGCGGCGGCGGTGGCGGTGGTGGCGGCGGCGGCGGCGGCGGTGGCGGCGGCGGTGGTGGAGGCGGCGACTGTGGAGGCGGATGCATGGGAGCAGGATCAAAGTTAAGCCTCGTCGGTGGATTATTGATCTCTTCGAGAACCATCTGACGAGCCTTGGGATCTAGCTTCTTCTCCATCAGTGCACGCATCTCATTGGCGGTGTTGCAGAGCTCAGAGGTGCAGTAGCAGGCGAAAATTGGCTTACCGCCTGGAAACTGAGCCTCCAGGCAGGTGGGTTCAGAGGCGCTGTAGGTGTCGCACTTCCTTATCTGAGCTGCCAAAGATATATAAAGATGTATACGCTATAGAGATAAGATAAGCTATAGAGAAAATATAAGCTATAGAGATAAGATAAGCTATAAGATATAAAGATGTATAAGTTATATAAGTAGCTATATATTAAAATTTATATTTATATTTATATTTCTATATATTAAATTTTAAGAAAATAAAACACATCTCTTTCCACCATAAATTTAATTTCAACTTGCCTGACTGTTTTTTGGATCACCGGACCGGCACTGTTTAGGATCTTTTGTTTCTCTTCAGCACGTGTTTTTTCAGATCGTTTGGGGTGAATCGATTTGTAGTGACATGTGATGGGGGACGTCCCTGACATCATCCTTGTATGAGGAAACGGACGTTAAACCTTTATTATTGCTATTATTATAATTTGATATATAAGATCTAATGATTTATGCCAGTGATTATGAGCCTCGGCCTAGGCAATTCAATCAATTAATCAGTAACCGATTAACTGTGTGTTACTCGCCATAGGGCAATGTCAGGGACGTCTCAAGCAGCCTCTGTAGAAATGACGCCAAAGCATCACAAGATGACGACTGAGTATTCAAAGACTGAAGAGAGTAGTAGGAGTCACAAATGCATCGAGGCAGGATATTAGAATATTATTAGGTTTGATTAGTATATTTGGTATGAAATCCAGAGAATACGATGAATCAGACGAGTTAAGAATTACAGCAAGAAAGAAGCTTAATTAAAAGGGCTTAGATATTCATTTCTAATATATTTATTTTTAGGTATTCATTCTATTCCAACGGTAGTTGGACTGGGATTAGAGGGAAGAAGAAAAAGAAGAACGAGAAGGAAGAGGAGTAGGAGGAGAAGAAGACGTAGAAGAAGAAGAAAAAGAAGAAGAGAAATACATTATAAATTCATCTATTTATGAATGGATTAAACAATTGATAAATATAATTAAACCACCTTTGTGTTTAAAAATCATCATTTTCTTCTCTTGAAGTCAATTTTAACTAAGATCGGGATTAGAACATTTACAAGCAAATGTCTGGAGCTTAGTCGCTCGCCAACCGAATGTCCTTTCCACGTAGTGTTTAAAAGTAAACCGCAAAAATAATTCCGCTTATCTGCGGGTTTTGTTTTCGTAGAATTTAATAGCATTTGGGTTAACAGGGAGTTTTCTCAAGCCCCTGTCCAGTAAGTGTTTGACGAAGCTGATGAAGGCATAGGGGACTCACCTCGTCATGAGCAGAATCCCTCAAGAAAAATGGCATATCAAAAGGAATGTTTTTAAAAATCCACTCGCATGTGGGCATGAAGAGGAAAACGGAAGAGAGAGAAGTGTGGAGGCCATGTACACCTGTCAGTAGGCAGTGCACTAAGAGACTAAGACAGAGAGAGTGTAATAAATTACGAAATACTAACTGCCTTGCACATAATTGAATGAACAACTCTTGCAGCCATCTTTTATTTGCACCGCTTTGTTGGGGTCTCTCTTGGCGTACTCCTCCACGTAGTAGCACTTGTTGTTTGTACCAGGCGCGTACGGCTGCGTGCAGTCGTAGCAGCTGATGCCCGAGGAATACTTGTTCCTCAGGAAGAACGAGTACATCAGCTCTCCGTTGTCGTCCTCGACATCATCGAACGCATCGTCGTCGTAGTCAAGGGCAACGAGTGGGCGTGGTTGAGCTCTGCTGCGCAGTCGACGAATAGAAAGCTCCCAACTGTCGTCTACAACTGTAGAAAACGTTACACAGGATTATTGTTTGGCATAGCAACAATTAGAGTGCTACTGGCATCATAGATACTTAGGACTGGTTTTCTGGATTTTAGAATTTGCACCGTTTTTGGACCTTCTTTTTGCTCGCCGGCTTGATTTTATCTCAATAGTGCTCGATGTTGTCATTGATGACTGTAGCAATCTAATTGTTGGTATTATTATTATCGAGCATTTTTGAATAAATAAAGGGTAAAACACCATCTAAAACCGATTAGTTTTTATTTGAATGTCTCAGTAGCGCAACGGTTAGAGATGTAGATAACGTCATGAAGTTTTAAATGACAGATCCTGAGGTGAATTGAACTCTAGTGGGTTCGAATCTCAGCCGTGCCGATCGGAGAGTAGAATCTCGGACATCCACTGGACTGGTTATACTGAAAATGGACAAAATTACCTAAAGGATTTAATATGCATTATAAAATGTGATAGATATGTAGTTGATCGTTTCAGAATAATGTGCATTATTATTATTATTATTATTATTATTATTATTATTATTATTATTATTATTATTATTATTATTATTATTATTACATGTATTATTGAGTAAAATCTAAGCCGGTGAGCAAAAGGAGGTCCTAAACGGTGAAATTCAAAAATCTGAAATATCAGTCCAAAGATAACACGAAATTAAAGAATATCAATGTTTAGTAGTTTAAACTGTACGATTTGTCATTGACGATAATAGTAGGATACTGTAATTATTGTTACGGTAAAATAAACTTCTAAAACTGTTTTGTATTCATTTGAATATGTTGCTATATGTTTGTATAGGAAGCCGATTATCTCAATGGGAAATCATTTCAGAATAATATTTTAGTGTGCATAGCCATTGCTGCATTAATAAATGTAAATGTTATTTTGATAGGTATTTTGAGTTATTCTAATTCATTGGATTATTCAATTACTATTCAATTATTCAACCATTTGGCAAACCATAGGATGGATAGAAAGAGAGAGAGAGAGAGAGAGAGAGAGAGAGAGATGAATTATAATAACTCATTGTTATTTATGGACTGTATTATTCGTTTTTTAGTGAATTAGTGTATTAATAAATCTTTGTAGGCATCTTGACAATCTATGATTTCCCAATCTCATTGCACTACACGCAGTTTTATAGTAAACAATAACTACGGTACATATCTAATTCTGAATAATAGTATATAATAAACTCTAGGTAGTAGCGTAACTGTTAAATATCTCTATGTGGGGTGACGTGTAAAACTATTTCTAGTTCATTTCATCCTACATACTGCTTCAATATATCAGTTCGGTAATTGAAAACATATTTTGTTGCATGTTAACACTGGTTTGTTTATGTTGACATCTGATAGGTATATTTACATGTAAATGTAATGGGTCTTCATTATAACTTCGTTATAATGCATGCATATCGTTATAATGGGTGTCAGAGTTAAATTATAAGTGTTAAGTTATTCTTTAATTAATATCCGTATAAAGTTGTAAAGTAAATAACATTTCTAAAGAAAGCTTGTACTACAATTTTATGAGGAACTGGTACATTTCAATAGTATTCTATGCAGTGTTTACGTTTTCTTGTCCACTATTTACATTTGGTGTCCCCGATGTTCTATTTATAGCTACTAGCGAAAAGATCTATTTGCATTACAGTCTTAGATTAAATACAGATAACTTTCATCAAAATTTGACCAGATACGCCTACTTGAAAGCTGCATGTATTTTTCACACTGTAAAAACTTTGAAGTGTATAGGCCTACTCCATATTGAATTTTTGTAGGTCAATAATAATAATTAGTATTTGGAAACTAATTTCATACCAATTCCTAAAAAATAGTTGCAAATCATATCAACAACATATCATAAAGTAGTGTTATGACTTAGTGTTAAGACTAAATAACAATACAGCTTAACGTAGTGTTATAAATGACTAACAATATATGTGATAACATAGTGCTATAACAAACAATATATTTATAGAGTAGTGTTATAACTAACTATCAATATACATATAATGTAGTATAACATTTTTATAGCGAACTAGCTGCATATCACCAAGCAGACTAGTGCTATACGTTTGGAACAGACAACATGTTCTAAAATAGTGATATAACTAACTGACTACATTTCGTAAAGCTTTGCTGTAACTAACTAATAGCAAATCATAAAGTTGTGTTTTAACTAACAAGATATTATATTGTAATGCTACGTTATAATTAACCAACGACATAATATAAAGTATCGTTGCATTTAACTAACAATATAGAATAAGGTAGAGTTATAACTAACAACAAATCATAAAAGTACGTGCATAGTAATGGACATTTATACGATTAGCTTACCTTCTGGTAGGCATTGTGGAAGCATTATCACTAGCAATAGCGGCCATATCAGTAGCATCAGCTGCTGTGCTCCCAGCTGATACATGGTGACAATTTAAACTGCTGTCGACTTTATCATTGGAGAGATATTAGCTAGACACATAACACTAGTCGCTTGCTGTTCGCAGTATAAAAATTATATTAAATAGTACAATACAAATTATTAATTTTGTTTCAGCGAAAATTACGGAACACATCTAGCTGATTTCAGTTTTAAAACTAGAATCCAGAAAGTTGAGGTCAATTTTTGTTTGTTCGTATATATACACATGACAAACCGCACGTGCTACATAGTTTTCTTTCTTGGTTTCTGTTTTTTGTAGTTTTCGTTATATCCTCTTTCCTCTCCATGATTCTTAGTAATCGTTGCCATTTGTTGGCGCATCAATTGCAGCCGGCGCGTATTTAAGAATAACCTTCCAACACCCTCGGGATGTTTTCTTTCAAAGCTGTCAACACTCGGTCTTCCAAGGTGATCGCCCACAAAGTACTAACCGGCGCGATGGAGCTTAACTTCGTTCAGCTGACGTGCAGCTTAACCGAGTGCGCTAAATCCCCATTTAAATTTTAGTGTGCTACCTTAGAATTTTTGCAGCCAGATTTACAAATAATTATATATAACATTCTATATGTGTTAAGACTCTCTTGAGTAAATAATTTTGCACCATAGCAATGCAATAATTTCATAACTATTTTCGTAACTTCATAATTGATCTGAGAGTTTCAAATTTGAAATCCTAAGGTAAATTATGAAGCTTATTACTGCTCAGTTGATAGTAAACGGTGTATAATATGATCATTTTCAATGGAAGTACACGTGTTTACCAAATCATCTTTATTTGACATTTTTATGTTACTAAATTGCACTTTGTCTCTGAAATATTGGATCAAATTTTAGCCAAGACATTTCCACTTAATTATAAATATATCTAATATTTAATCCTATAGTGACAAAAATAATTTAAAAATTGATGAAGCATTCTATTTGCTTGTTATAATCAAGGAGAATATTTCAGATACAATAATAAAGCTAAATATCTATATTATGAACATTTGTTGGTCAACTTACAATATTTTAAGAAATGTACAGGAATAAATATCACTTATCTCCTTTTCTCATTGTCAAATTTTTACCCAGGTGAAAAAATGTGGCAGCTGTTATGACTTAATTAATTTTTAAGCATATTTACCATTAACCATTTTAAACATGTTTGTAATAAACATGCTTTTTATAAGTAAAGTTAAACTATTGCAACATTATCCAAACCAAGCCATTTCGAACTCGAATCGTACTCTTGCGAAAGCAAGCCGAACCCGAACCCTTGTTAGAACCGAACCCGAACCGAACTTTCATTTTCATCGAACCGAACCGAACTCTCAAATTGTCAACTGCTAACCGAACCCGAACCGAACCGAACTTCCATTTTCAACGAACTGAACCGAACCCGAACTCTGGAAACTCAAAAAATTCCCATCTCTAAAATTTTTAATAAATCGACTTAACACTTAATTAATTGTATTTATATTCAGATGCATTGAATATAACTGTCCTATGCAGTTGATGTATAGACTACGGCGGCTGAATTATAGACAAATAAACTAAATAAATAAAAATATTTACAAAACAACATTTCATTGGAAATAAAATACTAAGTGACGTCGAAATAAAGAGACAGCCGGAAAATCTTAAATTAAAAATCTTTGAAAATTAAAAAATATATAATATTTTGTAAATGTAAATAAAAATGTAAATATTCTCAGTGACAAGCATTCAAGAATTATAGACCTTTTATACTGTCTCATGGGCGTTATCGTCACGTGATTGTAGAACCGCTAAACTCGATTACGCTATTAATTAACCGCTCATTTTATTTAACTGGCTATCAGAATTCACCTATTGTGCGTGTGTGTGTGTGTGTGTGTGTGTGTGTGCGTGTTTCGGCAGAAGCGGGCCTCAGTAATTGACACTGATTTACTTATATAACGCGGACGAGTAGCTAAGAACTGTAGGAGTTTAATTGCTTATGCATGTGTTTGACATAATTACTTTGTTCTATTATTAAACGTAATTAAAACTGTCAATCTGGTAATTAGAAATTGTCTTTAAATGGAAGACGTTAACGTAGTATGGCACAAGGACTCTGCACCAACCCCTGACAGTGCAGAGTCACTCGATCAAGTGGACGATGATCCGCCAAGTCGTGGGGAATCGTGGCATCCCTTACCAATCTCCGTAACAGTATGTGCCACTAGGGCACATGTCTCTCCTTCGATATATCAAGGGAGTGTTACTCTGACAGAGCGAAAAGCTTTCTCGCGTCCGAGGCGGACACCCCCCGCCTACTTACGTCGGCCGTCGGCCCTCTCGATAGAGCGGCGCCGTTGCGACCGACGGCGGTGACGACGCAGCGGCCGCCGACCGGCGTCGGAGGCACCACGCCGCACTACATAAATAATTAATTAAAACAGCATTAATTAAATATGTTCAATTAAGACTGAAACGTGCATATTTTGCAGTAATAAAATATAATATATAAAATATTCTGTCGTAGTTAGCATCGTAGTTTCATATTATATCTGAACGGAAAAGTAAATTATACTAAAAATGTGATTTTGCACCTATAGGCTTATTCGTTTTTGTTTATCTCTCTAAAAGTGTAATATACACTACTATATCTGACGATAAACTATCGTTAAATAATTTCCTACAATAATAAAGCAAACAATACTCTTCCTCTGCATCAACTGATTGTGATTTTAAAAACCCCCGTAAAATCTGAAGATGAAGATCTTTTATTCGTCAAATTTGACAACTAAGAAAATTAACAAGTGTCGTACAAAGACCGAATCAGTGCAGAATACAAAACACAAGTGCAATAACTAAACAATCTTACACAAGAGCGCTTCCACAAAAACTGTTATAGACATTTTGTTTCATATTGCGTAACGTTATTTCGATTAAAGATTGGTAATTTAATTCTAAATTTGCAATTCTACATAGAGTTCTCAAGTCTTTTGAAAAGATCGACCGCCTTAATACGCCTAAAAAACTAAATTACATGACTTAACTCCTTTTTTGTAAAATTTCAAACACAAATAAGCTCGAATTGAAGCAAAATCCATTCTGCCTAATCCCGCAACAAATACCCTGACAGAATCCCAGCGATTAAAACCAAAGATTCGACGATACACTGAGTTCCAACATGCATTAAGATCAACAAGCTGCTCTTTGGAATAACTAACGGCTGTAGATGATTATAGCAGAATCGGAAGACAATGCGACTCCATTAAAGCGAGTTTAACTGTGTCGTCCGTGCACCTAGTTTTCCCTAAAATACAATTAACTGACAAATTAAATTTTGTTTTAATTGGAGCCGTATTTACAAATAGCTTCTTTCCGGCTGTAAACGTGGCACCTAAGTATTTAACGGTTGTAGACCATTCTAATTTATTACTCCAAGCGTCATGTTTCAATATTATATTTACTAGCTGATCCTATGACAGCACAGCCTGACTTGTAATTAAATTCTAGCATGGTGTTCACACTAACTGAGTAGCAGATATTTAACATTTCTTGAAGACCAGCAATGCTAGCCGAGATTAAAAGTAAATCATCAGCATACATAATAATGCCAACGTACTACCACAAAATTGACATCCAATATTTTTTTCTTTTAAAGCAAGAATAAATTTATTTATATCTTTAGTTAAGGTTTTAAATTCCCTGAAGCTTTAAGACATCTCAGTGTTCGAAGATTTCGTGGTCGAAATTAGCCATGCAATCGTGTTGTATTGTAGTTGATAATCGTAGCTGCTATACAACTCCATAAAGATTTGATATGATTTGCCCGAAAAAGGTAAATTTATCTTCCGTAATATAATGCCACCAAGAAAATAGCCTCATATGGTCCGCATATTAATGGTATGATCCTATACAATTTGTAGTCAATGTTAACATTCGTCTGGTCGCGTTATAAATGCATAGGTTTCGATTCATAGTAATGTAGGTCAAGCGCACAATAAGCCCATTTTAAAGGCGTCGTTAAACGATAGACGAGAATCCAAGGGAATCTATCAACGAAAATTTATTTTTTCAACAAGGCCTATAAGCCTAACTTTAGCTTGAGGTCTGCATTTTTAATTACATTTCTAATTTTCTAGTGGCAATCTATTTCTCTCTCTCTCTCTCTCTCTCTCTCTCTCAGTGCACTGCATAGATTTATTGGCAGATCCATGGTATATAACGCCTCCACTCTCTTCTATCTTCCATTTTCCTCTTCATGTCCTCATACGAGTGGATCTTTAAATCATTAAACATTCTTTTTGATATTCCATTATACTTTGGGGATTCTGACGAAGTGGGTCCCTATGCCTTCCTCAGCTTCGACTAACATTTATAGGACAAGGGCGTCATTCTGCGAGAAAACAATCCCGTTTACCCGAAATTTATACTACTCTATAATTCTTAATTTAAAGTTTTAAATACAAGTCATATTCAAAGTGTTTATATAGTAGAAACTAAATGTATATTGTCAGATAATTCTAACCTTAAATTATACATTTCTTATATAATTCTGCCTTAAGTCATTAGGCTTTAGGACATCGGTTAAGATGTCAAGTTGCGTCATTCTTTAAGAGTTAAATATAAAATTTAAATATGCTGATGAATTGTTTTCAGATTTTTCACATTTATTTTTCACTACTCAGGTACATTTCTACCAAGACTCCAAAGAAAAACCAAACATAACGGTTTGACCCTTCACTTGACCTTCACTGTCCATTCAGCGCTACTGTGGCATTTAGAATAAAGCGGCGCTTTATAAATATACCCCGGGTGTAAAGAACCTGAGGTTGGTAAAAACCATTTGAGTAATACGTGCTGAATCGCCGCCCGGCTACTCGAGTTCATCTAACCGATTAAAAGAATTTCTGAAGCAGACTGCTTTATATCTTTGCAAATTGTTGTTAGTAATGCAAGTAGTGATGTTAGTTAGGTCTTCGCAAGTTAATAATATTATGTTTTTGTTAAGATATTATTAATACGTACAACAATATGTCAATGATTTAATATACAACAATACCTAAGAAATATATATATATATATATATATATATATATATATATATATATATATATGTATGTATTTAATATACAGAAATACCAAAGTATTTCCATTCCTTTTAGAAAATATTGTAGCAATTTCTGGAGCCTAGGCGCTCACCAATGAATGCCCTTCCCGTCGTTGGTTTAGATCTTATTGCTTAAACGTCCTTTACTACACGTGCAGTCAACCGTTGGTCTCTTCTTCAGCGACCCGGACACAATACGGGTAATTAATCACAACTAAAATACTAATAATTGCAGATATTCAACAGTGCAATTATTAATATCTACAGTGATACTTATGACAATAAAGGTTTAGCTTCTGTTTTCTCATACAAGGCTGATGTCAGGGATGTCCCCATCATATATCAAAAATCAATTCATCCAAACGATATGAAAAAATATGTGCCGAAGAGTAAGAAGAGAGATCCTCAAAGGTGCCGGTCCGGTAAGTAAAAATACAGTTAGACAATATGATATAAAGACGATAAATAAAGTAAACACGCATTATAATGAAATTATCAAATATGTTGATATATATATCACTTTTTAACACTACTTGTTTAAACCGTTAGGCAATTTAGTCCATTTTCCATGTAACCAGTCCAGTGAATGTCCGAGATTTTACTCTCAGATAAGCGCAGCTGGGATTCGAACCCACGAGGGTTCAATTCTCCTCAGGATATGTCATTTAAAACTTCATGACGTTACTTCTACGCTATTGAGACATTCAAATATTATTTATAATTCAGACGATACTGTTAGAAACGCTCCGATCTGAACCCATCTTCTCTTAATTATCAGGTATGTATGTTACCAGCTCGACAACAGCTTTATTTCACTTTCATCATCTTGACAGTAAACTTAGAAACAACTGCATCAGACCTATAAGAAGACTAATTTATAAGCTCTCAGTTCTCTAACATAGTTGAAAACATATCAGTTCTCCAGTCTTATGTTTCGATGAATAATAATTATATTGTTTTTAGTTATAATGACTTTGGTATAACTAAAGCAATTCATCCAATCAAAACAACTTAAACAATCAATCAATCGATCGCGTAATCTATCAATCGCTTAATCGTGCGGTGCTTCGGCGCCTGTTTGGATAGATTCTGCAAGAGACGTCCCTAACAAGGCCTTATGGCGAGGAACCAAACGTTAAATTCTTATAGATTGATTGATTAACTGACTAATCGATCGACTATTGACTCAAGTGATTGAGCGAGTTAATTAATTAATTCTAATCACTCTCAACTCCCATTAGTCCTAGTTAAATATTCTTATGGACAAAGCTAGATACAATGAATTCTAAATGAATCGAGAAGTTCACAAGATACGGTTCATTATTATGATATAGATCCGATGTTCAAACAGTTCTGTCATATTTCTTTCTTTATAAACCTTCTCTTAGCCAATGAGAGAAAGAGAACTATGTTTTATGCGTGGTACATATCTCACAGACAATCTCTTTCATCTCTCACCCTGAAATTCTTTTCACATCAACTGCCTCTATTTTCGTCGATCTCTTTCGCCTCTATCTCTTTCTCTGTCCTTGCCTTTCTCTCTTTCTCTCTCGTCACCTTTCTCTCTTTTTGTCCGTCTATCTTTCTCATTTTCTCTATCTCTATCACTAGATCTACCAGAATGTCTCTCTCTAGGCCTATTATCATTCCTATCTCTCCGTCTATCGCTCTCAATATCTCTATCTCTCTGTCGATCTCTATCTCTCAGTCTATCTCTACCCCTGTCTCTACGCTTATCACTTTCTCTACTCCTATTCTCTCTTTTCTCTCTATCATTACTGTCACTGCTGCTGTTAGAGCTAGATTCTCTGCGTCTTCTCTTTCTCTTTGCTTCATCTCTCTCTTCAGACGACGAATTAGATCTCCTAGAAGCTTTATTAGCATCATCGTCTCTTCTCTTCAAATCTCTTCTCTTTCTCTTTGCTTCACCTCTCTCTTCAGACGACGAACTTGATCTCCTAGACGCTTTATTAGCATCCTCGTCTCTTCTCTCCAAATCTCTTCTCTTTCTCTCAGCTTCACCTCTCTCTTCAGACGAGGAACTTGATCTCATAGAGGCTTTATTAGCATCCTCGTCTCTTCTCTTCAAATCTCTTCTCTTTCTCTCAGCTTCACCTCTCTCTTCAGACGAGGAACGAGATCTTCTAGAGCCTTTATTAGAATCATCGTCTCTTCTCTCCACATCTCTTCTCTTTCTCTCACTCCCAGACGACTCTGAACTGCTGTCACTCTCTTTCTCGTCGTCACTTGATTCGCTACTGGAAGACGCCGAGTCGTCTCGATCCAGTTCAGCGTAATTAGGCTCCGCCCCTTTCTCTAGTGCTTCTCTCTCATTGGACGCTGCCTCTCTAGTCTTCAAGCCTTCTTCTTCAGTGGCTATGTCACTGTCTCTAAGCCCCGCATTGTTTTCAACAGGCCCCGCCTCCTTGTCTGTACATTCCTCTCTTTCATCTTCAGACTCAGTCTCCTTTCTACCATGCCCCTCCTCTACATTTTTGGTTCGGGTGAGTTCGGATGTTTCATCATCTTCCGTTAAGTCCTGCCCACCTGTCTTCTCACTGGTCGATTCTTCGTCTTTATCCTCCTGTGATTGGTTAGAGGAGCTTGACAGAGAAGTATGATCAAAATTTCCTGCGCAGAATAACAAGCACATTCAAATGAAAATTTTACGGTTTCTTCTTCAGAGAATAGTTAAACAACTTACAAGCTATCGATTCGAGAAAGAAATTTAAAACAAACACAAAGAAATAGCCTATACAATCCTCATTTTGATTTTACTTACACTACTTAATCCAGCCAGCTATCAATGCATTTTTTCTGAGTACCAAAGCAGATGTTACAAAGGGACTATACAATCCATATTATTTCAGAAATTATAATCCAATAGATACAATTTTTGAGTCATTCATAAATTTCTAACTGTAGTCAGGATATATTAGTAATTAAATTATATTATTATTTTTAAGCTTTCCATAATCTTATTTCTAACAGAGATTTTTAATATAAAAAAAATCACTATAAAACATATCTTTGGACTGATTTTTGGGATTTTGGAATTTGTACCGTTTTCGACCTCCTTTTTAATCACTGGCTTAGATTTGTCTCAATAATAGTTCTTGATGTTGTCTTGGACGTCAGTAACACTCTACTTGTTATTATTATTATATTATATTATATATAATTATAATATAATCTAATCTAATAAATAATATCTATAATATAATATATATAATATAATAATAATAATATATCTAATATATATAATAATAATATAATAATAATATATATATAATAATATATAATATAATAATATATAATATAATAATAATAATATCTATAATATAATATAATATAATATAATAATAATATAATATCTATAATATAATATCTATAATATAATCTAATAATATAATATATAATTATATTATATTATATATAATTTTCAAATAATCTTCATCATCATAATAAACTTCCCTTGAATCCCAGTTTAAATATGGTCGGGATATGAATAGACCTTTTCCAATCCTCTCTGTTCCACTACCATATCATCAGTCGATCCCCCTATTTTTCATATATCTATAATATATATATATATAATTATATATATATATATAATATATATAATATATATATATATATATCTATATATAATTAGTAAATAATTAATGACGGCATAATAATTGATACGTACCAACTTTCCATGATTTTGCCATAGCGAGCAGTTTAAGATTCGGCTGCGCTGATTGGTCATCAGGAAATATATAGTCGAAGTATTCCTCCCACACCGCGTGAGCCTGTCGTAGATTACAACAGTGACAGTCAGTCAATGAAGTACTTATCATATAAGCGTTCAATAAACGCAATCAAACAATCAATCAATCAATCAATCAATTTACTATCCATTTACTAAATTGACGGCTTGAATAATTGATGCAATGGTTGTTTAATAAAATCTGTATAATTCAGATAATACATTATTTAAATTCATAGTCAAATTTTCTCTTGAATTAAAAAACTTTAACCTTTCCAGAGACAAATTAGCATTAGCTATTGAGATGAGAGAGACAGAGAGAGAGCGAGGCAGAGAGACAGCGAGAGAGAGACAGAGAGAGAGACAGAGTGGTAGAAAGAGAGAGAGAAAAAAAAGAGAGACAGAGAGGGAGAAAGAGAGAGTGAAAGAGAGAGAGAGAGACAGAAAGAAGGAGGCCTACCCCATTCTCTGTTTCAATTTTTCGTCGTCTCTTGACTCTGTTAGGCATCAGTTTCCTCACCTCAGACATCGTCTCGTCTGTTCCGCTCTCAGCCTGCAATCATTCATTCACAATCACATCTCCGCTCAACTATCCGCTACTTCAACGCATGGCAAGAATTACATTTAATACAAGTATTCAATAGAATTTCTGCATTTTTTGGACTAAAGACGAAATAAAAGAAGACTAAAAACGTCCTTTAGAAGACTAAGTAAAAACTCAGGAGGGTAACGGGAAACCACCTCAGAAGCTATATTTTACATTCAAGTTCGCTAGATCAGTATGTGCGGGGCTCGAATCCTGGGCTCGCCCGTCACTGTCATCGCTTTCGAGTGAGGAAACTGACGTTAACCTTAGCTTTACCAGCTTTTTAAGAGAGGTTACCTTTAGTGACTAGATAAACTTGGTCAATGGATTGCTCTTAGTGAGTGTAAAAGCAGACTTTGAGGAGGAATATGCAGCTTGAACTTGCCATTATGAAGAATCCTAGCGAGAGAGATATAGACATAAGACACAGCAAAGTAAAAGAAAGAAAGTAAGTAAAGAAAAGTAAAAAAGTAGGAAAAAAGAAAGTAAGAAAATAAAGAAGCTAAGAAAGTATAGTAAAAAAAGTAGAAAAAAAGTAAGAAAAGAAAGAAGCTAAGAAACTAAGAAAGTAAAGTAAAAAAATTAGGAAAAAAGAAAGTAAGAAAAGAAAGAAACAAAGAAAGTAAAGTAAAAAATTAAGAAAATAGAAAGTAAGAAAAGAAAGAAGCTAAGAAAGTACAGTAAAAAAGTAAGAAAAGAGAAAGTAAGAAAAGAAAGAAGTTAAGAAAGTAAAGTAAACAAGTAGGAAAAAATAAAGTAAGAAAAGAAAGAAACTAAGAAAATAAAGTAAAAAAGTAAGAAGAATGAAAGAAAAGAAAGAAATACAGTAAAAAAAAATTAAAGTAAAAAAATGTACCAAAAAAGTAAGACAAAAAAAAGAAAAAGAGTAAGACACACCTCGAAGTCTCTCCATGCCTCTAGAAGCATCAGTCTCTCCTCCTTCACCTCACTTCTCTTCAGCGCCCTGTTGGCCTCTCTGTACACCTCCCTCGCTCTTCTCACACAGTCCTCGTCTCCCACTGATTTCTCAAACTTAGCAAAACTCATCCACACCTAAGCACCACAAAATAAATCAATAAACTGATCATCATCATCATCATCATCTTCCCTTAAATCCCAGTTCAAGCAGCGTCGTGATATGAAAAGACTTAATTATCAATTCGTTTAAAGTTTGAGGCAATTACTGGAGCCTAGGCACTCACCAACCGAATGCCCAAATCAATCGACTGATAAATTAATAAATCAAGCAATTAATCTATGGTTAAATGTACTAAATGCTAGAAACTATAAATTACGAGAAGGATAAAAAAGCAAAAACTTTAAGTATCTCATTGAAAATTTAATTAACTGATTAAGAATAATGAACTGATTATAATTAATTAGTGAAATATTTACAACATACCAATATTTACAGATACATGCAAATTTATTTTTTTGAAATACACCTCATCTGTTCTGTATGCTGTGATAAATAATTAAATAAATGTAATTTAAATAAACACTTGCGTGTATTTCCAAAACTATCCATTTCCATGCTAATTAATGTACAATGTATTAATTACGTTTTTCATGTTTTAAAATCTTCATTCGAATCACATCAGCCTTTGCTTTCCTATGAGCAATTCCATAGGCTGTTGAAGACCTATCTTTTCCATCTCTCTTTTCCATCCAGTGTACATGAGAAGCGATCTGCGCCTAAACCTCCTTTTCTTAATTCCCTTTACTTTGGACTGATCTTCTGGATTTTGGCATTTCCACCGTTTTTGGATCTTCTTTTTGCTCGCCGGCTTGACTTTGTCTCAATAGTGCTCGATGCTGTCATTGATGACTGTAGCACTCTAATTAGTGTTATTATTATTAATTGTTGTTATTACTATAAATCTGCCCACTATCTAATCTACAGTGACTTTGAACAAACCTTGACATGGTGGGTTCTCTCGAGGAGTCTGCGGTACAGCGCAGTCGTGTTCCTGTATTCCTCCTGATCTACCTCAAAGTCTATGTAAGCCTTCCACAACACCTCAGGCATGTCCAGGCGAGGCTGACTGATAGCGAGCTCAAATATAGCCCTCGCTCTCTTCTTGTCTCCCAGTATCGACTCCAACTCTGCGTACTGCAGATATAGGCAGTTACAGGTGTAGATAATACTAGTAGCCTAGTTATAAGTATAGATAATACACGCAGTTATAAGTATAGTTAATACTAGTAGTTATAAGTAGAGATAATACACTCAGTTATAAGTATAGTTAATACTAGTAGTTATAAGTAGAGATAATACACTCAGTTATAAGTATAGTTAATAATATTATAGTGTTACATAATATTATTGTAATAGATATACACACAGTTATAAGTATAGTTAATACTAGTGTTACATAATATTATTGCACCGGAGATACACGCATTAATAAAAATATACAGGCATCACAAAGGGCCCAAGTTAAACTGGGATTAAAGGGCCCAAGTTAAACAGGGATTAAAGGGCCCAAGTTAAACTGGGCCCTTTAATCCCAGTTTAACCAAGATCGGGATAAGTAAATAAACAATCAGTAAAATAAAGCAACAATTAAAACTTTATTACACGAGTTTTATTACGAGTTTTTTAGTTTTATTTTATTTTTAGTTCTTTATTACACGAGTTTTTTACACGAGTTGAAGGAATAAACCAATGACAAAAATCTAAGCAAACCTTCATCCACGTAGTACAGTTCTCAGGTCCAAACTCGAGGAACTTCTCATAGAGGGTGCGACAGCGTGGAAACTCCCTCAAATGAATCTCCAGTTCTATGTATCCACGAAACAGCTTCTCCTTAGCACACTTGCCTATGCTTACACCCTAAACAATCAACAAATGAATCCCTTAAAAAAGATCAATACAGAAATATCATTCTGAGAACACCCAGAAAAAAGCTTAGAAATATAATAATAATAATAATAATAATAATAATAATAATAATAATAATTGGGACTCAAAGGTCACTACTGCTTTGCACACGGAACTCCTTGCGAAGCCGCTTTTGCCACAAGAAAAGGCGCGGCTGCTCGCAGTGTCGGCCCCCCATAGTGGAGACTGGATCAAGGCTTTACCAATCTCATCATGCGGCCTCCGTCTGGACGACGAAGCAGTCAGAGTCGCGGCCGGTCTTCGTCTGGGCACTACCTTATGTGAGCCACACAACTGCATTTGTGGTGTCTCAGTCAATGCGTTAGGCATTCACGGCCTGTCGTGCAAGCGTAGTGCCGGCAGAATCAGCAGACATCAGTTCATAAACGACTTGATCTGGCGCGCCCTGAGTCGAGCGAATATCCCAGCCATTAAAGAGCCCCTGGGATTGATCCGCACTGATGGTAAACGTCCAGACGGTGTCTCTCAAATTCCAGGGGCAGAGGGGAAGTGTGTTAGCTGGGACGTCACTGTTACGGACACTATCTCAGTAAGCAATCTCGGCCTTTCTTGCGCTGCTGCTGGTGCTGCAGCAGAGGCCGCGGCTAATAGGAAAACTCTGAAGTATGCCGAAATCTCTGGCAACTATATCTTCATGCCTATTGCCTTTGAGACCCTGGAGCCCATCAACTCTCTCGCATCAGACTTTATTGACGAAATAGGCAGGAGGACCAGCGCCATTACTGGTGATAAGCGCGAAAAATCTTTTCTGTGGCAGCGACTGTCTATTGCTCTCCAGCGATTCAATGCAGTCTGCTTCAGTGGCACTTTGGCTAAAGCGGCTTCCCAGAGTGCAGAGAAATTATTTTAATCGCTCTTTTACAAACTTTTACTTAATAAAGTCTCTTTTATCTTATTTTTTGGCCCAGGGCCCTTTACAGCCCACGGCATTAAAAATAATAATAATAATAATAATAATAAAGGTTTAACGTCTGTTTCCTCATCCAGGGATGATGTCAGGGACGTCCCCACAGCACACATCACTACAGATCAATTCACTCAGACAAATCTGCAAAAGAAATGTGCTGAGAAGTTTGGTCCTATGGTAATGGGTAAGAAGTAAGAAAAGTAAGTAATATAAACTATACTTATAACAAACACTCCCAATAAGAAAATCAATCTTGAAACTGACAGAAGACTTTTCTCAGTAAAAACATATTAATAATAATAATAATAATAATAATAACACATTATAGTGAAATGATCAACTATGTTGATATCTATCACTTTTAGTACCACATGTTATATCCGTTAGGCAATTTAGTCCATTTTCCGTGAAGCCAGTCCAGTGAATGTCCGAGATTTTACTCTCAGATCAGCTCGGCTGGGATTCGAACCCACGAGAGTTCGATTCACCTCAGGGTCTGTCATTTTAAACTTCATGACGCTATCTACACCCTTAACCATTGCGCTATTGAGACGTTCAATATTACACGATCATACATCCTAAATTATATAGTCAACAATCAGTCTTTAGTCATTTACACAACGTCGATATTCAAGTACTAAAAATCCTGTTTAAACCAAATAAGTAATGCAAAAGTACATCAACTATACTGTACTATACTATGTAGATGCACATGTAAAAACACATGTAGTACAACTGTACTATGCAGATGTACATGTAAAACTAAAACATTAATAACACAAAAGTTACAAAAATTTGAAGAATTTTGTATCAGTATGTTGCACTGACAAAACAAGTTTTAAAATCAAATGAAACAGCAACAGAACAGATAACTTCCAAAACAAGTTACAAAACCAAATGAAGCAACAACAGTAACAAAAATTTCCAAAATAAGCAATAAAATCTAATTAAGCAACAACATTAAAAGAAATTTCCAAAATAAGTCATCATATCAAATTAAACAGCAACAGAAATTTGTAAAGAGTCACAAAGGCCTGTTTCAGGCATAACACTGCTTATTAAATACTACAAACGTCTCAGAACGTGCCAAACAATTCAAGTGGAAAACAAACGTTCGACTCACCAGCAACTTTCTAGCGCCCGCGAGATTTTTCTGGCGTATCTCAAAGTGGGCCGCCATGAGCCAGATCTTAGCGAAGGTGAAATGTTTGTGCGGAATGAGGTCGAGACAGACTCTGTAGACTTCTCTCGTTCTCTCGACATCTCCACAGTCCAGCTCCTCATATAGAGCATAGTTAATCCACAGGTAGATGTAGCGTCGCCAGTGCCTCTTCTCCTGCAGCGATCAATCAATCAAATCAAACAATCAATCATCAAGCACGTAGTTAATCCACAGGTAGATGTAGCGTCGCCAGTGCCTCTTCTCCTGCAGCGATCAATCAATCAAATCAAACAATCAATCAATCAAGCACGTAGTTAATCCACAGGTAGATGTAGCGTCGCCAGTGCCTCTTCGCCTGCAGCAATCAATCAAATCAAACAATCAATAAATCAAGCGCATAGTTAATCCAAAGGCAGATGTAGCGTCGCCAGTGCCTCTTCTCCTGCAGCAATCAATCAATCAAATCAAACAATCAATCAATCAAGCACGTAGTTAATCCACAGGTAGATGTAGCGTCGCCAGTGCCTCTTCTCCTGCAGCGATCAATCAATCAAATCAAACAATCAATCATCAAGCACGTAGTTAATCCACAGGTAGATGTAGCGTCGCCAGTGCCTCTTCTCCTGCAGCGATCAATCAATCAAATCAAACAATCAATCAATCAAGCACGTAGTTAATCCACAGGTAGATGTAGCGTCGCCAGTGCCTCTTCGCCTGCAGCAATCAATCAAATCAAACAATCAATAAATCAAGCGCATAGTTAATCCACAGGCAGATGTAGCGTCGCCAGTGCCTCTTCTCCTGCAGCAATCAATCAATCAAATCAAACAATCAATCAATCAATCATACAATCAATCAATCAAGCGCATAGTTAATCCACAGGTAGATGTAGCGTAGCCAGTGTCACTTCTCCTGCAGCAATCAATCAATCAATCAATCAAACAATCAATCAATCAAACAATCAATCAAGCGCGCCGTTAATCCACAGGTAGATGTAGCGTCGCCAGTGTCTCTTCTCCTGCAGCAATCAATCAAGCAATCAATCAATCAATCAATCAAACAATCAACCACCCAATCAAACAATCAATCAATCAGTCAACCACAAAATTAAACAATCAACCACCCAATCAAACAATCAACCACCTAATCAATTAACGAATTACTCAATCAAACAATCAATCAATCACAAGATATTTTAATATAATTTTATCCAATACAACGCAGTTGTTTCTCCTGCAATAGAAGATAATGATAGTATCAAGTTAATCCACTAACTGATAATCCCTATATTTACATTATAATATCACAGCAATGATGGACAGTCAAATCTCGTCAAATGAGACCTAACCGTTTTCTGCATTGGTTAGACTTTTTAAGTATAATTTCACAGGTTCATAGTTCAACTTTTGAAGCTATCAATAGCAGATGATGCTTCAAGCGTTAAAACTAAAAGTTAATGGCTTATTTAAAATTTCATTATCAATGAAATTTCATTATCAATGAAATTCTGTTATCAATAAATATTCATTAACAATAACTGCAGGCCGACAGATAACCAATCGGATTCAAGAGAACTACAATCTTACAGATCCTGTGCTCAGAGGAGTTTCCTTATAGGAAATAACGACAGTAGTAGGATTATATGTTTTTGCTTATTATGAGTATTTTGTATTATGAAGATTGTCGAGTATTGCTGGATAGTGTAAAGTTCCGCTCATATGTAGAAATTTTTACTAGTTTAGATATTAATTTAAATGTAATTGTTATTTAGCTCATGATTGCTATTGAACTCTTTCGGTAGTCTCGAAGACCAAGTTCGGCTATGACACTGCTATATAAGTTTTTGTTGTAAATAAATAGGAGTAGAGGATGGAGAGTAAAGTACTCCCTGTGTTGCTATTTGAAGAATTGACCAACCGGTAACTGCACGTGTCGTAGAAGGCGACTAAAGCACTAAGATCCATACCAACGTCAGAAAGGGCATTCGGTTGGTGAGCGCCTAGGCTCCAGAAATTGCTACGAAATTTAAAAGAATGGAAAAGTCTCAAATAGGGGATTGGCTGGTGGTGTGGTGTAGGACAGAGAGGATTTTGGACAATCTATTCGTATCCTGATCCTGGTTAAAATGGGATTCAAGGGAAGATGATGATGCTGATGATGATGGAGAGTAAAGTACAGACCCTGGAGGGCGGCACGTTAGCGATGGCTCTCTCGTACAGCTGTCTCACTGCCTCTCTATCACCTGCGTCACTCTCCATCATCCTCAGGTAGTCAAACCACGTGTCGTAGTTAAACGGGTTACTGGCTAGCTCCTAAATCAATCAATCAATCAGTGAATAAATCGTTCAATCTATCAATATATCAATAAATCGATCAGTCATTCAATCGATCAGGTTACTTGTGACCTCTTTGACGGCCTTGTTTGTGTATGTCACTGTATATTTTGAGTATATTGAAATAAACATAGTTCTCTCTCTCATTCAATAAACAAATCATTCAACCTATCAATGAGTAAATCAGACAATTACTCTTTCTATAAATAAATCATTCAATCTATCAAATATATCAATCAATCAATCAGTCATTCTATAAATAAATACATCGTTCAGAAATGGAAAACCTTAAATCAATCAATATATCAATCAATCAATAAATCAAGAAATCAATGAACCAACATACCATCATTCTATCATTTCAATTACGCAAACTGTCAGTGCGTGAATCAGTCAGACCAACACGGACCAATATGCAGATGGCAAACTCAAGTAATTAATTAATCAGTAAATGAGTCAATCAATAAGCAAAGCAAATGCTTTCTCTTACGTTAGTTTGGATTTTAGTGCTTTGTCGCCTTTTACGACATAAACAGTCCACAATAGGCTCATTTTTCAGCAACCTGGACACAACACGGGTAAGAAGAAGGCATTTATACAAAAAATTTAAAAATATTAATAATAGGAGTTGAATATCTGTAGCATGAATGAATAATCTGCTAAGCCGGGCGTCACAAGTTCAATTCTCACATCAACCAAACTGTCAGAATATCTTCACACGCAAGGGTGTGATTCACTTTTAACACCACCAACCTCTTCGTAGGAGAATTTTCTTTTGCTAACTATCACATCCTCTATCGCCGCTCTATCCCCAAACTTCTTCTCGTGCATCGTAAACTGTTTGTATATAACTTGACACTTGTCCTTAGGCAGGTGGTCCAAGGCGTATTTATATATCACTCTTGCTCGCTCATGCTGCATAGATCGATCAAAAACGTACAACACAATTACTTTATACATTTCACAATACAGTAAAATCTTAAAATCCCATAAGCATCTAATAAAATAGCATAATAGAATGAAAACAAAAAAGTTTATTTGTACGATTTGAAATATGTAGGCAACTAATTTGTAAAAACACATCGTAAATTAATCAGTATTGAGTACTATATATCTATATGTCAAATACAACAAATGTTTTCATAATAACACAACTCGCACACAGAAGCTGACTCCAAAATTAGCTAAACATACAGCTGACGGTTTTCTTTAATCTTTGTAATCGGCACTTTTCAGGAATACAAATGAATAATCCTTTTTACAGCAGATTGATTACTATACTCAATTGTCACTAATCTTTTTTAAATTACCATCCGTTTATTGATTCTTTAATTTTTAATTGATTGATCTGAGTGCTGGAAATCCATACCACCGTCAGAGAGGGCATTCGGCTGGTGAGCGCCTAGGCTCCAAAAATTGCTAAAAAATTTAAGCGAATGGAAAAGTCTCAAATATGGGATTGACTGATGATATGATGTAGGACAGAGAGGATTTGAGACAGTCTATTCGTATCCCGACCCTAAACTGGGATTCAAGGGAAGATGATGACGATGATTTATAAGTATAATAATCCAACCTCTTTCTGAGACTCCTCAAATTTGGCGAATGCTATAAACAACTCTTCACTGATGTGCTCATCTCCAAAGTACTCCACCGCCCTCTCATATATACTCCTCGCACTGGACACGAAAGAGTGCTTTTCTTCAAACCTCGCATACTTGATCCAGTTCTTTATTGAAGGGTGAACTAGTACGAGTATAAAGCATAATCAGGGGTTAAGGCTTAAAGACAACAACATTTTCTGGACGTCGGTTTAGTGCAAAACAGATATTACTTAAAAACTCAAGTTTCTGCTTCCACGCTAATCATAGTATATCAAAGAATAAAATCTAAATATTTAAATTTGTCAGTTTAGTGCAAAAAAGTTACATAGCGGTAAAGTCTAGTTTAAATGAATTTTTCTCAGATAATCACATTATCATACTTATGTTTCAATTAGAAATTAGACAAGAAAACGTCATTCTAGTACTTCTCTAGTTTAGTTAAACAAAACTCGTATTACCCTTTAAATAGTTAAAATCACTACTACACAAGCAAATGGGAATGTACTAGAAAACGTACATACTATATATTTCTCAAAGAGCATATCCATGACAATATGAAATTAAAGAGAGAACTGAAAGGATATATCGCTCGTAGATGCAGCGAGCTCGGTCGAGTTCTTTGTATCTGAGCTCAAAGTTGATGTACGAGTGCCAGGCTTGCTCCTCCGGCTCCCACTCCATCCACCGCTCAAACACCTGCCTCGCTCCTAATCAATCAATCGATCAATCAATCAATCAGTTAGTCAATTAATCAATCAATCAATTAGCAGATCAAACAACCAATCAATCAACCGATCAAGCAATCAATCGATCACCAATAAATCAATCAATCACTGAACCAATCAATCGATCACCAATAAATCAATCAATCACTGAACCAACCAATCGATCACCAATAAATCAATCAAACAATCAATCAACCGATCAAACAATCAATCAACCAACCGACCAATCAATCAATAATCAAACAATTAATCATTCACCAATAAATCAATCAATCACCAATCAACCAATCAAACAATCAATCGCTCACCAATAAATCAATCAATCAATCACCAATCAATCAATCAAACAATCAATCGATCACCAATAAATCAATCAATTAATCAATCAATCAGTCCAGCAATAAATAAATCAATCCATCTCTCTCAGTGCCCTGCCTACTGGCAGGTCAATCATATATAACGCCTTAACACTTCTCAGTCCTCTGCTTTCCTCTTTATGTCTACATATGAGTGAAACAGTAAATCATCTAGCAATACTCACTCAAAGAGCTGAAGCTAAGTTTAAAGTTAACTGTTTCAATATCAATCTTCGTCAGTACTTATTAAATAGTTATTAATGATACTGATCCTAAATGTATAATTATGCCTACCTATTATCATTAATTTTCTTTATTTTGAATTTCTTTATTTCAATTCTTTAATTTCTACTTTATATTTTCGTTTTAAGTTCACATGGTTCACATTTAAATTGTGTTCACTTATTGCATTTACTTGATTGTTTGCATTGCTTGTGAACTGTACAGGGCTGAATGACCCTTTTTGGTGATCTAAATAAATAAATAAAGTCTCGTCCCTAAAAGAGACTTCACTGACGCAGGTTTCACGCAGGTTTCTATTCAGGCTCATAGCCTGAATAAAACTGAGAATAGAAAAGTTTGAATCATTGACTACAGTAGAATGATAAACTGAATGATTAGGAGTTAGCCAATCAATAAGTTTTATCAGATTTATTGACAGATTGATTAAGATTTAGTCAATCAATATGTTAATTAATATAAACTCCTCAGTCTCAAATTAATGGTTATTAATTGGTCGCAAAACTTAATTGTTAACATTCTTTGCTGGAGCCAGTGGCGATGTCGTTAAGAGACTCGGCCGCACATCAGTAAGAAAGCAGTTCAAATCCTGGGCTCATCCGTCACTGACATCATTTTCGAATGAGGAAACTGACGTTAATACTAGCTTTTACTAGCTAGCTAGCATTCTTAATTGACTAACCGGCTACATTCTTGAGCAGCTCCTCCATGTAGGTGTACTTGTACCAGAACTGATTGGCCCGGGGCAGTATTGTAACAGCTCTGTCCCAAACATTGCGAGCTGAGTTGACTTGTCTGTTCCTAAACACAAGAAAACGTAACAAATGCAGAAAGCGTAATGTGTAATTTCCCAAATACAATATTCCATGCGAATACAAAATGAAGCATATTTAGAAAGAATGTATGCAATAAATAAAATGGCAGATTATTATTTTGATATAATGATACTATATACATATTAGTACAACGTCAGAAAGGGCGTTCGGTTGGTGAACGCCTAGGCTCCAGAAATTGCTACAAAACTTTAAATGAATGGAAAAGTCTCAAATAGGGGATTGACTGATGATATGATGTAGGACAGAGAAGATTTGAGACAGTCTATTCGTATCCCGACCCTAGTTAAACTGGGATTCAAGTGAAGATGATGATGATGAATATTCCTTGCAATATACTAGTTAACTGTTTGAGATTACAGAGATATTTATGAGTAATCTGTATAGACAGGAAAGTTTGAAACTAATGAATATTGGATTAAAAATATCACCTGCATATATAAATCCTAATAACTATTAATTTCATTAAAAATTGGTTTTCATCAAGTATTATGCAATTAGACATATTTAATATCATACGTGAATATCGTCTAATTCTAAAATTACTAAATTCAATCAAACAATGTGCACGCTGTCACATAAAGTTTAATAGTTACGATTATTATTATTAATATTATAATTATTATTATTATTATTATTATTAGTAACAGCGAAAACTTATATAGCAGTATCATGGCCGAACTCGGTCTTCGAGACTACTATACAGAAAGAGTTCAAGAACAGTAGTAAGCTAAATAACAATTACATTTAAGTTAATATCTAAACTAGTAAAAAATGTCTACAACAAATGTCTACGATGCCCACCTCATTTCCATCTCGGCGTACTTGAGCCAGACAGTGATGTTCCTGTGGTCCACGTCGAGCGCTCTCTCGTACACTGAGCGCGCACTGCGCACAACACAAACATGTGCAGTGAAAATATAATAGAATAATAATAACTTTTACAACACAAACATGACCAAAGAAAGACAAGAGAATAGTAGTAATTTTTAAAAAAACATGCGCAATGAAAGACACAAAATATATGCAGCAATGCATAAACACAAGCAACTGATGACATCAAATATATACACAAGTACACCTGTGCATCTAATAATGCCAAATACACGATTAAATACAAAAACATGCGCTGTTGAACACGTCATATATATGCATAATTACACATAATTTTGCCACAGAAACATGAAATAAACAAATGCACAAACATGCCTATTCCCATACATCAAATATACGGAAAATACAAAAACACAAAAAAAGAAATTGCATGAATCTGCATATATATCATAAATATTCAATAACACACAAAAATGCTGCATAAATCAAGTTCAAACATAAACTCTCACACAGACGAAGCTCACATATCAAACATAAACAAAACTCATAAAAATTACGAATTAAAATTCTGTCAACACTCTTTAATTATTTAAATAACAAGTTTACAAGGTTCTACGTGTAATAGTCCACTGGCAACAAAATTATTTTACTAAAATTAGAATCGCTAGAGGGCGTCATAAATGAGAGGATGAGATGTCAACGTAAATTCTCAGCCTTAGCTCACTGATATTCTTACAGTAATTTAAAATATGGTACAAATGATAACACTATTTGGCATTTATGCTTTAATTTTTAATACAAAGGGATTATGATTCAGGAAAAAACTCTAAAATACTCAGACAAGATCACTACCAATACAGCAATTCAAATATGTTTTATATATAGCTACTAAATGAATAATTATAATTGAGCAATTGATCGACATACTTTCTGAGAGCATGTTGACTTTCTTCCCAAGCTGCATACTTCAACCAGTTGACCATCACCGTTCTGTTCTTACGTATCCCATCCTCAAAAGCCTACCACACGAGCACAGCAAGTTAGTACTGATATCAATTGTCTATTAACAAATAATGCAGAAACAGCAAATGGAAAACAAAAAACGACACGAGTCAACGCTAGATTGACTGATGCATAAACAACAAATTAACAGAAAGTGAATGAATTAAATCTAATGTGAAAGAATAAATAAATGAATATATATATATATATATATATATATATATATATATATATATATATATATATATATATATATATATATATAATATATATATATATATATAGATATATATATATATATATATATATATATATATATATAGTGGCTTAGTAAGTGAAAGGACTAATTCTAAAAAGTATGAATACGTGAGTATCTAAGCAAGAAGAGAAAGAAAGAATTGTACCAAGAATAAACTTATGATTAATTAAAGGAGTAATTAAGTGCATAAAGAACAATTAAGCAAAGAAAATACTTCATGCAGAAATACCTTTGTTTCATGTTAAAGTTGCAATTAAACAATCAGTAGCAACTGTAGTATCCAAGAAGAAAATATTGTTAAATAAATTCTAGAACCATATTCATCAGTGAAGAATAGACCACAAGTTCAACACAAGAAAAATAATTAACAAGTGACGTGTAAAACATAATTAATTTAATATCCTGATAATATAATATCAAATAATTTAATACCCTGATAATCATTAATTAAGTCAATCCATAAACAAAATTTTAGCAAAATTTATAAAACAGTCATGCTACAAAATTTCCTAAAACGAATGGAAAAAAGGTCTATTCGTATCCCGACCCTAGTTAAACTGAGATTCAAGGGAAGGTGATGATGCTGATGGTGATGTTAAATAACAGCTACGAAAGCAAGCCTCAACAATCTGCTTCACTTTTAAAATCATCAAGAAAATAGAAAAAATAATTAGAAACAAAATTGCAGAAATTACATAAAATAACTCAGAGCCATAGTCATCTGATTAATCAGACTGATTGATCAATCTTCCTGCTCTTCAACAAATTAAATGACTACTATTTTTGCCACTAAGCAGTGTAGCACAGAGATAACACCAACCTTCCTCCTACGTGTCTGATAGTCCTTCAGCTCGTCTGCGTCTGAAATCTTCTGCTTCGGCGGCTGAAATCAGCGAGAACATTTGTGCAATGCGATACTGGCAGCATGTTAACTTCGTTTTTCTAGTCTAAGAAAATGTCGCTAGATAGTCTTAATCAAAGTAGTGACAGAATTTAAATGGAACTTACTTTTTCATATTAAATCAGAAGAACACTCTAGTGCATTTAATAATAATATCCTCGAGTTGTTTACGCCCTGGTAAAAAATTATAATAAAAGCAATAATAATCATAATAATAATAATAAATAGTAATAATAATAATAAGATAATTATTACAATAACAATAGCAAGATTCACAAATACAAAGATATCTTGCACCTATACTATTTCCTTTCAAATGCACTTGAAATAAAAGATCCAACAGACCCTGTCCGTTCTACAAATCATATTATATGTCATATGGATTATTTTAATAGAACAATCAATAAATCAACCAGAAAACTCTTGTGCTGGGCAGAGGCTTTCTGTACCTATTAAAATTTAACTAGGGACATTTTTATTTCCTGAGAAATTAAATTTGATGACAACAAGTAGCTGGGTAGAGCTTCAACAAGTTCATTAGAATCATTTCTATCCAACCCAAGGCCATTTACATTCAAGATGTTTACTTTTAAAAAATATGTTAATAGTAATTCAAGAGTAAAATTTTAATAGCATTTGTTACCCGTATTACAAAGCATATAAACACTAATTAATGTAAAACAAGAATTAATAATAGTAATAAAAGTAAAACAAAAACAAAAAAATAAAACAAGAAAAATGTAAAACAATAATTAATAATCTACTAATAAATATTCACTAGAAGTAATGCTCAGTCAAAATATTTCACTTTAAAAAACATGAATATCATTGGTAGAAAGAAACCTACCAATCGGCCAAATTTCACAGCTAATTTAAATGATCTCAGCCATAATCGTTTCAACAGCAACTCGTAACACAGTCAACAAGTAAAGTAGAGGCAATTGTTGAACGAGTGCAACATATGCTAAAAAGAAGAGTAGAAGTAATAGTAATTCAAAATGAAACAAAATAAAACAATAGCAATAGCGTGACGAGACATACCGGAGGAACAAGCTCTAGTTCTCGCTCCTTGGCTTCTCTCAACAGTTGCTCAGCAGTGATCTGAACAAGGGCCGCTGACTTGTTGTTAACCTAACAAACAACAACAACAACGCTGATATATTGATAACCTAACAAACGACAACAACACCGTAGATATGTTGTGAACCTAACAAACAACAACAACAGCGCTGATTTATTGTTAACCTAACAAACAACAAAAACACTCAATCGTTCATCTAGTTCTTTAAGTACTGTAAGACATTCAAAATATGTTTGTTTTAATGAAATGTAAGCTCATCGTTAAACGTCAGTTTTGCATCTCTAAAGCAAACCAGTGCTCATTGGACTTGAACCATCAGTCGATCAACAGCTAAGCTACGACCAAATCCAGAAAAAACGTAAAACAATTAGGCTAGTTGTATCAATCAATCAATAAGAATTTAACATCCAGTTCCTCGCCATAAGGCAATGTCAGGGACGTCTCCTGACATCATTTTGATGATCCCTCAGTGACAGGTTCTTAATCGCTAAGCTTACTTGTGCGTCATATGTGTAACTCATGCAGAAACCAGCTGAGGAAACCAGCGAGATTTTCTGGGAAAATCCCCTCAGAGTCAAGTTGATCTTGTGAGAGACAAGATTTGATGCAATGCAGCATATATATGTGTATGTATGTGTATATATATATATATATATATATATATACATACATATTTAGTGTACTGATTAGAAATTTCGCAGCACTTTCTGAAGTTTAAGTGCTCATCAACTGAAAGCTGTTTCTGACGTTGGTTTGGATCATGTATTCCGGACAAAACATGCGTATTACAGTATATCTATAGATTTATATGTAAATTATTAAATTCTGATTGCATTCTAATTACAAAATAAATTCAGTGCTTAAAACTTTATAATTAAGATTATAAAGTTTAAGCGTTCATAGGATGGAAGATACTTTAAATAGGACTGATCAGCAGATAGATTAGCAATAACAACATGTAATAAATTTTCTAACAACAATATAATTAAACGCCAATATAATTATAACGACAATATAATTTTCTTAGGCTTAGTAATTTAACATCTAAATACTAGGTTGTTAATTTAAATAAAAATTAAATAAATTTTAAAAAGTCCACACCAAATAAAATCTTAATACATAAGTATATAAGAACAAAACCAAGTAATATGAACCTTCGCAACTTTAGGAACCTTGCGTATTCCCAATCCCAAGTCATCATCATTCATAGCCGACATCCTGAAGATGTCTGATATAATTTTTCGTTAAATGTAAAAGTTGTAAGCTAAAAGAAAACATAATTAAAACAAAAATTATACAGAAGCAACTAATCAATATACTTTTGCACAAATCATGGTATGTGGTAACATAAATCTGATACTTATTGCAAATTATTTCTACATCTCCGCTGCTATACTTATCGAAGAAGTCTTCCTCAAGTTCCAGCATCTTTAATTTTAAGCTACAATAGAGTTAAAACCAATTAGAATTTTAAAACAAAAATTGATGTGTCTATATTCCAATTAAACTCAAAAATTTGCTTAATTGCTCAGCATTTTATTCACCCATTTAACCATATTTTGCTCAAGTTAGCAAATGGGGATATTACCACCATTAACTACACTTAAACAAATATATATCTACAGATACTTAAAATTCTTTACAATTAAATTAATTTTAGGTAGAATTAGAGCAATCCACTACAGTAAAACGCAACTGTTTTAGTATTCGGAATGTTTTTTTTATTTTTTTATTTATACCGCATGTGCTACAAATGTTAAATTACCAACATCTCGCTTTCATAACTATAACTGAGTGGTCTGATGTACTGCAGACAATTTTTTCCATCTTCTAACGTTCAGGAACTAACCGTTTATAATTATAATAAGTAACATTTCATTAGTTCAACTTATTATTATAAGTAAAACTAGACTTAGATATAACTACAGGGTATATCTAAACTATAGTTCTACGGGAATAATGCACGTTTGGAACAATAATAGAGACACTCGATTAATTAATAGCTATAACTTATTGTAAAATAGAGACTGTCAGATTAGAATTTGAAGCATACTGCAGAAGTAGAATATGGACTAGCAAAAAGGAAGCATTGCACTTGCTGTTAATCATTCGTGTTAGGCTCAGTCATCGTCGCGGTAGTATCAGTGGTCCATCATTTCATCAAATGTCCCCAAGGACCAAGCGAAAGTTCGATCACATACTAAGCTCTATAGCTAACGTTCACTAATCATCAGCAACGCCTACGGACGTGAAATAGATCTTAAACTGCTACTACTAGTTCAAAGAAACATTATTTCCGCTTTCTTTATCTTTACGTTACCCTAACCCAAAAAATGTCGTTTTACACCTACGTTGAAAGTTTGATAAAATCATAAGAAAGAGTCCGAACAGGGATTCTAGCGCAAAAGCCCGCATAAATTTTGATGTTAGAGTTGCATACAAAATTTAAAGCATTATTTAACATTCAAAACGTTTAATTCAACTACCTGAGTAATGTTCAAAAAAGTATAGTTTCATTTCAAATTAGAATTACATAAGACATCATTCACTAAATTTTAATTTTAATAATTTATTTATTACCGGATTTAACTTATCATTTTTCACATTTCAAAACGAATTAGATCTATAACAGCACAATTTTAACACAATACAAAAATCGCAGTAATTCACCGAAAATCGCTCACTTGTTTGTTTTTGTCTCTGTCTAGTTGCCATTTGGCAAGAAAAATTCAATATTCTAAAGCTATAATTTAAAATACCAGAACAACAATATTAAGAAAAAATTATGTCCAAAAATAACGTAACAACTTAAGCAGAAAACTTGCGTTCCTGGCCTGATGTTTCAGCGAGCAATAGCTAATGTTTACATGCGAATTATATCGCTACTTAAATAGTTTCGGTGCAATTTTACGATGGACAAAATAAGGAAACAATGTAATGTACTGTGACTGTTAAGACAGCCAAATGGATCTTAGGACTAATAAAGAGAATATTCAAAGTAGAGATAAAGGCACTGTTCTAAGATGGTAAAAATCTTCGATTCGACTTCATCTGGAGTATTTTATATCAGTGTGGAAACTACAGGAAGAATATTGAACTTATTGAAGCAGCGCAAAGAACTAAGAGCATTTAGATTTAATAAGAGCTTTAAATTAAGAATTAAAAGCAAAAGAGCATTTGGGGATTCAAAGCATTAGGGTATGAGGAGAGGCCAAGGGGAAAATTCAACTGACAACTCTAGAAACCAGGAGACTTAGAGGTGATCTAATAGAGGTTTATACTTTTATGCATGGGCTTACCAATCTAAGAGCAACAGATTATTTAATTTCTCCAATAATGGTTTAAGAGGTCACTTCTATAATAATAATAATAATAATAATAATAATAATAATAATAATAATACGTTCCAGTGGCCATTGAAACCATGGGCTCGATGAATCCCCCAAGGAGTTGACTTTATTAATGGCATAGGCAGACTAATTGCAGAGGATAAGAAAGAGACATCTTTTCTTTGGCAAAGGCTTTCCATGACTTCGCAAAGATTTAATGCAGTCTGCTTCAACAATTCTTTTAAGCCGATTGATGACATCGAGTAGCCGGGCGGCGATTCAGCATGTATTGCTTGAATCGTTTTTATCAAACCCCAGGTTCTTTACACCCGGGGTATATTTATAAAGCGCCGCTTTATTATACCACATGATAAATCCGTTAGGCAGTTTGGTCCATTTTCCGTATAACCAGTCCAGTGAATGCCTGAGATTTTACTCTCAGATTAGAGCGTAAATATACTAATCTAAATATACATGTATAATATGTCATAGCTTTAACTGTTTTGTCAATAAAAACTGCATCATATGCAAACACAATGTACAATAAACTATCCTATTTATAGCCACTGTGGAGTCTAGCAAACAAAACACACAATAAATTCTCATTTATTTTCTAGACAAGATAGACTTAGTCATTATCTTATTTGTAATTAAGAGATGATATAGCCTAAATGTCCAGTTTAAATAACTTCTTAATTTCTAAGCTTATTTGAAACCGAATACTTGCATTTAGATTAGAATAATCTACAGTATACATGACAACTTCACTATCCCTTACTTTTATGTATTTCATTTAGTAACCTAAACTAATTCTTAGAAGTTAAACAGTTGCGGGAGTCTAAGTTGTTCCAAAGACGAAAATGGCTAATGATGACCGTCATCATCATCATCCTCCTGTCCTATCTGCCTCAAGTACTCGCTGTACGAGATGGACGGTCCCATCGTCTTCTCATCGTAGTACTTCTTCAATACGAACTTACGTCCACTGTAACCACATATGTGCATGCCTGGCTTGTCCTGTATGCATAAAATACCACACAAGAACAATAATAATAAAGTTAAGATAGTATAAAGGATGATAGATATATTAGTAACAGTCTACGAGTGTTCGTAGAGTTTGTTTTGTCGTTTTCAGGGTAATCAAATACAACATTACAAGCAACACCCACGCAGCATACACAGGAAAATACAGCAGTTAGAAGAAGACAAAATTACTAGTAATTTAAGATTAGAGAAATTCAGTTATGTAAGAGGGATTGAATTTATTTTTAAAAGGAAGATAAAGAATGCTACATTTATTAAAATAAAAAATTAAATGTCAGGAACACATAAACTCAAACAACAAATGCTGAAGTGAGCGAAATGATTAACAAGGAATAGGGCACTTTCATATGACTTACCATAAGCCCTTCTCATTTGGATTAGCAATTAAATATGTATATTAAATTCTATGTACGTTTTTATTACTTCTATGACATCCTTATGCTAACATCCTAATGACTCTAATGAGAACATTATAAGAGTTCAATAGAAAACCATACTTACTCCAATGTGACATGACCTACAAGCTATAGGATGACTCAAAATGGGGATAAATGATTTAGATTTGTTATAACTTGCGGATGCTAAACAATCTGTTGAACTTAGCGACAAAAGAGGCAATGCAGATGATGAGATATCTCTGGGGGAAGCAATATCAAGTATATCGACCAGGCAATCAAAAGCTGAGAGAGAGAGAAAGAGAGAGAGAGAGAGAGAGAGAGAGAGAGAGAGAGAGATGGTATTTAATTCATTTCACTTCATCCGAACAACATACATGTAAATGTTAAATACTAGCAATCAAATTCATACAGAAAATCATCAAACGAAATCAAACATCCGCACAAAGATTGATAAACAACTGACCAGGTTGATGTAGACCTTTGGATGACCCAGTGGACCACCGCTGTCACTGGACACAACTCTCTTAGTGCAGATCACTACAGGATCTTCTGCTATCAGATCAATGGCAAACCTCGTGTTCACCTACACAAACACATAACTCTGCTGTCAAATCCATACGTCTATCTATAATCTGTTTCGACATATTTTTAATATTATATCTTATATTGCAGCTTGCTGAATAAAAAGAACTTTGCAAATAAGGGCAACTAAAATCTAAGAGACTAATATTAATAAAAGCTAACAATGTTCAAAACACTATATCTTATAATTCTAAATTCTAAATTCAGAAGTCTACACCTATTTTGTAAAGACGCTGCCACTTAGTCAAGTAGAATTTTAAATCATCAATATCATATTAATTAGGTAAGATGGCTCGCTATTAGGGCCATCTAATTTCATCTCGTATGCACTTTAATAAATTAATCAGACGAACCAGTTTCTCTTGGTTGGTAAAGCGAATTTTTCTGTAATCATCAGGCTGGAAAACCTGCAACACAAACATAATCAAAAATTTATAACAATCCTTCAGTGTTTGGAATAATATCAGCGACAAAATAGTATCATACTGAGTTGTGTCTGGGATACTGTACTATTAACTGCATATCGAAGGGTTGGTGCAAAGCTATCATATCTCGATAAACAAACTTTTTGGTGGGATTGTGATTACGTATTCAAGCAAACAATTAGCCAGTTTTACAATTGCTAATGGTATCACCGCCTATTAGAAATAGAAAACTTAGGTAGAGTGACATATCTAGTTTATATTTATAATCAGTCAATAATATTTTTATAAAACCCTTAACTCTGAGCTTCATTTGGCTAAAATATATAGGCCCTATAGCGGTCAGGCAATAAATTTTATCTATATATTATTGTCCAAGCTACTAGGCTTTATAACTAACATTTTTGGCTGAGTCCATTGTCGATGTCGGTAAGATACTCGACTGTAGATCAGTATGAGCGGGGTTCAAATCCTGGGCTAACCCGTCACTGACATAGCTTTCGAGAGAGGAAACTGACGTTAACATTATTAGATTTTTTACCAGCTTTACATGAACATCATATATTATTTGAATAGTCAAATAATTATAATCGATTGGAAGCTCTTTGCTAAAATATATATATATATATATATCTCAGTTTCAGTCCAGCTAAATTAATGAACAACTTATGACCATATTTGCAATTACCAATATATTGATCGTGGACAAGCACCAGTTGCATGGATAATTGCCTAAAGTCCCTAATGGTTAAAATGTGGCATTAAAAGTGACATATATCACCTTTAAAGCCACATGTTAAAGTGACAGATCTATGATTATATTTTTAACTTTTGATGCATGATAAATTCTATTTATAATCCTATGTACATCGGATTATAGGTCCATGAATGTGTGTGTGTATATATGTATGTATAATTGTATATATGTGTGTATGTGTATATGTTTACTTATATATGGATGTGTATGTGGATATGTATACACACATGCATGCATACATATACATGCATAAATGCATACAAGTTTGTATGCATTTATGCATGTATATGTATGCATGCATGTGTGTATATGTATCTGTGTATAAGTTATGCACCTGTGTGTAGGTGTATATGTATAGTACTTCAATATGTGTGTGATGTATTAATAATTGTTTTATTTTTATGTTCTTTCATTTAAAGTGGTTGGACTTATCAAGGTTTGCATTTTTGTTACTGTTGTAACAAAAATGCAAACCTTGATAAGTCCAACCATGTTACTGTATGTTGAGATATGAAGTTACGACTAGACTAGTGTTACAAGTATTCAAGACTTTCTAAACCAGTATAGTATAATAAAGTTAAATTAAATGATTACAGTAACATAAAAGTAATTTGTCAATTAGATGTATTAGATGTACATACCTGTCCGGTGTGAGTTACGGGTTCATCTCCTTGCTTGGATGTGCTCGCTGAGCTCAGACTTCGACTGAGCACAGGTTTGACGAGCGTCTGATTCCCTGCCGGACGCTGGACGGAGAGAAGGACTCGAGTAACAGTTGACCTTCCACCAATAAATAATCTACCAGACGCCGCCATGTTTGATTACATTTCAACAATAACAACTTTACACTCTTCTTTTACTTAAACTAAATATTTAATTTTCTATGAGGAGTGCACTTGTAAAATAAGGGATTATTTATTCAATGTCTTTGAGAAATAAATACACTGAATAGAAAGTTATTAACCATTTATTCTACTCTCGCTTTCATATAGAATCGGCTATTTGTATCTGGAATGCTCCTCCGCCTACTCTTCGAAAGTCTTGGCTTGTATTATTCTATATCTTTGGAATCACCACGGCCTCTTCTATCCTATGAACACTTAGTCAGCTGAAGACCTACCTCTTCATCTCTCTTTTCCATTCAGTGACCATTTTAGGATAAAACTCAGATTTTCTCATGGGAGCTTTCTCGACCGGCAAGGCAATGCCATATTACTAATATAAACAAACAAGTTATGCAACGGAAAATGAAGAAATAAGCTGGAAGAATCTTTCAGAAATAACAAAAAATAGTAGTATAAAATATCTCAAATCAGAAGAAAAGCATGCAGATAAAAAATACATAGTAAACCCTTTAATTAGTAAACTCTCTCCAAAGCAAAAGACATAAGAAATATAATAGAATCCACAGCAAATGAGAACTTGAAAAATGAAGAAAGAAGTGCCGTAATGACATGTCTACATAAAGGAATAAAAATTGAAAATACTCGCAAACACAAAAAACGACTCTATCAAAATGTTCAAAGTCTTGAAAAAGATAAATAGACAAAAACCCAAAGAAAAACTATTTTTAAGAGAAAACAGTAACACAATACAAAATGAAAATGTAATAAATACAAAAATAACTGAATACTTCAAAGATATATTTTGCAACCAAAATACAGAAATATTAACTGAAATTAAACCTGAAAAAATGAAGACACCTTTCTCTACAGATGAAATAAAAAATGCTGTTAGGAAATTAAAAACAAAATAAAAGCCCAGGATCTGATGAAATCACAGCAGAAAAACTAAAAAACTGTCCTGAAAAAATTTACAATGAAATTGCAAAAATATTCAATAATATGGATGAAACAGGAAAATATCTAGAAGAGATTAAACTAGGAATATTAATACCTCTACAAAAACCAGGAAAAGTAAAAGGCACATGCAGCAATTTAAGACCCATAATTTTATTAAATCTTATCAGAAATATACTGTCAATTGTAATGATAAATAGAATATACAATAAAATTGACGAAATAATACCAGTCTCTCAAGCCACCAGGCAGAAGTACCACGGAACACGTCCTAACATTAAAACTTCTTATCGAAAAAGCAATAACAAACAAAAACTCAGAAATAGAAATCATGCTTCTAGACATGAGCAAGGCGTTTGATACTGTCAATAGAAATAAATTATTAGAGGATTTAAGTAAAATAATTGATCAGGACAAACTGCATATAATAAAACTTATCATTGATGATGTAATTTTAAGAGTTAAAAATGGAGATGTAACTGGAAATGAGTTTGAAACTAATATTGGAATACCACAAGGAGATTGCTTAAGCCTGGTACTTTTCACATTTTACCTTGCAAATAGCTTAACAAAAATGAGAACCAAATTCAAATAGCAAACCAAATTGAAGAGCACTCATACTCCAAAGAAATATACCATATGAAGAATTAATTCCTAATCATATTATAGAGCATAACTATAGCATACAGCGAGAAATGGGTATAAATATTGATCAGCAGTTTGCAGATGATATTGCATATGTAAGCACATGCAAAAATATAACAGACAAAATTCAAAAGGAAGTCAATGATAAACTGAATAAGAGAGATTTAAAACTAAACACAGATAAAACAGAAAAATATACCATTGGAAACAAAAATGATCAGGAAGGAAGAAATGCAAATATTTAGGTTCTTACTTGGATACTGAAAGAGACATGATCCATAGAAAGCAATTGTGTATGGCTATTTTTAATAAATACAAGATGAAACTAACAAATAGCAAAATAACAATGAAAACAAGAATAAATATATTCAATGCTTATATTACGCCAGTTTACTTATATAATAGTGAGCTATGGACATTAACTTCAAAACAGGAACATGAAATTGACATATTTCATAGAAGTCTATTAAGAAAAATACTTAAAATATATTACCCTCACATTATAAGCAACGATAACTTATACATCAGAACAAATGAAAAAGGAGTCTTGCAATTAAAACACGAAGACTAAAATGGATAGGTCACTTACTTAGGTTACCGAACAGTGCACCTGTAAAACTTGCTTTAAATGAGAATAAAAAATCTCAGACAAAACAAAGAGGTTGTCAAAATAAACAAACATGGATCAAATTAGGAAATAAAGATCTCAAAGATATAAATCAGAATTTGAACATATTAGATGAGAGCATCTGTGATCTGGCTGAGGATAGAGCGAAGTGGAGTCAATTAACCTTTACTGCAGGGTCCAAATAGGACGTAGCGCAGTCTCAGTAGTAGTAGTATGCAACAAAAATTTGAAGCTAAATCAAAATTTCGAAAACCCGTCCATAAATGAGGTTCTGAACAAATTAGCAATGTAAACAAACCTGAGCGGGAGTCCATCGAAATGCATTGATTGATTCTAAAATTCAACGAACACTCCATTCAAGGGAAACGAAAAGTTTAAGTTAATATTAGGTGCTAAATTAACTGTTAAACTATGAATTTAATTTTTATATATTTCCAAATATTCCCTTATTTCAGACTTTTAAATTTATATCCCACCCTTATATGTATAATATATATATATATATATATATATATATATATATATATATTATACATATATGTATTAGGGCAATAACATATGAAAGCATATATAAGTAATGCATATATAATATATATATATATATATACAATATATATATATATATATATATATATATGTAATATATATATATATATATATATATATCTGTGTGTGTGTGTGTGTGTTTGTAGAATTAGAAATGTATTTAATATTTTAGTGGGTATGTTGTATGGCCTTGTTTGATTTATATATATATATATATATATATATATATATATATATATATATGTACATATATACATGTATATATGTATATATATATGTACATTATGATACCTAAGCTGTACGTATAACTATACAGTACATGTGTACTTTGTAAATATATGTGTGAATATTTATATTTATATAACTGTGAGACTTTTATGTTTGTGTAATGTACACTGTACAGTATAAAGTATTTCCAAAATTTCTTTTTTTGTCATATTATTATTAAATGATGGACACGATTTTCAATACTACATGTTATTTAAAGTTTATTTTAATGATTATTGTTATTATGAATGTTGGATTAACATTGCACACAGGTAAGTAATGCATTAAATGAAAGCAGTCTCGATGGAGGAAAGCTGTTGTGTAAGCATAGGATCTCGCATTGAGTATGAGGATGCTTATGGTACAATTCGATTCATCGGCAAAGTGGCGACAAGTACAGGTACAGACAAAGAGTAATTCAGATATAAGGTTATCATGCATAATGCATATGAGTCTTAAACAAACTGTAATTTGCTTTCTGACTCAGAAACTGTTGTTATTTGATATATTTGTTATATTGTAGTTTAAATATTTATTAATTTTTATAAACCTCTCTCAATCAGGTTGAATGGCCAATTGAATAACATGCTTGCCTGAGTAGCATTAATCCATTGGTTCTAAATTCGGCCAGACCATCTCTGAAGTATCCATTGTGATATGGGAACAGAATTTAAACTTCGCTTTACCCCTTTCTTCAATACCTCTTTCTGACTTTCTCTACATTTTAATAATATTGCCCAAATTTCTGAAATGAGTGATTGACATGCCATATATTTTGATTATTTTAAGATTAATTGATTATAGTAAATTTAATGAAAATTTGAATTTAAGTAATTCTTCTTTTTTTTGCGTATATACTTGTTCGTTTAGCAACCAGTTTGTTGTCGAGCCAAACCACCATTTTTGACATAGGACTCACTATCTCTGTGTGATGTATGTAGTTTTTAGCAGAGTACCATATGCATGACTTCAAGAGTATTCGATTGATTGCAGGAGAATGAATAGAAATTTTCTATTAATTATGTTATTGATTAATTAAGTACTATTGTTTATATATGACTTCAAGATTCTTGGATTGATTGCAGGAGAATTAAAAGAAATTTTCTATAAATTATTTTATTGATTAATTACTATTGTTTATATATAACTTCAAGATTCTTTGACTGATTGCAGAACAATAGAAAATTTCAATTAATTATTTTATTGATTAATTACTATTGTTTATATGTGACTTCAATATTATTGGATTGATTTCAGGCGAATGGTATGGAGTGGAATGGGACGATCCAACTCGTGGTAAGAACGATGGAAGTTTATCGGGAGTCCGATACTTTCACACCCAAGATGGCGGCCCTCAGTCAGCCTCCTTCGTGCGGCCCAGATTGTGTCGTACTGGAGTGGGCTTCATGAAAGCCATGCTGGAGAGATATGGCGGGGCCGATGAGGAAGATCCAGGCGGTCATGGAATGAAAGATATGGTGGTGGTGGGGGGAGTGGGTGGTGAGAAACAGAAATCTGTGGTGATGGTCGGAGCTGACAAGGTCAGGACTCGATAGAATCTTTTGTCAGTATTATTTCGGATTTGTTTTTATTTATTATTTTAGATATATTTTGGTATTGATAATTGACCCTATTGTGGAAATTTAATGCTGTTTTGTTTTGTTTTCTGTTATTTTGTTTTAGTTTTTGAGGTGATAGATTCAGTAGATATGTAAGTGTATCATAAAATGTAATGATAAGAAATATTTTGTTTAGTGAAAATTCCTTGGACAAGAAATATTTTAGTCTTCAATACTGTGTGCAACTAAGTCCTATAACAGCATAGAATTTCTGATCAGTTGTAATTTTTAAATTTTACTTATTTGTCTATTTTGCTTAGCATTTCATTTGTAGTAAATATATATTTTTGTAGTAAATTATATATTTTTGTTATATATTTATTATATTAAATTTTGTATAGTTCAAACAATGGTATTTTTATAAATTTATCGAAATATTCAATTCCGTAGAAGTATTTAAGCATCTTTTGATTAAAAGGTAATTAACAGTGAGCATAAAAAGTACTTAAGGAATAAAGATTTAAGGTGTTTTGATTTAAAGGTATTGTTCTTGTATATTTTATTATTATTATTATTGTCCAAAACCCATCTTCGAGACTACTTTAATGAAAGAGTTCAATAACAATAAGCTAAACAAAAATTAGATTTAAATTTATATCTACAAAATGTCTACATATGATTGAAACTTTAAATCATCTAGCAATATATATCTAAATATTGACTACTTGCTAATGATATTCTGTTTTTTTTAAATTTCTAATTAGATAAACAAGTTAACCAGCCAACTAGGATCTTTGCGACAACTGTTTATGAGAGTTAACTACATCAATGGCCTCGATAGAGACTTCAGAAATCTTGCCTGCCCCCTCCCTTCTGCCTTCCATCTTGATCTGTCTATAAACCTTCTCACCAGGTGGCAGGATATCGTGGAAATAGTCGGTCTCATGCCTAACCTTCAGGAACTCAATGTTAGCAACAACAGGCTCATTTTGCCTGATGTATTTCATACTACCGTTGAATTTGATGTGTTGAACGAAAAGGCAGGAGGATTGATAATGGCTGGCAATATTGAGACTGCAGAGGGAAAAACATCTTCAGGACTGTCGTCAATATCGAAAGCTGAGGCAAGAACTGCATCATCTCGCAAAGCTTTCACAACGGTTAAAATTCTCTTCCTTAATAGAATGGGATATAACTGGGATGAAGTAACTCGAATTATCTCTGAATTTCCGTCGCTGGAAATTCTCCATTCTTGCTTCAATCGCATAACACGCATCGTTGCTTCTCCGCAGCAGAATTCTTTGAGATTTGAGAAACTTACTCTTCTTAATCTCGAGGAAAACCCGCTCAGTGGTTGGTCCGATGCTCTTTTTCTCGACAACATCTTTCCAAATCTCGAAACTCTCATTCTAAATTCCACTGGCATCGAGCGAGTGGAATTTGCTGGTTCAAATCCTCGCGAAGAAACGGAAAGTTTTAGCCGCCTGTTGACTTTATCGCTAAACGATAATAAGATCAGCGATTGGGCCTCGGTGAATCAGTTCAATCGACTCAAGTCTCTCACAAGTTTGCGTATAGCAGGAAATCCCCTTGAAGAAATGGCTGGTGGAAGGGATGCTCTCTACTATATCATTGTTGCAAAGGTTGGTAATTTGAAACGACTCAATGGAGCGACAGTTCTATCGTACGAACGAAAGGGGGCGGAGATTGATTATATCAGATCCCACGGGAAGGCGTGGCTAGCCGTTAAGGCTTCTGGTGAAAATCTTGCTGAAGGAGACGGTCGAATGGGCTCAGCTGGTGTTAGCAGAATTTCTGGCTGCACAGACAGTAACAGTTTGAAATGTGAGGATTCACTTCGTGAGAGATTTCTTAGAGATCATCCCAGGTTTCTTTATCATTGCTACTGCATGCTAAAATAACGTATCTAAAATTAATGTGTTGAAAGCCTATAGTGTCTTCTTTCTTGAAGCCTTTTTCCGGGTATTCTTGCAAACTACTAAATTTTATTATGATCGTGTACTTTGATCCCTTCAAAAGCTACTGTCGGAGTCATAATTTAATGATGATGATGATGATGATGATGGTGGTGGTGGTGATGGTGATGATGATGATGATGATGATGATGATGGTGGTGGTGGCAGCGGTGATAGTGATGATGATGATGATGGTGGTGGTGGTGATGATGATGATAAAGATGATGATGATGATGATGATGATGTAAATGATGATGAGTCCAGTGCCAGCTTCTTCTGTGTGTCTCTGTCTACAGACATACCAAAATCTGTGTAGAGTACAGATCTATGTCATCATCTGTATGTCTCTATCGATAGACAATTAAATCAACATACTATATTTTAGTATATTTAGTATATTATTTTAGTATATATTTTTAATTATATAATGCTATATTACTAGATACCTGGTGACTAGACTTAGAGAGGCGATGATGATGATGATGATGATGATGATGATGATGATGATGATGATGATGACGACGATGACGATGACTATGATGATGATGATTGTAGTGACAATGTTATGTTTCTAGGTACGAGTACCTAGTGACAAGACTTGGAGAGGCGATGGAGGCGGAGCTTGGTGAGAAGAAAACTTCTGCGTTGAAGAATTTCCTCATAACTGTCAACATCGACTGTCCACCTGTACCAGGCGCTAAAACTTTCAACAAGAAGATACCTTCGACCATGACTATTCAGAAGGTTATATTTCTTCACTAAACAGTTATGTTAACATTAAAGAGAGTCATTTTGTCATTTTTGTACCGATTCTTAATGATATTTGGACTGGTTTTCTCGATTTGCTTTCTGCTTCAGTACTGGTTGGACCATTTTGCTTTCCTGTTCGTCGGTTTGGATTAGGTTCAATAGTTTTTCACGTTGTCATTGACGACGATAGCACTCTAGTTGTTGTTGTTGATGATACAGTGCTTTCAAACGCTATAGCCGTAGACCAGCTGTTCTAGAGCTCATCTGAATTATGCAGAAGTCAAGTCCTAAGTTATTACCCTCTTAATAAAAATAGATCAGAGTTAGTTATAATGATCTGTTCTTTTATTTCGTCATAAACTTAACAAATTTCCAAATTTAACAAATAGCATAACAGGTAAAAGCAGCACTACATAAATAAATAGTTAAACAATAGATAAAGTAAACGATAGAAATGGGAAGAAAACGACAGAAGTGTATAGTTAATTACGTAAAATGTTATACTCCAAGCATTTTCATAGGAATCGCAACAGTCCTTTGTTTTACATGCATGTTGTAAGTTAACTTAAAAACAAAAATTAATTTTCCTGGAAATTAATTGGGTCATCAATTAATTACTCAATTTATGATTGTTTTATAATTGATTTATAATTAATAAATAATTGATGTCCGAGTTAGTTGATGGTTCTGTAGCGTAGTTGCACTTTTTAGTGTAATTTGAGTTAGTCTTTTATATTGAGGTACTATCAGATTAGATGATGATTTTTGTGAAAAAGAGTATGTAAAACCTTTTTATATTTTTTAGTTATCTCAGACTAACTATTAACTAGTATGTAACTTTTTAAAATGTTATTTATAATATTTAGTTTTTAATTTTTAGAATAAAATCCCCATGATGTGTCAGGGCTGTTTGAAGAATAGTCCAACTGGTGACTGCACGTGTCGTAGAAGGCGACTAAAGCACTATGATCCAAACCAACTTCAGAAAGGGCAACTTCATTCGGTTGGTGGGCTCCTAGGTTCTTGAAATTACCACAAAAATGTAAACGAATGGAAATAAACAGGGGATAGACTGATGCTATGGTGTAGGACAGAGAGGATTGGAGAAGGTCTATTTGTATCTCGTCCTTAGCTTAGTAAGCCTTAGTAACTGGGCTTCTAGAGATGATGATGATGATGATGATGATGATGATGATGATGATGATGATGATGATGATGATGATGATGATGATGATGATGATGATGATGATGATGATGATGATGATGATGATGATGATGATGATGATGATGATGATGATGATGATGATGATGATGATGATGATGATGATGATGATGATGATGATGATGATGATGATGATGCTGATGATGATGATGATGATGATGATGATGATGATGATGATGATGATGATGATGATGATGATGATGATGATGATGATGATGATGATGATGATGATGATGATGATGATGATGATGATGATGATGATGATGATGATGATGATGATGATGATGATGATGATGATGATGATGATATGATGATGATGATGATGATGATGATGATGATGATGATGATGATGATGATGATGATGATGATGATGATGATGATGATGATGATGATGATGATGATGATGATGATGATGATGATGATGATGATGATGATGATGATGATGATGATGATGATGATGATGATGATGAGGATGAGGATGAGGATGAGGATGAGGATGAGGATGAGGATGAGGATGAGGATGAGGATGAGGATGAGGATGAGGATGAGGATGAGGATGAGGATGAGGATGAGGATGAGGATGAGGATGAGGATGAGGATGAGGATGAGGATGAGGATGAGGATGAGTATAACATATAAACATAGAAATTTTTGGATAAGTGAAATTACAATTACTTGTACAGAGTATATTATCACGCAAAAGTTTGGTTTAGCCTACTCTTATTTAGAATCTGCTTGGGTACTCCTCGTTTTAGCACTAATATTGTTGTTTAAATAACAATTAAAATGTTTTAAAATAAACATTGTTGTTGTTGTTGTGTGCTCGTAGCTAAAAGTTCTGGTGGAGAGGTTGTATTCACAGAAGCGTGCCGGCTCAATTCGTCTAACATACACAAGCCATAAGCTGGGTCGTCACTCGCCAGAGATACCACTGGACAATGACCTCAGGGAAATTGGGTTCTACTCAATAGAAGATAACGATAATATACACGCTTACTGGTGATCAGTCATCTAATTGATTCAGTATAAATAGAGTTAGTCAAGTAACATTGAAATTCATCTATGGATTGACCTTATAAAGCTGAAGTGATATGTACAATTCTTAAGAATTGTATCTCTCTCCCTTAGTGCGCTGCCTACTGGCAGGTCCGTGATAGATGACGCCTCCACTCTTCTCTGTCTTCCGCTTTCCTCTTCATGTCCACATATAAGTGGGTCTTCAAATCATCTAACATACCTAATCTCGGCCTGCCTCTGCCTTGTGATATACCATTCTTTTCTTGGGGGTTATGCTTCTGACAAGGTGGGCCCCCTATGCCATCCTCAGCTTCGACTGATATTTACTGCGCAGGGGCGTCATTCCCTTAGAAAACTATCCTGTTTACCCTGGAATTGTATACAATTTCATGATTACCACTGAGAGAACATGTAATCTAGAGAGTGGAGGGTAGCTTAATTGATAATTGTCCACTGACAATTTGTGGACTTCCTGACGTTATCTTTGACCGAGGAACCCGGGCGCTAAATTTTTATTGTTCTATCTTTGATTGTTTCTGACACATTGTTTACTAATCTGCTAACTGAAGTGTTTAGCATGCCATTGTGATAGGTAATGCTGCCTGCTATATTTTTACGTGTGCACTGATTTATTTTGGTAGCTTTAATTAAGTTTTGTTTTTAGTATTAATTTGACTTTAACCCCAAATTCGCTCATTAGGTACTAGATATAAAGCGGCTCATAATGAGAAAGTTTAAGGCACAGAAGATTGTGTTAAATGTAGTTAAGAAACTGTGTTAAAATATAGTTAAGAAAAAACACTGTTATTCAACTTTTGAGCATTTTGAATGGTGTGTCATAATTAAGCAAAAGAGAGAATATTGAGGAGAAAACATATCTATACTACTTTTTTCCACACTGCTTCTGGTTTAAAAACACTAGATATACACTGTGTTTTTTTATATCTGATACCCCACATTATTTTTACAATAAAGTCGTAAGGAGTGGACCGATGTTCTTGAAACGTACAGTATTTGACCAGCATCCAATTCTACCAAACACAGAGAAATTACGTTTGAATATCTTCAATAACGTGAAAGTTATAGGTTTATGAATAGGAGTGGGGTCAGATAAGAAATTTCCAGTACAGGATTACGGGCGTGCTACATGCAGCGTAAAATTATCTTTATAAATATAATAGCAAACACATAACACAAAATTTCTGCTAATGCTATTTTGAAGAGCAATCATTTCTTTTCAAAACGACGTAAAATACGTGCTGATATGTTCTTAATTGACAAAGTTATTGAACTTTTAGGCCTACGTGTAATAAGCGAGAGCTCAGCTGCCGTGAGACGATGAGAGCGCAGCTACTGCAGCTGAGCCACTGTTAAAATTCATGCAATGCATGCATTAAAAGTTCAATAACTTTGTTCAAGAACATATCAGCACGTATTTTACGTCATTTTCTAAAGAAATGATTGCTCTTCAAAATAGCATTAGCAGAAATTTTATGTTACGTGTTAGCTACTATTTTAATAGAGATAATTTTACGCTGCATGTAGCACGCCCGTAATCCTGTACTGGAAATTTCTTATCTGACCCCACTCCTATTCATAAACCTATAACTTTCACGTTATTGAAGATATTCAAACGTAATTTCTCTGTGTTTGGTAGAATTGGCTGCTGGTCAAGTACGATAAATTTCAAGAACATCGGTCAACTCTTTACGACTTTATTTGAAAATAATGAGGGGTATCAGTTATAAAAAACACAGTGTATTATTTTAGTATTAAAGGATTGAAAGCTAAAACCTTGATTGTACCAATTTTGTTAAATTATTTTCTTTCAATGTGGGTAATTTTATCATTTCTGCTTGATGATTATGTGTTTAATCTCAATAGTAAATTTGATTTTTTCTAAATGTCCTATGTGTATGTGTGCTATAATGACGGCGGGATTAGCGCACTTTGTTCAGTTGCGCGTCAATTACCGAAGTTAAGCTGCATCGACCTCGGTTAGTATTTTGTGGGTGACCACCTTGGAAGACCGAGTGTTGGTAAAAGCTTAGGAAGGAAAAATCCCATAGTGATGGAAGGTTATTCTTAAATCCGCCCCGGCTGCATTTGATGCGCCATCGAAAGGCAACGATTACTAATAACCATGGAGAGGAAGGAGGAAATGGGTCTTAAACGAGCATCTGTGCTTCCTGACCCATTATGCCGTTATGTTATGTTATATCTCAGTATAGAGGGCTGCAAGCAATTTCAACAATGTTCAAATGACAGATCCTTAGGTATAGTTAAGTTCGTGAGTTCAATTCCCGTTCGACCTGACCAGTGCATGAGTAAAATCTCAGACATACTAATTAGATAAGCAGATAATGTATAAACAAATTAAACATGTGAAATTTCTAAAGGCTAGCGGAATAATTTATTTTAGTATATATTACATGTTGCAAAGTCCAGTAAATACAAAAAAGTAAACACGCATTATAGTGAAATGATCAACTATGTTGATATCTATCACTTTTAATACCACATGTTTAAACCGTTAGGCAATTTATTCCATTTGCCGTGTAACCAGTCCAGTGAATGTCCGAGATTTTACTCTCAGATCAGCGCGTCTGGGAATCGAACCCGCGAGAGTTCACTTCACCTCAGGATCTGTCTTTTAAAACTTCATGACGTTACCCCTACACTATTCAGACATTCTAAAGATATATAAAAATATTATACAAGATGATATCCCTTACTTATTGAAAGATCATGACTATCAAGTCTACATCGATGATTTAGCGTACGGTTACCAAGAGGCTAATCTTTTATGTAAGATATACACTTTGAATATTGATGCGATTAGGCCAGAGCTTATAAAAACAAAGGTCTATAGACTAATAACAGGCTTTCGACTGGCCATTAAGTGTCAACAAGTAATTATATTAGCTTTGTGGCTTTCTGTTAAATGTTCAGTGCATTTATTGTGATTCTTATCTGTAATTTAATAATTACTTACAGATCCTTTGTGATAAAATAGGATAAAACAAACTAAATAATAATAAAGGTTTAACATCCGTTTCCTCATACAACGATGATGTTAGGGACGTCCCACCATCACATGTCACTACAAATAGATTCACCCCAAACGATCTGAAAACGCATGCATGCGCTGAAGAGAAAGAAAAGAGATCATAAACGGTGCCTGTCCATGATTTAAAGATATGCTATCGCAATAGTAGGCTCATCATCGCTGTTTGTAAACAGTTGCCAACATCAAACATCATGAAGCCAACGTAGTTACAAAAATAGGTATGGTTGTTACGGTGCTAATCAAAGTCTTTGAAATTTCTCCAGAAAATTTCTATTTAGAACAAAATGTTAGTGCACCTTGAAGCATTTGAAATTAACTAAATAAGCTGGTAAAGCTAATGTTAACGTCAGATTCCTCACTCGAAAAAGATGTCAGTGGCGGGCGAGCCCAGGATTGACTAAATAAAGTAAGCACGCATTATGGTGAAATGATCAAATATGTTGATATCTATCACTTTTTAATACCACATGTTTAAACCGTTGGGCAATTTATTCCATTTTCCGTGTAACCAGTCCAATGAATGTTCGAGATTTTACTCTCAGATCAGCGCGGCTGGGATTCGAACCCACTAGGGTTCAATTCACCTCAGGATCAGTCATTTCAAACTTCGTGACGTTATCCCTACGCCATTAAGATATTCTTAAGCATGATAAATTTCGCATTTTAGCGGTAAAAGGTCTGCATTCAAGTTGACTATGCTGTAGTATAATAGTATGGTGCAGTTTCATGCTAGCAACAAGATACAGATTCTTTTATTGATATCAAGATTCTTTATTCTTTGGCTGGCACTCTACTTTTAAAATTCAGAAAACTGACTATCGTAATTACATGTAGCTGTTATAGCTCTCAAAGAATTTAATATTTTGCAATAAAATTAGAGATTTATTGACCAATATTATGCAGCAGTTAGCGTTTTGATAATACCAAAAATTCTACCGCAAGCTAATTAAATTCGCAGAAATCTAATTTAACAATTTCTAGAGTAAAGAAGGGCTGATAAATAATTTGATAGGTCAAATTCAATACGAGAGAACGAGGAACAATTGTTTATTTACATTAGCAACTGGCTCCATTAAATCTTGTCCTATTTCTAAAGTAACTTTATATTTTCAGTTCTCAAATTTTTATTTCGTTTGAACCAATTGATATGTAGCCGTGCTCGTTTGTTAGCGATAGGGCTATGGCCAGGGTTTTGGATAGGATTATTGTTTAGGAGATAACTATTGACTTAACAAGTCTTATAAATAATAAGTCATATAATAAGTCTTATTATTAGTCTTTAATTTAATTATAATTTAATTTATTATAAGTCTTTAATTATTAATAAGTCTTATAATAAGTCTTATAAAGATTGCTGTTAGCCAGTCAGGTTGGTGTCTAATGGCTACATCTGCCAAAAATCATTTAAAATTATAACTACAAAGTAAATAATGCTTATCTTGTAGGCCCACAAATAAATTTCAGAGAGCACCATTGCTAAAGAGAACGTGTTTCGAACCTTTATTAATAAATTATAGCTCTCTAATAAGCTCGCCTGGTAATCAAACATATGACTTTAGGAACAACCATAATTATTTTAGCTTTTGGCGTTACTTTTAGTGTACCCTCGATCTACAGTTTACATTCTGAGCTATTTAGATATATTGCTGCTTCTGAAAGATTTTTTTATGCGGAACGTAGAATAGTAAGCTTAAAAATTTAATTTTTAATGTAGTCGCAAAAGCAAACCATTTAATAGCTATTATTTTTGCGCAGCATATATCTGCCTTTGACCGATGTATGCTAGTACTGTATTCATCTTAATCGACGATATCAATCATCACTTTATCACGAACAATGACTGCGTTCTAATGCTCTAATTTTTTATATTTACCTGTACATAAAATTGTTTAAATATTGACTTTGTAGTTGTTTTGCAGTTATAATAAGTGAAGTTTAGACTATTACTGCCTATTGTTGGTCAAAATACTAATAGTGATGTCTAACAAACTGCATAAGTTTCCATTGAAGGAAAGCTGTCGCAATGATTCTCCCAATAACTATGACAATAATTACTCTGAAGAAGAATACAGTACTAGCAACGTTGATAAAGGAAATGATAACGTATACTTTTCTGATGATAATGAACATTCAGACAGTGAAAACAAAATTACGTCAACATGTGACAAAGAAACCCTTGCACAATGTAGTGCTCCTTCCATGCTCCATCAATATCCAAGTGATGGAATCTCAAATCCACAGAATGCAGGTATAGGAGAGCCTAATGAAGATGTTGTGGAAAGAAACATCGCCGAGAATAAAATGAAACACTGGGTGCAAGACTTGTTTCCTCCAAGATTTGGTTACAGCGAGAGAGAGTTGCTGGAAGGGTCTGAGCTCCTCAGAGAGGATGGTCTTATGGGAGAGGAACATAGAAAGGGCGTGTCTGGCAAACATTCTGATGACCTCTTTTTTCAGTTGGCTCAGGTAAAATATATACTCATTATAGGGAAATGATCAACTATGTTGCTATCTATCACTTTTAATACCACATGTTTAAACTGTTAAGCCATTAAACCATTTTTCGTATAGTCAGTCCAGTGAATGTTCGAGATTTTACTCTCAGATCAGCGCGACTGGGATTCGAACCCACGAGGGTTCTATTCACCTCAGGATCTGTCATTTAAAGCTTCATGACGTACCCTACGCTATCAAGACATTCTAATTCTACATTAGGTAACAATTATTTGACTTTAATTAATAATAATTCTGTTTAAAGTGTTAATTATTTAAAGTAATAGTGAATCGGATGCAGTTCTGTAATGGAGCTTGAATTGATTAATAATAATAATGTATATATAGTGATATGAAATAATAAAAATTAACAAAAAATAAAATTTTTGCAATGATTGTATTGAATTTCAACGTGTGCTATATTTATAAAATAATACTAGAAATAATAACATCAGTGGTTGTTTAATGGCTGTTATATCTTCTAAGAACGAGGTAAATCATTAGTGACTAACATGAGTTGTGATACTATTCAAAATTATGATATTAATAATATTCCATTAATAAATTTCTTGAATTAATACATTTAATAATATATATATTACAGGTCAACGAAGCAGCACAATATATTGTTTGTGAAAGCTTTAAGTGAATGATAAATTAATTGATAATTATTAATTGATTGATTGAAGGTGATGTCAGAGACCGATGCCGCAACTATACGTAATGTTTACAGGAGAGTTTGGGTTCTTAGAAAGCTGAAAGAGAGGCAGTTGCAGACTGCTGCTACCAACAACAACAACAACAACAGCAACAGTGCTGTTGCAGCCATTGGTAAGCTCTGAATTTATCTTCATTTGACTTCTTTGTTTTTCTAGATGGACAGCCAATTGAATAACAGGAGTGGTAAACAAAAAGCGATGTGATTATATTTACTAAATATCGGTTTTAAGTTATTCTAGTGCTATGAGAGAGCGGGAGTTTATAATAAATTAGTCGAAAGCAGTAAAACCATCTATTGACCCATAAGAACTTGCTTATCTCGATAAGGACTGTTCATTTGTTAATAATGTATTGAAACTATTTGATAAAGCTAGTTTATGTAAATTACAGGATGAATATATTGCAATGATAAGCGATATACTGCGTTGAAACTCTATCAGTGCTAATTCATACCTTGAATGTTAATCATTAACTTTCTAATAACTAAAATTGTTTTTCATTCTTTAGATTCATCAGAAAGGAAAACAATTTCAACCACTGCTGTGCAATCAGGCTCCGATGCTGCCGACTTGACGAAAAAGCCTGCTACTATTTGGACGGCTGACGAGTTAGAAATTCTACGCCGGGAATTCCGCTCAACAAAAGACACTAACCAATCACTGATGAGCGAGATAGAATTGCTCAAGGAAGAACATAAATCTTGTAAGTCCAGGGACTTGGCATTGACTTCAGAACTTAGTGAGACCAAGGGGCAACTGAACGAGGCAAGAAAGGCTAATGTAAGATTTAAAATACTTGCAGAAAATCTCAAGAAGACTTTAGATAAAGAAACGAAAGTGTGTAAATCGCTGCGTGATGAGATTAAACAACTTAGAGAAAGACTTAAACAAGATCAGACGAAAGTAGCCGATGTTCAAAAGCAACTTCGCATTGAATCTACAAAATGCCTGCATTTGGAGAAAAATCTGAATGCGGAGCTTTCCAAAGCCGAGGATATTTGTGAAAAAGTGGCTGAAACGGTACGTAGGAAATGGGTGGAAAGAGTACAGACTCTGGAAGACAGTTTGAAGGAAGTAGTCGAGAAGTTGGAGAAGGAAAAGCTAGAACATCAAAGAACTTCGAGAGGATTGGAAAGATTGCGAGTTCACTTTTCCAGTTTACCTCTTTCAGTTATAGATGGAAATCATGCAGAATTTGAACGAAATGTTCAAGTTGGGGGAAGTGGTAATACTGGAAAGCAGATGATGTCTGAAGATATGATACAAACAGTAGGACTAATGTTAAAGAATGTAGTTAGCAAAGACGAGATTTCTGAATGGACTTACTAGCCTACATAATATTTTGTTAGTTATATTGTTAGTTAATCCTGGGCTTATCCGTCACTGACCTCGCTTTCGAGTTAGGAAACTGATGTTGACCTTAGCTTTACCTGCTTTAGCTTTCTATACTCAATATTTTTGTCTAACATAGGCCTATCTCTATTTTGTTAATTAGCGGCTGAAGATAAAACTAATAAGTAGAATATCAACCAGTTGCTTTAGTATTAACTGGATTGTATCAACTTAATAGCACAGTAGCTATTTTACTTGTATAACGGATAATTTTTGCTTACAATTTTGCAAAACCTAAATTCACATATACTAATAATGAAACTAAGTTTGACGAGTGACTGTAATGTTCACTAACATAGAAATCATAAAAAGGGCATGATATACTCTGCTTTCTGTACCATATATATTATAAAAATCAGAATTAAATTTTTAAATTAGTATTGTCTTTTGAAAGGACGTTAAGCGCTATGATATGCCTACAGGCTGAGCACTAAAATACACCTACGGGCCAAGCTTACAGTCTATGCGCCATGATATGCCTACAGGCTAAGCACTAACATACACCTACGGGCCATGCTTACAGGCTATGCGCCATGATATGCCTACAGGCTAAGCACTAAAATACACCTACGGGCCATGCTCACAGGCTATGTGCCATGATATTCCTACAGGCGTGAATATTTTACTTAGTTTACATTAATTGAACTAAATTTAAAGCTGAAGTCTCACTATGTAGTTCAGATAACTAGCACTGTACAGCTCAAAGTAACAGTGTATCCAAACTCTCATCCATGCCACTCTTTGTAGATATTATCAAGTTAGGCAAATATAAATTTTATCAATTATTTCATTACAATTGTATTAATTTTTGTATGTAGAATATTGCATTTCCAGTGTTGAGTCCGGGTTGTTTGAAGAATTGACCAACCGGTGACTGCACGTGTCGTAGAAGGCGACTAAAGCACTAAGATCCATACCAACGTAAGAAAGGGCATTCGGTTGGTGAGCGCTTAGGCTCTAGAAATTGTTACTAAAATTTCAACGAATGGAAAAGTCTCAGATAGGAGATTGATTGATGATATGATGTAGGACAGATAAGATTTGAGACAGTCTATTAGTATGCCGACCCTAATTAAATTGTGATTCAAGGGATGAAGATGATGTAGAATATTGCATAATATTGTTAGCTTCAAGAATTAAGTATTAGAAAGTTGTTCCAGCAACAGTGGCGGATCCAGGGGGACCCCCTACCCCTCTTAGGCCTGACGATAAAAAATTTAAACTATATTTCCATTGTTTCTATTGTTTTCATTGCAATTTTAAGGTGTAAAATGTTTTAAGGGCGTTAAGGGGTTATTAGGGGGGTACGAGAGGGAACTCTAACAGTCCCACTACCTCAATTTTTTCAAATATGGGCTCCATTAGGGGCCCTTTTCTGGGCCAGAAAAGGTTGACCCTTTCACTAGCTCTCAATTTTCACTTTAACCACTGAATAAGAGAAAAAGGGTGTAAGTGAAAAATGTGAACTTTGTCCCGGAGCAGTGATCCAAACTTCCTTGGCTGGGAGGGGCTTAAGCCCTTCCACCTTCTGCCAAAATTAGGTTACTTTTGCAATTGGTCCAGATCCGCTGAGTTTCTTCACAGGTGAAAAAATTGATCTACTTTTTCCCTAAAAAAATGTTGGATTTTAGCCATTTTAGGTTTTCCTCTTACTTTAGTACGGGTACGAGTGGGGGGGGGGGGGGGGGTAAGATACGGGATAAGCTCACTCTTTGAGCCGAGCGCAGTATGCTGAAAAATTTTGAGCCCCCCAAACAGCATTTTTTCTGGTTGCGTCACATGTTCCGAAGAAGGCGGGGCGTAAGCAGAAAATGTGTACACTCTCCCAAAAAAATTTCGGCCCCCCTTAAAAAATTCCTGGATCCGCCCCTGTCCAGCAATATAGCATATCTCTTTCCATTACAGCATCGACCACTATTGAAGTGTATATTGCAGGGGCCAAGAGAAGTTCATCACAAAATCGAGATACTGACACATTCTATTAAGTGTATTTACTAGTTAACATTCGATGAAAATAACTTTGTATCAATTGTCAAAACCCTAAAGTATTAATGACAATAATGAACAGAGAACATCGAGATAGATACAAACACATGCACAAGAGAAACACAGAGGCAACATAAATGCAGAGGTGCAGTTCTGAATGAAAAAGCCCGCCGTGCTTGTACTGACAATTAATTGTGACATGTGATAGGGGGACGTCCCTGACATCATCCTTGTATGAGGAAGCGGACGTTAAACCTTTATTATTACAAACAAATAGTAACAATGTTTGTAAGCATGATTACGTGCCAGAGCAAGAAAAGGTAATGTTCCTGTTTCACAGTGTTTCATTGGCTGGAGCCAGTGGCAATGTCGGAAAGACACTCGAACGCGGATCAGTATGTCCGGGGTTCAAATCCTAGGCTCGCCCGTCACTGATATCGCTTTCAAGAGAGGAAACTGACGTTAACATTAACTTATTTAATCTCGATGGATGTCAAAGAGCAGGACGGGCAAGCAACTTGCGAGAAAATAACAGAATCACCATAACCAATTAATTATTATTATTAAAGTTTTATCACAAATCTGGACAATCCCTAAAGAATTGGTTATTTTTGGTTATTACAAAGGGGGAATGTAATGGCCCTTCCTTGTTTACCCAATTACAGAAATATTAAATAATATTTAGAATTATGCAGAAGAATTGAATTGAAGAATTCGTTTAAATAAGAATTGATCAAGAATTAGTTTGAAATACAAATGTTATCTCCTATATCTTGTGGCTACACCATCCAACATTATGCACACAAACTACTGAAAATATGCATAAAACAGAACTCAAAATGTCAAATGGCTATAAGACAAGATAACATCGGTAAGATAACAACTAAAATTCGCCACAGTCTTGTGATTCTGTCAGTCCTTAGACCAGATCCAACCAAGCATTACTCGAATTAACTGAAGTTATATATACATGTATATATATATATATATATATATATATATATATATATATATATATATATATATATATATGTATATATATATTAACTAATAAATACACGCCACAGCTATAAATTAAATTATCAATCAATCAATATAGACTTCAAATCCAATTTCCTATCCAACACTACCATCCGGCCTATCCATCTCACGAACTAGACGCTCCCAGTGACTTTAATCATCGTTTAGAAGATGATTTTTCAGGAGTGCTGACTGCAGACATATCAAGTTTAGCACGCTTCACTGCACCTCTACCCGAGTCACTAGCAACAGCTGAAGCTCCCGAATTACGGTCCTGTCAAAACAAGCATAACAATAATATAATAATTATTATTGTTATAATAGTAAGAATTTATTTACCTGCTACCGTAACGGAATTTTTGCAACAGATTATGCAATTTATAGCAAACACTTTAAACTTCAAAGCTCTGATGAAATCAGATGAACAAATTTCATAATAAAGAGCAAACAGATTTCTATAAATACATTTTCTCCAGTCTTTGCTTTACAGCTGAATGCGCAGTTTAAACATGTAGGTAGTAGGTTACAAGTTGTAAAGGAAAGAGAAATGACATAACAATGACATAACAAATAATATATGGATTTGCATTTACTGAATAAAAGAAATATTTTTCATGCAATATTTGATCACGAAACAGATCTTAGAAGTCCATGCGTGCATAAATTCACAAACTCGTCATAATTCACAAACTCGTCATAATTCACAAACTCGTCATAATTCACAAACTCGTCATAATTCACAAACTCGTCATAATTCACAAACTCGTCATAATTCACAAACTTGTCAATTCACAAACTCGTCATAATTCACAAACTCGTCATAATTCACAAACTCGTCATAATTCACAAACTTGTGACCTGTACACAAACACTCACGCACAGTCAGGAGCATTCACACACACACACGCACACGCACAAACATGTACACACACCACGCACAAACATGTGGATACACACACATATACCAACTCGTATACACACACACATATACAAACACGTACACACACACAGCACGCACACACATGTGTGTATATACACACAAATGCACTTGCACAAACATGTGGAAATACACACACATATACAAACACGTATACACACACACATAAATACAAACAAGTACACACAACACACACACACCACACACACACGTGTATATACAAACACACTCACACTTGCACAAACAAGTGCATACACACACACACGCACGCACATATACAAACACGTATACACACACACACCTGAAGTTGTGACTTTGGAACAATCTTGTGGAGCTCATCTCTGTAATACTTGAACACGACGTCACCGTCTCTCCTCGCCTCAGAGCCAACCTTGTTGTAGATCTCACAGTTAGACTGAATGAGCTGCATGTCACCGTGAAAGTCTGCCCAACCACTGTACTGTCCAGTCTGAGCACAATCAATCAATCAATCAATTCAATCAATCAATCAATCAAGCATTCATAAGTTAATCAGTCAATCATTCATTCATAAAACAATCAGTCAATCAATCATTCATAGAACAATCGATCAATAAGTTAATCAATCTATCAATCAATCATTCATAAGTTAATCAGTCAATCAATCATTCAAAAATCAAATCGGTCAATCAATCATTCAATCAATCAGTCAATTAACCATTCATAAATCAATCAGTCAATCAATCATTCATAAATCAATCGATCAATAAGTTAATCAATCTATCAATCAATCATTCATAAGTTAATCAGTCAATCAATCATTCAAAAATCAAATCGGTCAATCAATCATTCAATCAATCAGTCAATTAACCATTCATAAATCAATCAGTCAATCAATCATTCATAAATCAATCAGTCAATCAATCATCCATAAATCAATCAGTCAATCAATCATTCATAAATCAATCAGTCAATCCATCATTCATAAATCAATCAGTCAATCAATCATTCATAAATCAATCAGTCAATCAATCATTCATAAATCAATCAGTCAATCCATCATTCATAAATCAATCAGTCAATCAATCAATCATTCATAAATCAATCAATCATTCATAAATCAATAAATCAGTCAATCAATTAACCAATTAAGCAAGTCCGCACAGCTCGTGTCACTGTAAAGTGATTCACCCAAAAATTATTTTAATTTAATTTAATTTTAAAAATTATTTATTATAAATCAATCAGTCAATCAATCATTCATAAATCAATCAGTCAATCAATCATTCATAAATTAATCAGTCAATCAATGATTCATAAGTCAAATCATTCACAAGTCAATCAATCAATCAATCAGTCAATCAATTAACCAATTAAGCAAGTCCGCACAGCTCGTGTCACTGTAAAGTGATTCATCCAAAAATTATTTGTGAAAATATGTTTTGGAAAGGTGCAAATGTCTCAGTCTAATATAAATATAGGATCAGAGTAACATTACGTAATAAATGTTACATTTGTGTAACATGGTATACATACTTTGCATCCATAAATTCCATACTAAACAAGGAAACTCTTTAACCAAGTGTGCGTTAAAAATGCATGTAAATATCGCCATGTGTTTAAATAAACGAACAAAAGTAAAATAATAAAAAAATAAAACATGCTATGACAGTACAACAGTGAAAATGTATCCAGACAAGCAAGAGATCACACTTTCTCTCACAATCAAGAACCTAAACTAATAGTTAAATAAATCATCGTACGTATCAGAATATCTATATAAAGTAAACTTACTAGAGCAACTTTTCAATAGAAACTAAAACCAATTATTACGGACCTCAAGTTTACGTTTAACTGTACTGAAATCCATCGGATTCTTGATTACATCGTAATAGTCCATCACTTCTCGAGTGTCAACTGCATCAGCATAAAAACAAACATGCGAACATTCTTTCAATACCATAACTTAACTCAATCTGTTCAAAAATTACTGTACGCTACAAAAAGTTCTTGCAAAGGAACGGAGAAGTAACAGACGAGCACATACATAACATATAACGTAACGGCACACTGGGTCAGGAAGCACCGATGCTTGTTTAAGACCCATATCCACCTTCCTCTCCATGGTTATTAGTAATAGCTGCCTTTTGATGGCGCATCAATTGCAGCCAGCGCGGATTTAATAATAACCTTCCATCACCCTGGGATTTTTTCCTTCCTAAGCTTCTACCAAAACTCGGTCTTCCAAGGTGGTCACCCACAAAGTACTAACCGAGGTCGATGCAGCTTAACTTCGACAATTGCCGCGCAACTAAACCAACTGCGCTAATCCCGCCGTCTAATATACATTCTAGTATACATTTTAGAATCACTGATGAAATTATTATTATTTTTTATTATTCCTTTAAAATTTTAGAATCACTGATGTAACTGCTACTAAGACGTTTTTGAGTTCTAGACAATCATAAACAGCATAAAAATGTTATGTTAATACAATATCGAGCATACAATGATTAATATTAACAAAATAATTATGACATTTACTGACAAAATAAATAATAATAAATACAGCCGCTATTGAATAGAAACCAAACTAATTGTTTAGTGACATGATCTATTTCAAAGTGACATTATTATTGACTATCAACATAATTCTCGATCATAATTACTCTCTTCAGTGCACTGCCAACTGGCACGTTCAAGGTACATATTCATACTAAAAATAAGTCTACTTTCTCGCTCCGTAAGAGCACTCCTTAGATCAAAAAGTTAATCCATTCACAAAGTCTATGCCTTATCCATACCTTATGTAGGCTATAGCTTGGGAAAAGTGTGGCTTCTGAGATGGTTTCCCATTGCCTTCCTCAGACTTCATAATTACTAAATACGTCAAAATTTAAAAATGAGAAAATATTTAAGTACAAGGAAGAACCTCTTAGTTCAAAAACCAAGAAAAACTATGCTACTACTATGTATGTTATTGCATTTGTTACAAATGTCATTGAATTTTTTTCGTTTCATGCATCAAAAGACGTAGTACACTTAGCAAAGATTGCCCATTACTATTTAACAACAGACCTGGATATTGAAACCACTCTGCCTCCCCCGGCTTATTCCTCTCTCTGTTAGCACTGCGGTACTTCGACACCTTTCCTAGTAATCTGCACAGAAAATACATAATATATAAAATAAATAATAATTATATAATATAATAATAATTAATATTTTACAGAATTGATAAATGTTAAATATAATTGACTTGACAACGCAGCAAACGAATCGTTGCCAGATTTTAATTACAAGTGAATTTCTTAACTAGTGAATTAATTGAATCCATATAACAAACAGGCCACTGAACTTCAGTAAAGATCAAATGATTGCGCCAATAATTCAACGCTCAGGTAACGAAGTACATACAAAAGAATCTATGAACTCTACAAGCTTACTCTGAATCACTCTGAATTGCTAGCACTTAAAACATCACAACTAAAGCCATTGGCTTGAAATTGCCAACTAAACTGCAAACTGCGAATCAATTGTTGTGTGATTCGATGCATAAACTAATCTTTGACACAGTGATATGCACCAGAAACTATGCCCAAATTTCAACACAAAATGTAACATTGAAGACTGGTTAAACTGAGATTCAAGGGAGGACGAGGATGAATAATGGCAATTATAATATAATAAATAGCAACAAATTTAATTTCACATTATAACATTAACGCTTTTACTTCATCAATATAAAAGTAAGACATTTAAGATTTAATCTTTGAATTAACAAAACAATCACCTAATTATACAATAATTAAGAAATAAATAAATAAATTGATTATAATTAGTCGAATGGAATAAAATTAAAAGAATGGAAAAGTCTCAAATAGGGGATTGACTGATGAATGATATGATGTAGGACAGAGAGGATTTAAGACAGTCTATTCGTATCCCGAGCCTAGTTAAACTGGGATTCAAGGGAGAATGACGATGATGATTATAGGAAATAATAATATAATAAATAGCAAAACATCTAATACACATTATTATGTCAAGAAGGTCTATTAAAAGAGGTCATAGAAGAGAAGGCAGAATGGAAGGAAAAAGAGGCAGGGGCAGGCCAAGATTAGGTATATTAGATGATTTAAAGACCCACTCATATGTGGAAATGAAGAGGAAAGCGGAAGACAGAGAAGAATGGAGGCTTTATATACCATATACCTGCCAGTGGGCAGTGTACTAATAGAGACAGATGTCAACACTCATAATTTATCAATATAAAGCAGAACATTGAAGATTCAATCAATTAATTAAACACATCAACATACGTGAGAGCCGGTCTGACCCAGGACCCTGAGGCACCTGTGGGGGAGTACTTCCCCTCAAGCGTGGGGGACTGAGTCACCGGGGGGCGTCTCTTGCGTTGTCCATACCTCGGCGTCACCGCTCCCACCCCTCTCTCGCTCTTCTGAGCATCGTCACTCCTCGACGAATCAGACGAGTCCGACTCTTCACGTCTCAGCAACGACTTTCTTTTAACCGAGTCCAAATTTGGCGTGTCAGGTGTTTTTTCGAACGCTTCCTTAATTTCCGTTACTGCATCCTTGACATCGGTCTTAGAAGAAGAGACGGATAGATGACTCGGACTAGCGAAACGTTCGTTGGCGTTTTGGTCACTGGGTTTATCTTCAGGGTCTGCTGATGCTAAGTTGGTTTCACTTTCTGATGTGCAGATAGTATCGGAATATTCCTGACTGGAATCTTCACCGGTACTTTCTGCTACTGCTTGAACCTCAGAGAAAGAATGCTTTTCCTGTGAGGCATCAGCAGACCGTTTGTCATCAGCTGTATGAAGTTGTTTAGATCCACTACCGGACATCCCATGTGAAGCTTTGGTACTAGCTGGAGTGTTAACAGCAGCTGCATCTTTCAGCAGCTCCTGTCTCGTCCCTCCTTGTCCTTTACTGTCAATTTCATTTACTTCACTACCTCCGCTAGCTAAATCTCCCGTGGATATTCGATCTCCTTGTACAATCGTCTCGAAGGCTTGTTTAACATTATCAGACCTTTCTGTAGCGCCATCGCACAAACCTTCAACCTTAGCATCAACTGCGTCAACGATGTTCCCGCCGTTACCGCTAAATAGACTCTTTTCGTTTCCCACTTCAGTGGACACTTGCCTATCAGTTGCCACTCCATAGTCTGTATCTCCATCAAACTTCAGTCTACTAACAGACACAGTCACAGGTCTTAGCATCACAGGTGACTCCAGGGTCCCTCTATCAGCAGGCTGAAGCAGGGACAGATTTCTATTTCTATTACTGGGTGACGCAGCCATGGAGTGGGATGACACTGGAGAGTTCCGGGGCGATCCTGATTTAGACCTAGAAGGACCCCTGTCGTTAGAGAGTCCAAGCTTTCTAGGACTTCCTGTTGGCGCCAGAGACACTGCATTAGACTTTTCAGCATTTGAAAGACTATCGTAATCTGGCTTACTGTTTCCACTATCTGAAGCACAGTTTGAAATATCGGTAACATCTTCAAGTGATTGCAGTTTTGATATGTCTACTGGACTAGTATCATAGCCACTACAAGGTTCGCTATTCCTTGCACTCTTACAATCGTCGCTGCAGGCGTATTTATCTTTAGAGTCGTCAATCTTATCAGATTCATTGGCATTTTTACAAAATTGGCTGTTTTTAAGACAACTCATTTTGTCTCCACATATGCTACTCTCAGTCGCATTGTTCGTACTCTGTAATTTATTTTTAAACGATGAAGTGGAGATTAAACTTCTGAATTGGCTAGCGCTTTCACTTATGTCTTTACTGCATGAAATTTCCATTACGTCACTCACACTAGGATTACCTTTATCGGTTGTGTCATTCGTCGTACCGTGGCAAGAGTTTTCTGTCGAATGACTCTGCTTTACAGAAGAGGAAGCTGACGCAGTACTTAAACGATTACTGACAGGTAGTTGAGCTAATAAGCCAATGTTGTTATCACTTGAACTGACATTATTGTTCTGATAAGAGTTAATAGTGTCATGTGAAAGAAGGTCTCGGCTTGATATGTCCGATATCGAATCAGTGCCATCACAGTTGACAAGTTCAACTGCATTACCGCTGTCTCCAATACAAGACGTAGTTATCGTATTATCATCAGCGTTCGCAATTTTATCACGTGAACTAATGTTAGAATCTAAATTAACTCTAGAAATATCACTAGCTACACTAGCTTCGTTAGCAATTACGCTAATGTTACTATCGCCCACTGTTGCATCATCCATTACACTCAAAGCGCTTTCTTCACTCAATCTTTCAGAGTCATTTCCATCATCTCTAGAACCACCCCCACACGAAACTATTGCACTGTTGTTTTCATCTGTACCAGTAGAATCTCTCTCAATGCTAAATTTTAAAACAGATGCTTCTGTAGATAGCCCTGACCCGCTATCATCTAGTTTCTCTACCACAGTATCATCATCTTCAATACTTCTACTGGTAGAGAGTTCAGTAAAGAGCTCAAAGGACGATTCTGACACCTCCCCTCTAGATGTTACAGTACCACCATTCAACATGTTTGCCTCTAAATTATCACCTGCTACTGATATAACAGAAATGGAATTATTAACAGCAGGATCATTCAGAGTTGGCGATAGAGCAGGATTTGCCCGGTTTCCATGCTGAATTTCCTCATCCGGCTCAATTCTCTCAACGATCACTCGTGATGATGAGGACGATTCTGGTAGCACGCTGCCAGCAAGGTTAAAGCCACTCGGAGGTTCTGAGGTGTTATCAGATAGATACATTCCAATGACATCTTGATCAGAAATTTCCAGATCTTTCTCTACGACGTCTACTGACAGGATGTTAGAATCATGCGAGGCTGCGGCAGCCTGGATCTCTTCAGTGCTAGTGAGTTCTGACGGGTCACAGATTACATCCATATCACAAGATGGCGTCTTCATATAAATGTCCGCAGTTGTTTCAACACTTTCACAAGGGATCGCCTCTACGCTAAGATTAACTTTCTCAACAGCATTAGTTGGGTTGATGATGGAAACAGCCTCGGTAAGCACTGGTGAGTTTTCATTGGCGCTTAAATCTGACACATCCATAGGTATATCAGCTAAGACAATAGTGTCAGTAGCACTAAAAACAACTGACTCGGTCAAATTTCTATCAGAACTTTTATCGTTATCAATAACCATTTCAACCGCAATTTGATCTAACGAACCGTCAACAGCATTTTTAACACTTTCACATGTTTCAGAAAATTCAGAATTCTCCAGATTGTTAGAAAATTGGTCACTAGAAGAGGCTACTTCTCTCGATGGCTCTACTTTAGACTTAGTACGGCTCTCTACTGGACCCCGTAGAGCTCTCACCTGCTTAGCATCTAGATCAGAAGACTTCTGAACAACAGGTTGAGGTTCAAATACGGTCACAGCTACACTGCTGCCGATCTCTAGATCAGAGGCAGAAGACAAATTACTTTTACCTTTTAAACCTGAAACAGAATCTACTTCACCGCTAACCCTTAGAATTGAAACCGGTGTAACACTGTTGCCGATGCTTAAATCAGAACTGGAAGTTTCATTGAATATCTTCTTGATCAAAGCAAAGTCTTCTAACATGTTAGGAACATTACCTGTGCTAACTTGATGAGCGGAACGGGTATTGCTGTCACTAGTGATATCAGTAGTGCTAACAGTGAGAGCAGTGTTAGTGCTATCACGGATGCTATCACTAGTGCTAACAATGCTAGTGACAGAAGTGCTAGTGCTATCACTAATGCTATCACTAGTGATAGCAGTGCTAATGCTATCACTAGTGCTAACAGTGGTAGCAGAGCTAGTGCTATCACTAGTGCTAAAGGTGCTAGTGCTAGCAGTGCTATTGCTATCACTAACGCTATAACCATGTATGGCTACTCCACCACCGGTTCCATCACCAGAGGACGCCATCTTCTCATGTCGTCTTCTACTTCTACCGATCACACCGGGAATATGACCAACATTTGAACGAGTTAACTTTATTTCTTTCACTCTCGCCGAATTCTGTCCTCCATTCAAATTCGTACCGGCAGATCTTTTTATCGGCGACTTCAGCGGAGGAGCTCCATCGTACTGCTCTATAGGTTCGCTATCCGGTGACGAGTATTCACTTTCGAGGCGGATATTCCGCAGAACTTTATGATTCCTGGTAGTAAGCTCGTGGTCCAGCTCGACGCTTGGCTCATCGGTGTCACTGCATGTGTCTGTACTGGTGCTGCCATCTGAATCACGAGAGTCCATCGGCTGAGTTCCTGAGTTAGCGAGGCGTCGCATCTGTAGTTTGCCATTTCTTCCAAGAACCTAAATTAATATTATCAATCAATCAATAAGAATTTAACGTCCGGTTCCTCGTCATAAGGCAATGTCAGGGACGTCTGTTGCAGAATCTACACAAAGAGGCGCCAGAGCACCACATGATGACGACTGAGTACACAGAGACCACAAGAGAAAGCTAGATCGAAACAGCACAAGACCAACTTTTCACAATTCTCATAATAATAACAACAATATTAACAATATAATAATATTAATAGTAACAATGCTAGTAATATTAAACATCAGCAACATCTTCTATTGAATCCCAGTTTAACCAGGGTCGCAATACAAATAGACCTTCTCCACTTCTCTCCGTCCCATACTATAACATCAGTCGATCCCCTATAATATATTCTATTCACTTTTAAAATTCTGAAGCAATTTCTTGAGTCTAGGCGCTCACCAACTGAATGCCCTTTTTTGATACGAGTTTGAATCTTAGTACTTTAGTTGCATTCTACGACATATTCAGTCACCTGTTGGTCTATTCTTTTGGACACAACATGGGGAGCATAGTAGTAATTATAATTATGAATAGTAGTAATATTAATAATAATGATAATAATAAAAATAAGTAAATATCATATTAGCTAAACGCCTAGCAGCACTAAATGTAATATCGGTTAAACTTTTACCTTTGACACTCTACCACTGCTACCAGCTTTGCCTCTGCTGCTTGTAACAGCTGGGCCTACAGATCTCGCTCCAACAGCTATAGGCCCAGAAGCAGAAGACCCAGAAACTGTAAGCCTGGCTGCTTCAGCAGCTGCCACAGCTACCGACAGCTTACTCAGCTGTGGGCTTCCAGCTGCTGGTACCTGCTGCGGGCTTGTTCCTTGCTTCTGTATGAAGCTCACTAGTTCCTACCAAAATCAATACAACGATCGTTAGAATTATTACAGAATCAATCAATCATATATGTATAGAGACTACATAATACCAATCAAGCCAAACCGAGTTTTAATAAATCAATGCTCTAGTTAGATAAATGCTCTAGTTAGATAAATGCTCTAGTTAGATAAATGCTCTAGTCAAATCAATGCTCCAATCAAATCAATGCTCCAGTCGAATCAATGCTCCAGTCGAATCAATACTCTAGTCAGGCTACTATACTTCAAGCAACTCAATAATGAATCAATTTAAGACTGATATAATTAATTAATTAACTAGTTACATATACACCATTTACTAATTTGGATATAATAAGAAAAATTTCAAAATGTCAAATGGTAGTAACTTCAAATTAAGCCATTTTAAAGTCAAGAAAATGCAAAATTTAACATTAAACAAACTAATACTGCTAGAGAGCATATCAATGAAAAGAAAAGTTAGCTATTAGTCGTAGGACTCTACCGTTTGGAATGATCCATATTTCGATGACATGCTGGCCTTTCCGAGTGGGGCGTCGACTAACACGGGGCTACTGACATCTGATTGGTTGACGCTATTCGAAAGCGATGCAGCTTTCTTCTGCACTACTATAACGTTTTGCCGATGAGCCACGCTCCCTTCTAGACCTGACTTAATCCTCACACTGCTCCCAATGCTTACCTCATCCCCATTATTACGTCCTGCGTCACCTCCACTTTCATTTCTTCTTTCAATGCCTAGTCTTATTTCTGCTTCCATTCCGCTATTTCTGCTTATTTCAATTCTGCCACTATTACCCCCTATCTGAAAAGATTCTTCACTACTCGCTCTCAATTCATTCCGATCTCCACCACCCTTTACAATCATTCCACCACCACCACGATCAGAGTTCACCAGTTTAATTTTCTTTACACCACTCTCGAAACGTAAGTCACCATCGGATAACGATGACATCGCAACGCCCCTGACTTTATCCTCCATTGTTGGGGTCAAATGAGCGTCCAATACCAAACCGGCCGCCACCGATTGGGACAACCGAACACCCTGTACTTTCGTAGGCCCCACCGAAAATCTAGGACCACTACCCTCTAAGGTTGGTCGAACTTTAGAAGCCAATAGTTTAGCCTGTTGAACTGAATCTGCTGATCTAACTATCTGCAAAGCGGTTTTACTCTTTCCGGCATCTTTACTAATGCCAGTTTTCCTACTGTCTATTGGTCCAGGAATTACAATAGATCCATGGATTGTGGACGCTCCGTCATTCTGCAACAATCTCTGTCCAGCTGCAGGTAAAGATACCGATGGAATATTCCGATAAAGTAGCGCAACTCTAGCCGATTCGGCACCGACATTTTGCTGCAGTGAAACAACTCGGTTACCTCCCACATTCTCGGCGAATATCCGGTGCACTGAAGTGTCGGTTCCATCGGAAATCCCCGCATCACCATCCTCATCACAGCACTGCGACACAACACTGGGAATTACCGTTGAAGTGGATTTTCCACTGAAATTTCCAACCGTCGACAAATTTCCACTAAATATTTCCTGAATGGAGTTTCCCAAGGATTTTCCAGCTTGAATATTTCCCATGGCGTTTCCTCTGATTAGATTACCAACTAAAGCTGAAACAGGAAGTGTACCATCTGGGGTGACTCGACTAATGGCTCCAGAAATAGGGTTTATCTTTAATATGGCCGTCTTGCTGGTAGGGGCAGAGCCGATAGCAGTGTGAGTTGTAGTCACTGCATAAGCAAAAATTAACATTAAAATACATTAAAATATAAATTAACAACTTAATCAAATAAAGCTTAACAAAGTTTAACAATGCTTAAACCAAATAGCAGGATGGGACTACTTAAAAATGCTAAGCACCAGTGTTAAATACAGCAATTACGTAAATTCATAAAGTCATAAAAAAAATTTTCAGAAGGGCTTCAAAGCAAAAACTAGGATGATTGTGGATCAATAGGTGCAGGGTTCTAAACCAGGTCTCATTCCTTACAGATAGGAAATAAAGCTAACATACGAGTCAGGAAACAGACACTAAACATGACTTTAGCTTCTCTTAATGAAGAGAGGCAGAGAACACACAAACTGCAGAAAAAATTGTAAATCAAATATCGTATTCTTTAACCTTAGACTTTAATACAGTAATATGGGTAGACAGGATAGTTTTTTCTCAAGGAATAACGCCATTGTCTACTAAATGGCTACTAAAAAGGTAAGAAGAAAAAGAAAAACCAAAAAAGATGCTTGGAACAATTATAAAAATAGTAATAATGAAGAATCATTGTACTGTGAATATAAGAAAAAGCTCAATAAATCGGTTGCAGAAAATAGAAAAGCCAAGTTAGAATTTGAAAAAAGCTAGCTTGTAATATAAAGAATGATGCAAAGAGTTTTTTGCCTATGCTAATGCTAACAAAAAGGCTATTAAAAAGATTGGTCCTTTAAGAGATGAATATAATAGCATTATAGAAGATAATAAGGATACTGCAAACTATTTTAATAAATATTTTTCATCTGTATTTGTGGAAGAAGATTTAGTTAATATGCCAGTACCGACTAGGATCTTCAAAGGTAACTTTGAATGCTCCTTACATAATATTGAGTTTGATATTGATGATGTTATAAATAAATTAAATTCGCTAAATGTCAATAAAAGTCAAGGTCCAGATGAGATTCATGGAAAACTGATTTTGGAGCTAAGAGATGAATTAGCACCAGCTCTATTAAACCTACTAAAAGCTTCAATGAAAACAGGGGTGATTCCTCAAGATTTTAAGAATGCCAATGTTGTACCAATACATAAAAAGGGAAATAGGGATAAGGCAGAAAATTATAGGCCTATAAGCTTAACAAGTATAATAGGTAAGACATCTGAAAGCATTATTAAGGATAAAACAATTAGTTTTTTGGAAGAATATAACTTCATTAGAAATACTCAGCATGGTTTTATTAGTGGGCCTTCTTGTTTAACTAATTTGCTAGATTTTGTAGAATATATTACAAAGGAAGTAGCTAATAAAAATAGCATTGTTATCTTATTTCTGGATTTTGCTAAACCGTTTGATAAAGTTCCACATAAAAGATTACTTAGTAAGTTGGAAGCACATGGAATAACGGGCAAACTTTTAAAATGGATAGGTAATTGGTTAAGCAATAGAAAACAAAGGGTGTGTGTCGAGGACGAGTTCTCGGAATGGGCAGCAGTGAAGAGTGGAGTGCCACAGGGCTCTGTTATAGGACCTCTATTATTTTTAGTTTACATCAATGACATTGACATAGATATTGTAACTAAATTTAGTAAATTTACAGATGATTCTAAAGTAGCAAAGGTAGTAAACAACATTGAAGATGCTGAGATTTTAAAGTATGATATAAAAATGTTACAGAACTGGTCTAGGGATTGGCTAATGGAGTTCAATGCTGAAAAATGTAGAGTTATGCATATACGAAAAAATAATTTAGAAATTGTGTATACATTGAACAATATTAAACTAAAATCCACAAACAGTGAGAGGGATTTAGGAGTCTTTGCGGATAGCTCTTTTAAATTTAGTGAAAATTGTAATAAAGTTGTAAATAGTGCTAATTGTGTATTAAGAATGATTACAAGAACAATTGCATGTAGAAATAAAGATATTGTGGTAAGGCTATATATGGCTCTTGTACGGCCCAAACTTGAATACTGCGTTCAGGCTTGGTGCCCATATCTTAAGAAAGATATCGATAAATTAGAAAAGGTACAAGCCAGAGCAACAAGGCTGGTATTTGACTGTCAAAAACTTAGTTATGAGAATAGATTAAAATTCGTAGGATTAACCTCTTTAAGTGAGAGAAGAACTAGAGGAGATTTAATAGAAGTTTTTAAGATACTCAAAGGCTTCAGCAAAGTTAACCATAGTAGTATTTGGTTTAATTTATCAAACAACAGAAACACAAGGGGACATATTTATAAACTTAGTAAATTTAGAAGTCGACTAGATTTAAGGAAATTTTTCTTTAGTCAGAGAGTTTTAAATGCTTGGAATAGTTTGCCAAGCGAGGTTGGGGAAGCAGAATCAGTTAATGCTTTTAAAAATAAATATGATAAACATAAGAACATGTAAATTAGATGCTAATTGCATGTTCAGTGTTAGATGCTAATTGCATGTTCAGTCTTAGTATGATTTGATTTATATTAATTGGTTTTAGTTAAGAGCCTGATGTGTCTTAAGCATATAATTGCTTCCTGACTCTGTAATGTTATGTTACATGTTAGTCAAAGCTGAGGAAGGCAGAGCCCGCTTCTTCATAAGAAGAATCTCCCAAGAATACTGGTATATCATGCTAGATGATTTAAAGATCTACTGGTGTGTGGACATAAGAGAAAACGATACACAAAGAAGAGTTGAGGAGCTATGTACCATAGAGCTGCTAGTATGCAGTGCACAATGAGAGAGATATGAACTGACAGAACTATCTGATATAGTTAAATGAATATGGCTAATTGTGGACTAGTTAAATGACTAAAGAAAGTAGAGTCTAACCTGCCTCCCCCCTGCTCTCCTGCCTTCCCTGAGCACCACCAACCACAGGTCTAAACAGTATAGGCTGCGAACCTGTCCCCGGCGTCAGTCTTCTAACCTGTGTCATTGCCCCCTGCAGAAAATCATATCTTCATCTATTTCACAACAATCTGTCAATCGCAGTACATAAAATACATAGCAACGCAAACACAAATAATGGAGCTTAAACATACTGTAGAATAAAATATTTAAATGGCTACAGTTAACGAAGTAGTTCATAGTTTAAAAATAGTCACAGCATTAACTAATTGGCACTCTATAAAACATGAAACTAAATCTTACTAAATGACACAATATGACAGAGGTTGACACATACAGCGTTGAACATATTTGGTGATATACAGACTGGCTACAGACAAACACCAAACGATCAACATATATTTCCTCTTCAACACTGAGAGTAGCACCGCTGAATTAAGTTAATATTAGGACAGTTTTTAAGCATTATAAGGCTAACAATTTGGCACAACCATCCAGTGCAAAGGTACCACCAGTGTTAGAACAGCATATTCACTCTGTAATAAATTACAAATTAATGAATGTATGAATAATAAATATATTTGAATAATAAAATTATATAAATTTGAACAAACAAACAGACACTTATATTGAAACAAACGGCAAGGTTCTGACCTCTACTCCAGTCGAAACACTCCCATCATTAAACGAGTCGAGCACAGTCGATCCAGACACTGCAACAACGGCTCTTCCAAAGCTCTGCAGTGGAAATCGAGGCCTCAACAATCTGGCCACCATCCCTGCTGGGCCTGGGAACATTCCCTCTTTTCCCACAACGTCTCCTCCAACCTCGCCCACAATGGGAACATTCGAGGTAAGTAGTCTCACATCTCCAGCTGTAGGTGCAGTATTTCTTAGACCCTGAGAGGCATGTGGCAGAATCAACCCATCTCTGACCACCGCGCCTTCATCTTTGCTCAAACGACTGGCTATCATACCCGCTACAACTGCATTACTGATGCTGCTGCTGTCGTATCCACTCGCAATGCTTTCCAAAGATTTGGATGGATTGAAACCCGGCGGGGCTGATAGAGACAGGCAGAGGTTAGGCGGAAGAGTTGTTCTTACTGGAGGGACCGTCGATATGGGGGCTTGAGTTGAGACTATCACAGGTGACTGAGAGATTGTTAAAGGCTGCAACGGACCAGAAATTGTGGTTGACGATGACATGCCAGTTCCGGCAACAATTATCACTTTCTTAGATGTAGCCACACCCACGGGGCGTGGTGAAACAGGTCCGCCAACCAATGGCTTCCCTAAATATCCGCCGGGCATGCCTATCTGTGCCGCAGACACTCCTACCAGCCCCGTTCCCATCGTCTCCTGTCCAATGGACATCGCCATTTGACTTGTAGCCAAACCCATTTGCCCACTAGCCACACCTTTCAACGCACTATCTCCACCCAACTGCTCTATCGCCCTAAGAACTAATTCGGCAGACATGCTAACATTTTCATTGAATCCACTGAACTGCTGCGTATCTCCTCGTGGATCTGTAAATCCACTTCCTGGCTTATTCCTGGCGGCACTCCCCTGAGCAGCTGACGTCAGTACGGATGAGAGTATAGGATTGCTGGAAAAGGTTCTCGAGACAGTAGCAGCATTGTCTAACAGGTTGGATGCCATCAGTTCTGACACAGGGTACATACCTGCTGAAACTAGTTGCGCCAGATTGGCAAATTGTGAGATGTCTGGCGAGAGTTTAGCGAGATTAGATAAAGATTCAGCACTGATTGATTGCAGCAAGGGAGGGCTTGCAAAGGAGAAGGTGGAGCTTAGAGGTATATGGGTGGAGCTAATAGGGAAATGGCTAGCATTATTCAGAGACAAGTGGGTGGAGACTAGTGGCACGTGGGTGGTCTTTAGCGGAAATTGGGAGGAATTTAGTGGTAACTGACTGGGGCTTTGAGGCAAACTGACAGAACTTAACAGCTGTGATGCAACAACAGACTGAGCATATTCCAGAGAAGGTAGCGACAAATCACCTAGGTTGCTAGTTTTAACCAGTCGACTCTTTGATACTTCCGCAGCTGGTGCTAAGGACAATACATCATCACGACGTTTCAGAGCTGCTTCTCGTTTAATCGTATCAATCGAACCAATGTTAGAGTCAGTAATATCGGTCGATAGAAAGGACTGACGAGTTACACTGGACAAAGAACTAGCCGTTGACTGACTGCCCTTGGTAACTGTTGCTATGTCATCGTTGCAACGATAGAGGTCACCGGAAGATGTTGCTAAGCTTAGGATGAGTCGCTCGGCAACAGTTGCCACTGACAACACAGGGTTCCACGACTCAGAGTCAAAATCCTCATTCTGCGATTCTCCTGAAACATTTAATTTTAGCAATAGAAAAGCTTATAGAAAAAAGAAATGGTTGTTTTTGAAATGTCACAAGTCAAGGAAGGAACCTTAATGAGAAGGGAGTTTAAATTTTACTATTTAAAGTTGACTAAATAACTGTACAGTAAGATGCAAATCATGCAATATATGATTTGAAAATTTTTAGAAATAATAATTTCAAAATTTTAATTACTATACAGCTGGCAACTCATAACTTTAACACCCGCAATCAACTAGGGTAGGTTGAACCATTCAAGGTTAAAAATTTAAAATCCAGTGCCTGACTTGTTACTTGGCTTGCTTTTGAAACAGAAAGTGTCTGTAAACCTTTCAGCCTTCGAACTTTACCATTCCCTGATTCTGTTCCATACAACATCAACCTTTTTGATGGAGAGAAATCATCATCATCATCTTCCTTTAAATCACAGTTTAACCAGGGTCGGCATACAAAAAGACTGAACCATTCATTAAGTTTTTGTAGCAATTTGATAGAGAGAAAAAAGATATTTCTAATAAGGAGTGTTATGAGCTGAGGAAAGCATAGCGGCTCACGTCGTTCTAAGCAGAATCCCCCAAGAATAATGCATTATCAAAAGTAAAGAATGATGATTGAAAGATCCACTCGTATGTGGACATGATGAGGAAAGTGGAAGACAAAGTAGGCATTGAATACCTGCCAGTAGGCAGTGCACTAAGAGAGAGAGAGAGAGAGAGATTTCTAACATAAATGCTAACCAATGATAGCAGATAAGACAGCTTAGAGTGGGAGGAGCTAACCAATGATAGCAGGTAGATAGCTTAGAGAGGGAGGAGCTAACCAATGATAGCAGGTAGACAGCTTAGAGAGGGAGGAGCTAACCAATGATAGCAGGTAGACAGCTTAGAGTGGGAGGAGCTATAACGCCGGTGAAGTCAATGGAGGAAGGCTGTGAGTCGTTGGTGTCATCCTGTGCTGTATCGACAGCTGTGGCAGCAGAGATCTCAGCTACTGCAGCTGCTGTGCTGGTAGACAAAGCTGCTGCACTGCTTTGTGAAGCTGCTGCATAATATGTGTTAGCATAAAGTATTATTTATTTACTTGCAATATTTGTTATTTTGTCACATGTTGCTAACTCAATATTCTAATTTTTTTCATTTAATTCCAATTAAATTAAATTTTATTTTATTTAGTCTGAATTAATTTCAATAAAAGAAGTCATATTATATCAAAGAGAGCAAGAAAGGCGCTAGTCACACATCATTTCAGATCCACAAATAAAAAATAATAAAATCAGTGATTCATATATCACGAGCCTGTTAACATTAAAAACTATTCAGGAATATTAATTAAGAATTTCACAATTAACTTATTTTTGTAAACATTATATATCCTACAAAATATTTACATGACAATGCATATGCATACATCAAGCAATTCACCTGATTCTACGCTAATTTTATTATCTACTGAAGATGAAGCAGCAGGCAGCAGGCATGTGGCTGCTTTACTTAAAGATTCAGCGGCTGCTGATGATGCAAGTTCTGCCGCTTTTGCGGCTATCTTCTCGGCATTTACTAGAGTGGCACTGTGAGACATGTGCCGAGGTAGAAGTGGCACAAGCCTACGCCCCTCCATTAGCCAGTTAGCTGAGGAGCTAGGTCCTGATATACTGTACATCAATCAATCAATCAATCAATCAATCAATCAATCATCATCATCTCCCCTAAATCCCGGCTTAACCATGGTCGCGATACAAGTAACTGTACATCAATCAATCACTCATTGAATAACAGTAAATAAATCAATCAAGTAAATAGTAAGACAGTCACAGCAACGTCATAGTACAAGGACTTCATAGACTTATATCATACCAACAAACTTACGGTAACTTGACAATGTATTAAAATAACATTTATTAACCTGTCAATACCAGTGATTTAGTGATGTGTGCTGTGGGGACGTCCCTGACATCATCCTAGGATGAGGAAACGGACGTTAAACCTTTATTATTATTATTATTAATACAATACTGTTTCAAGATTGTCAATTTTATAAAGGGATTTTGAGGAGTTGATATCAGGGACGTCTCAAGCAGAATCAATATTCAAGCAGTTTTACAGTGGAAGCAGGAAACACATAGACCACAGACTTAAGAGAAAACGAGATAAGCATAGTGCAGTCAATAAAGATTTTCTTCAATCGCTAGGGCAAGCGTATAGATATATAATTTTTTGGTAGCAATATCAGCGAAATATTTACCACAAATGTTTGATTTGTAATTCATTAGTTTAAATTGCATTTTTAGCGCCGCCATTGCATCTAGTTCGTTGGACTAGTTGGTAGACACGTATTTGACACATAATTTATTTACACACCCAGTTTCAAGTCTTTCCTCTGCCACTTACCTTTTAACACTGAAACACGTTCGACTACCATTTAACAAGGAAACAAACTGATAAGGTGAATGGCCTCTTATGCTTTCCTTATCTACGTTAAGAGCTCCATGAAACAAAAAGCGGTGGTCAGCTCGATAGGCGGTGGTCAGCTCGATAGGGTACTTCAGTACCCCTCTCTGATGGCCGTGGTGAGCAAATTTTAGTTTCTGTTTGATGCTACATATGTTGATTCTCACTTTTGTCTGCTGATTTATCTGTTTTCACAATTATTTGTCCATGTTTGATGAATTTTTAAATAAACATATGTACTACTACAAGAACTTACCACTCTACCACAGCTCCCAGTTTGTCATCGTTTAGAGCACGTCGTATCTCGGCTTTATGTCTCTCAGAAGATATGCTAGAAAATATAACATTCAAACTAAGTCATTGAACCTTATATATTGAGCACAATAATCACGTCATTCAATATACTAATAATAATAATAATAATAATAATAATAAAGGTTTAACAATATGTACATGATGCATACACATACATGTACATACAGACAGTCAACAAAATTTCTTAAAGAGAATAAATTGTAAAATAAAAAAAGCTAACCTTTAACTTTGTCAAACTGGAATCATGAATCAGGAAATACAATTCTTGGACTTAAAATTCTAAAATTCCATTTTTCTCAGAAACAGCACGCAATTTAACGAAGATCTTCGCAGTACGTTAAGAAGCTGAATTTCATCAAAGATTATCAGCATAACAAAACTTTCTCAAAGGCCCATCAGTGATGGTACTAGCACAGGATTTGAAACCTGCACCTACTGATACTCAGTCAGACAACTTATCGATATTCTACAAGCTAGGCCCATCTATTTAAAATGTTATTAATTTACTAATTAAGAGTTTCGATCACTTATTTATGTAAGTACTTGTAATGTTCATATATTCTCTTGAACGAGTACTTGAAGTACTACTATATATCTATATAATTCTTGTGTAATTAGGCATAAAATATGAATTTAGCAAAAATGAGACAAGTCATTAAACAAGTTAAAAGTTTTGCAAAACAGAGATTAGAGAATATTGAATTATATTCTACATTTAACAATTTTTAGAAACTATTTAAAATGGCATATGCATTTTGTCTAATTGACAAATAAGATCATGTCGTACTTGAGCGTTGACTGAATTCCCGTCAACATTTTTTTCTTTTCCTCCGTCAAGTCTCCTTGTGCACGAAAGGCATTAATCAACGAAGAATAGGCATCAAGCTCAATTCGGCGTAGAGTTCGCCTGCACTCATCCGGCGTTAGATTATGTCTGCGTTCAGACAATGTAACGGTGTACTGATACGGTGTGACAGAATTTTGGCTAGTTAGCTGCAGCAAGCTTGAAGATCTACTGACTGACTGATTTTCGCCAAGTTTGCACTTCGATCCTACTGCACTAGAGCGAAGTGTTCTCTTTACTGGCACATCTAACTGATTCGCTGAATCGCCAATCATTTCGGAATCTTCTGTTTCCGCTTTGACTTCATTTTCCGTCGGGATGACGTGATTGAATGTAACCTTCTGGCTGCTACGATTGCAACGGCTACTAGACGAAGACGTCTCTCCTGAAGAATCTTTCGCTGAATTATCAGAGTTCTGACTGCGTAACGACCTACTAGTGTCCATGCTGAATTATCTCAAGAGTCGCACATTTCACCTACATTTGATACAATTATGAATCTGTATATATGTGTTTGCACTTCATTCAGAATTTCTCTAAAATAAAATAAAGAGATAATGCAAAATATATAATACCATAGGGGTTTAACGATGCTAAACATTGCCCTAGAGAATTTTCATCCAAATGGCAACGATACAAGTTTGTGCTTTCATTACCTTACATTTTAACCATGTTGGTATTAAATGCATTATGCAAAATGGGTCTACTTCTTCTAATATTTAAATCAGTCAGAAAAATAATTCAATATTTTTTATTCAATTATTTCTAAAATTAGAGAAACAAAGGAGATTTTTTCTTCACACTTCATTTCTAACCCATAGCTCAACTTAAGGCCATAAAAGTGATGTTCAATGTTAAAGCCAAAAACTTTTCCTATAGGCAATAGGCTAGGCAACAACAGAAACCAGGCATAAATCTAAAGGATGACCCAGGCACCCTCCTTACACTCGCTGATCATACATAGGCTCCACAGCAAGGTACCGCTACTCTCAATCTTTATTTTCACTGTGCTTATTTAGTGTTTTAATTTACTTTGTGCATTTAATATTTTTTAAGTGTAAATAAGTTTAAAGAGTCCAAAATGTGAATAAGTAAACATATTTTAACTCTGTCCAGGAGAAGGCATGGGCGTAAGTAGAAGAAAAGTGGACATTATCCAAAAGAAATTTCAGCCACCTCTTAAAAAATTTCCGGATCCACACACATTAAAATTAAGAACATTAATAAATACCAAAAAGGATATTATCAAAATATATAAGTAGTACACAAATTTAATGTTGCATGTGTATTTGTACTAGAGAAACCTCACATCCAGAAATATATTGCAAAAAAGACACAATTGTATGTCTTTCAAAGTTCATAATATACTTTAAAGAATATTTAGAAGTTTTATTTTACAAAAAATTAAGCTTAAATGTAACTAAATATCGTAAAAAAATTAAAATTGAATTTAAATATTCCTGAAGAATAAAATACTATATACACTTTTCGAAAATACTATACACAATTTGCCAGAATCCCCTCTTTTGATCAATTATGAATTTAATTTATTAATATTATCAGATAAATTGCTTAAGTTTTATTTCTCTCCTTCTACTACACTGATTCATTATGTGTAATGTATGAGCTATTATGCCCGAATGAAACTAAAAATAAAGAAAATATATGAGTAAATTTTAGTAATAAGCTTATCAATCATGTAGTGGTCTACGGCTAGCTTTTGTTAATGTTTATCCCGCCTGTTTTACGTGTTGCCTTCCTAGTTTAGTTACAAGATTTTTGATAAATAAAATCATCTCCAAAGCATTATTTAGTATCTAGCAACAAGAATTCCAACCACGATTCGTAAAAATCTCCGATACTTCAACGAAAATGTTGAAAAAATAAGACTAAAAATATAATTTCTCGATTGTTTACGCTTTCACTCACACATAGCGCCATAGTGAAATAAAGCTTCATAAGTTGGTCTCAGCATTAATAGCCTAATAAATGACTATAGCCAAATAAAAACATGCAATCCTTAACGTCTGTACAATATCGTGTCTAATACCATAAAATTATAGGATAGCTATCAAATATTCTATAAGAAAAAAGGGGCCAAAATTAAAATGGAATGTAGCATATTACTACTTTATAGCACTCTAGACAGCGATTGCATAGAATTTTCTTAATATTGGTTTTACTTATAAAATTATGTTATATATTAAATCGTAAAAGCGTAATTCTAAAATTAATTAATAATAATTGTAACAAAGTAAAAAGCTAAAATTAAATAAATATTGTTATCACAATACAGTAGCATTAAAAACAAAAATCAAGATCAGGGCTCGGGCAACTGAAAGGTTTCGAAGATTTTCTAATTCCACAGCAGCATTTACTTGCAACAACAACAACAACGGAGCCACAAAATAAAGTTTAATCTCTCTCCCTCTCTTTCTCTCTGTCTCTATCTCTCCCTCTCTATCTCTTTCTCTCTCTAGTCTAATGCCCTATCAAGTGTCAGGCCCAATTAAAGTTATTAAATTTTTCGTTAGTCATTTTTTAAAGTTTATGGTGTTTTCGTTAGTAAATAGCCTTCTGCAACTGTCTCCCACATAACCTCACATCTCGAAGGTACATGTAGGACCCATGGCAGTAAGCTTGCCCTTCGCGTTGGGGAATTGAATCGCAGTATCCGGAACCGAACGGTCATTCCAGGAATAAAGTTATTAAATATGTTGTAAAATGATCAACTAAAATTTAAGTAAAAATCTTAGAATGTTTTAATTTTAGAATGTCTAAGTAGCGTAGAGGCAACGTCATGAGCCTTCAAATGACAGATCCTGAGGTGAATTGAACCCTTGCGGGTTCGAAATCCAGCCACGCTGATTTGAGAGTAAAATCTTGGACATTCATGTGTGCGCTAAATTTAGATTTAGACTTTGGACTGATTTTCTGGATTTTGGAATTTGCACTGTTTTTGAACCTTATTTTTGCTCGCAGCTTGATTTTGACTCAATGGGTAGCATGCTGGAAGGAGCGCTTAGACAACTTGCTACGTGAAGGAATGCTCGCGGCCTCTCTAGAGTGACTAACTTAGAGGACCTGGTAGACGACTGCCTGGAGGTAGGGTGCCCCACTTGTAGTGAGACATGTAATGATGTGTGTGAGAGAAACAAAGAGTTCAATTAACGTCAGAATCTGTCATTCATGTAACATTTTATGACATTTCCGGACAACTCTGTTGTTATCAACGACAGTGGCACTCTAATTCTACGCTATTTAGAATGTCTAAATACCGTAGGGGTAATGTCATGAAGTTTTAAATGGCAAATCCTAAGGTGATTTGCATCCTCGTGGGTTCGAATCCCGGTCGCGCTGATCTGAGAGTAAAATCTCGGGCATTCACTGGACTGGTTATACGGAAAATGGTCTAAATTGCCTAATGGATGAAACATGTGGTTTTAAAAGTGGTAGTTATCAGCATAGTTGATTATTCACTATAATGCGTGTTTACTTTTTGATTCTGTTGTTGTTTTTTTTATCTATGATTCTTACATGTTATGAGCGGTAATTGAGGAATCATAACTTATCAGCTGGCTAAGTATAACCTACGAACCTAATTTGATAAGTTTCTGTCTACCTTAATTTTAGTATGTTTATTGTTTGTTGCATATCTTATTATAAAGTTATCACAATTATTGTTATTTCAATTTGTGTACCGTGTTGTATATGACTCGATTAATTATTAAAGCGGTATATTAAGCTGCAATATTTGAAAATGTTAAAGTGGGACTTCTTATCAGCTTTATCTGTAACTGAATGGTAATAGTCTACAGGGTTTCATAAATTTCATTAGATTTTCTAAATTTAATTCTAATTTTGCAGCTTAGTTTTGGTTTATTCTTTTTTCTTATGCCTTTTAAGTCACTGCTGAAAATAGTAACGAGTGTAATGGAGTTTTAATTTTAAGTTAGGCTAGCCAGCTGTCTTTGCTGCGTAAAAAATATTTTTTTGACAAAACTTATCTATTAAAACTTATTTTAAATCAGTAAATATTGAAATGTTCCATTATGTTGGAGAACAAATTACTGGATTAATGTACAGGGTTTCTAGCTAAGGAGAGGTTTTTTAAAACAAATTTTCATTAGCCAGTTCATATGGAATCTAAAATAATTATATAGAGAGCAGTCAATTCTAAAAATGTTGCTAAGGGCAGAATGGTAAACTTAGCTTTGTACATCATTACTTATAGAGAGCAATATACAGCAACGCTAATTTTGGCTGGACTTGAATGTTGGCCGGCCTTTTTACTCGCATTAAAATGTAATTAACTCTGATGGTTAATCTGACATGAAAGTTTACTACTTGCACCTGTTAAAATGGGTTGCATTTTCACTAGATATGGATTGCTTATTATAAGTATATAAGTATATTTTAAACTTGCAAATTTTAATTAATTAATTTCAAAATTAACCGACAAATTAATACATTTCTCTAGTATATGGCCTTGTTGTATGTTGTTTACAGATTGAGCTCCTGTATTTATTGTCAATATGGCTGCCAATGGAGAGCAAAACGAAGAGTCAGGGTTTGACTTGAAAGCGGTTGAGTTAGCGGTATCAAATTGTAGACAGGAGGATGGGGAGGTGGTGTTAGACCGATACATAGAGGCATATGATCAACTGGTTCAGTATGTAATTATTTTAATAAAAGTATTTAGCTCTGAATGTGATATCAGATAGAATGAGAGTTGTTTGAATGTTATATTTTGTATTTTTGCAGACAGAATCTTCTTTCAGATTTAATTTTTTTAAATGGCTGAAATTTTTTTCACAGTTTATTTTTTCACATTTCAGATTTAAGTATGTAGAGAGGGCTGAACAAGTCAATAAGATTTCTGACTTTAAGTTAGTGTATGTTTCTCCTTCAGTGCTCCTTGGTGACTTAACAGGGTGACTTAACTATGTTATATTCTGATCGACAGGCTTATACTTCGAATCTAGGTCACATGCGTTCAAGGCAATCACGTTATCCCTTCCTGAAATGTACTTATAATTGTATTTTATGCCTTTGTGTGCAGATTCTTTCTACTGCTGGGCTCAGTGTTTAAATTCGTTGTGTCAGATATAATAAGCAAACTGGGAATACTACGACATCATCGACTAGGCGAGAACGGTGGTCAGTATTTGACGGTGCAGTCTATGGTTCAATATGAGGTAATTAGCAGCATCTATTTAATTATACATGTATATCTAGTCATAGTCATGTAAATTAGGAATACATTAAAATCAAATATTGTCAGCCTATTTGTGAAGTTTACGTAAACCTATTATCCTTAAACCAATCTGATGACAAGTTCAGCATTGACAGTGTGTACATCCATTGTACAATATTGGAGTTAGAATATAAACTATTAGTAAATTATTAGTATTATTAGTAAACCATTAGAAAATAAAATGACAAATAATTTCTTACAAACTGATATCATATCATAGCACAGTCATATATTTACCACTAAGTAAAAGCAATAGTGGCTCGAATACTTAACCTTGAGGAACACCACAATCGATGATATTCAGTTTAGATGCATAATTATTAAATTTAATAAATTTGTGCCTATTTATCAGATAACTTGTTATTAAATTATTAGGCAAACCTCGAATTCCGTAGAAATGTAATTTTTGCAATAATATTTCTTGATTCAAAGTGTCAAATGCATTCAATAAGTCAATAAATTTTCCAATGCAGAATTCATTATTGTGAATCACTTCTGATACTTCATCATATGCCTTCATTAAGTTAAGGCCATGTCGGTCGAATGTTTTTTTAAAATGTAGGTTGAGAAGATGAAAAAATTTTATGTTTATCAATTAATGATATCAGCCTGCTTACAATTATCTTTTCAAAAATGTTAGAAAAATTGTAAACTTTATTTTCTGTAATTGCTAAACTCACATTTATTGCCTGATTTGTGGATTGGACATATTTTGGAACTTTTCATGTTATCTCAGAATATTCCTGAATTTATTGATAGGTTGATAATGGCAGCAGATGGAGCAGCTATGCATTTAATGGTGCTCTTTAGTACTTTATTTATTTGGTATTGCATCCAAACCTAAACTATTTTTAAAATATTTTGTAGATTTTTTACAAAATTTATAATTTCAAACTTAGCAGATAGATCCAATCCACCTGAGTTTATATTACTTGACAAGTGACATAAATATTCTTTATATGTCTTTTTAGAACATTGAATATTATTAGGTAATGTTACCTATTATAATGTTATTGCCCATGTTCACTAAATAATTTTTAAATTTATTTTCTATTGATTATCATTTAATGGCAAGGCAAATTAATATTATTGTAAACAAATATTTAATAAATTGTTAAAATTGTTAATAAATTAAACAAATTTGTAATTAATTTTAGCTTTGCTAAAATAATAAATAAAAGAAAATAATAATAAAAAGCGACCTGCGCTTAAACCACCTTTTCTTTAATTCCCTTTACTTTGGACTGAATTTCTGGATTTTGGAATTTGCACCGTTTTCAAGCCTTCTTTTGCCGGCTTGATTTTGTCTCAATAGTGCTCGATGTTGTCTTTGATGACTGTAGCACACTAATTGTTGTTATTATTATTATTTGATCTCGCTTTCTCTTCGATCTCTATATACTCAATTGTCATTATGTGGTGTTTTGGCATCTGTTGGTGCAGAGTCTGCGTGAGACGTCCCTGACATTACCTTATGGTGAGGAACCTGATAGTAAATCCTTGTAACTTGATTGGACTAGTGTATTAAATAATTATTTACTAGTCATCATTCAGAGCTGTGTCAATACTTCTGCAAAGATTGAGAATTTAAAAACAGAATAAGATAAATGTTAAACATTAATTGCTAGTTATCACGATGATTGCAGGTGTCTAAGGAGCTATCGAGAGCTAAAACGTCGCCACCATCAGGCAGTAGAACGCTACTGCGACTACACAGAGCTCTGCTGTTTATAATGAGACTCTTCACAGACATATCAAAGGCGGGGGCCGACGATAGCTTGTCGAATGTTGTGTGGAAAGCCTACGATGAAACCATTGCTCAGTTAGTACGAAGTCATATAATATTGTGTGCTCACTCTCTCTCAGTGCAATGCCTACTGGCAGGTCCATGGTATATAACGCCTCCACTCTTCTCTGTCTTCTGTTTTCTTTTTCATGTTCATATATGAGTGTATCTTTAAGCCTAACATTTTAGTTTAGTTTATATGTATATTTTGCATTGTTATGATCATTTGCATTAGAGTCAGCTCAACAAAATTTACTAAATCCTTGTTCGAAAGAAAGACATGAGTGAACTATGAGTGACAATATCTTTATTATGAGAATGCCTCACAAAGTCGGCTATTCAATTTCTGATTGATATTAATGTATCTGTATACTGACCCGAGCTTACCTCTATGTACCTGCTTCTGCCTTTCTAACTGTGTAAGATATCTGCCTTGTGTCAGATATCAGTGCTGTAAACGAGTGATCACTATAAGCTGATGTTTGTTCAGATACCACACTTGGCTGATATCAGTGCAATAAACGAGTGATCACTATAAGCTGATGTTTGTTCAGATACCACACTTGGCTGATATCAGTGCAATAAACGAGTGATCACTATAAGCTGATGTTTGTTCAGATACCACACTTGGCTGATATCAGTGCAATAAACGAGTGATCATTATAAGCTGATGTTTGTTCAGATACCACACTTGGCTGATACGGCGCACTGTGGGCATGGCTGTCTATGCCGTTCCCACCAGGCACAACCTGCTCAAAAAGGTTCAGAAGAAAGGTGCGGCAGGGTTGGGATCAGAAGAAGAAATCATGGCCGCCATGGGAAGAATAGTCTCCCAGATTCAGCCGGTGTATGATGAAGTGCAGAAACTGTATGCTGATAATAATATCCTAGACCTGCCTTAGGTCATTGTTGTTAGCCAATGCCTCTGAGTTGAGTATTGCTCATGCTATGATTGCGTGTACTAGTAAATTATTATCATCCTGAGCTAAAATATTAGCGTATTGTTATATTTTGTATAATCTAATGATATTTTATGTAATATTTGATGCCGTTCCATCTACAGCGTAAATTATTTTCTTCCACTGCTAGGTAAAGTGGCGATGTGTAGTTCTTGCGATGTAATGTTCAAACCAATAGTGATATTTGTCTCAGTTTTATATCTGTTGAATTTTTGTCTTAATTTTATAATTACTTACTATTGTCAATAGATATATAAAAATATAATTTAAAATAACAAATTTGTTAGTATCTACTTTTGTAGTTGGACACTGAAGAATAGACTAGCCGTTAACTGCATGTGTTGTTAGAAGCGACTGTGAAGGAACTGAGGATGGCAACGGGAAGCCACCTGAAAAGCCATATTTTTCCCAGCTGTAGGCTACGTAGGATATGGATAAGGCATGACCTTTTATACAGGGATGTCTAAATCTACAGAATGTCTAAATAGCGTAGGGGTAACGTCATGAAGTTTTAAATGACAAATCCTGCGGTGAATTGAACCCTCGTGGGTTCGAATCCCGGCCGCGCTGATCTGAGAGTAAAATCTCGGACATTCACTGGACTGGTTATACGGAAAATCGTGTAAATTGCCTAACGGATTAAACACGTGGTGTTGAAAGTGATAGATATCAACATAGTTGACTATTCACTATAATGCGTGTTTACTTTATTTTAGGGAATGAAGGGATTATCTTGTCTATGGAGTGCTCTTTATAAAGCTCGAAAGTAGACTAAGTATGAGTATGTACCTAGGACCTGCCATTTGACAGAACACTATCGATGTAGTGATGGCATCTACTACTACTTGTTTTAGCTTGTTTGAAAGCAGTGCAATCATTTTAATTAATACATTTTTACTACAAGTTCATATTTTCATTTTTAGTTTGTCAAGATCAGCGAAATATACCCGTATAAGAAAATAAATGTATAGAGGTATCAGTGATCGAAATATAACAAATTCAAATGAGGAAGTAGTAATAAGAGTATGGTGTGATGGTTCTTTTGGATTTGTGAACATAGAACACCAATGCACTGAAATTGTTACGGTGTTACATAATTGTGATATGATGTATTTAATATGTTTACTAGTAATATGGTGTAACAATGCAGTGTTAATTTAAGTACTAACCCAATGTGTAATGTTATGCAAAGATTGTATTATATAGTAAGTAAAATTTAAAAAATGTAGAAATAACAAAAATTTAATTTTCTACCATAGAGTTTAGCTATCTAACGGGGCAGTCGTTTTATCAACTTACTGATACCCTTTATCCTTTATCGGGCTCTTGTTTGTTTCACTTTAAAACAATTCTTTTAGGTTTATAGTGACGTGATACAAGAACATCCCTGACATCATTTTCAGATGTGTAACTGGACGTTAAATCATTTTTATTGTTATTATTCAAAAGAATAATAAGTACCAGATGTTATCCTGGCTAATCAATGTGCAATGTTGATGAAGAACCTATTTAAAATCATTCCAATTTGTTTGTATTTGTTATTCTGTGTAGGCGTATATCTGCAATATAACTGTATGACTTTTGTGTCTGGCTTATTTCTAAATACACGTTTCAGAGATAAAGCTCATTCTTATTCGTGATCTGCCAAGTGGCAGATCCATAGTACTTTTTCCTACACGCTCTCTGCCTGCATGTTCATTAGGAATGCACTTTGTTCAACAAATCTGACTCAAAGGCTAGGCTTTACCAATATTAAGCCTTTAATTTCGGAAAATCTGGGTTCTATGGTGGTTTTCCTTTGTCTTTCAGCGTTACTGCTTAGTTGCCTGGTATGCACGGGCAGTTTGTGGTTAGTCTATTCTTTAGAAGCGCAGACATATACATAGACAACGGAAATTTCTAGACCCCGAGACTATAGGTAAAATTAAGTAAAGACTTGGATAGTGAACAGTTTAGTAACGGTAGACGGCCTAAAACCATAGCTGATTTTACTGACCTATTTATGAAATTCTAGAATTTGATCTAACAACGGGTTGACCAAATACAGAAGAAGTTTAGCCTTCATAATCCAAAATAAGAGTTATCACTGATGGGAATTTAGTCACTGCTGTGGATGCCGTTGAGGGATTAACGTTATATTTATATGACATACCATTCTACAAGCCATTCCAAACTATCATTTCCTGTGCCATTAATTGGAAAATCTAAGCTTAGCCGTCACTACACAAAAATTTAGTCAATAACAGGTTTGTCTATCGAAGTCAATCATTTAATGGCATTCATAAATCAAGTGACTAGTTAAAATAGGCCTATCTATGAGTGGATAGAAGAGTTTGTCCATACACACACCCGGATTGTATAGCAAGCACCCGCAAAACATAGCCTAGGTTTAGCTTTACACACACACACACACATCTCCATAATACTCATACAAATATACACAATAACTACACGTACACATTCACACAGACATTCACATATACATACAAAATTATTATAATATATTGGCACATACAGGGTGAGTAAAAAAAAGATTACACCTGCAAAAAGTTTGAATATCTCAGGCTATTGGTAATATTTTCCAATAAAACTTGTACCAATTACTAAAAAGACTAATTTGCGACTGGGTGGCCAATTTTCATCCATTTTGGTACATAGATTGGTCAGTTATGCATGTTTCAGTAGAGCAACCCCCAATTTTTTAATGTACTGTAAATATAAATTATATTTAATTTTATTTTTATTTGGCCCTGAAAAAGGCCGTAGTAGTGGTTCAGAAAGAACCGGTTGTATTTGCTAGCATTGCTGACTATTCGATAAGCTTTCCTCCCGCTGCTACGCAGGACTGCAGTCGCTTTCGGACGCTAGGACAGCCTTGTTGATTCCAGCTTGGGGCACTCTCTCCCAGATCGATTTTAGCCCTTCCTGCAGTTCTGTCTTGTTTTCAGGCTTCGGTTTGTTTTTCTGATAGAGATGCAGCATGGTTCCCCAGATATAGTAATCCAGAAGATTTAGATCGAGAGAGATGAAACCATTTGGTAGAAGAGCATGGCAATCATCAAACAACTCCGGAAGCAAAGTGTTGACGTAATACTGAGAGTTAACTTTTACCTTCTCGTCAATGAAGTGCAATCTGCCCTTACCGTTGTAGCAAACGCCATTTTTAGGAAAAAATGGAGGGTTGCTCAGCAAAAACTTGTTGTCACGGTACGGGACTATAACAGTTTCTTGAAATAGGTATGACTTGTAGCTGTGACATAAAACACTTTGAATTTGTATTCCTACTTTATTCTGAGTGGACCACGGTTCAGGATTATTGATTAAGAAGAATGTCAGGGACGTTCACTATAACTGAATAATTTATAACAAACTTCAGGATAGATATTTTGTCAAGTTTTACTAGAAACTATTAATAATACATTGGAACAACATAAGTAATAAACAAGTGTAAATAGTTCAAGCAATGAATGATGGTATAACCATATAAATTACAGAACCAGAAAATAAATATCTAAAGTATAACTATGAATTAATAAATAAATTAAACAAACAGAAGGGATGATTTATTAAATGATAATGAATAATATTTCAAAAATAATAATTAAATATTAAATGAAAATAATAATAGAAATGTTCTCGTATTCAGTTCACAAAGCTCTTAGTTTACTTGCGGTTACAACTTATCTAAAATATACTCTTATAACTGGGTTCACACTTATCAATAGACCTCTCTTATCAATAGAGTCGAAATATTAACATACAGATATCTATTAATAATCACACATTTTAAATTTAGGTTACTCAAACATGTATGAAATATTTAACAGGATATCTATAGCCTATAACTCCCCTCTTTGCCTACAACAGGTATTATATTATGTGTATCCAGAATTTTGGGGTTAGGTGTAAACTTACCCTTTTAACAACAGTCTCTTATAAATAATCTTTTCTACAAAACTACGCTACTAGGCGCTACTTCTCCTCTTATAGAGCTTCTTTAAACAAAATGCCTTGCTCTGAACGGTTGATGCCTTAATTTTAATTATATCACAACTCTAGCAAACTTGCAGCTATTCTATAACCACAAAATGTCTCTGCTCTTTCATGAGCACTAAACTCTTCCTAAACCAATTCCTAAGGCAGAGGACACTACCTCTTGACCCAGGGGCTTAACAGGGTGACAACCACCCGGTTGATTAACAGTGGACTTAGGGATATACAACAAGGCCTTATACTAACCGTTCCTTATCACAGAGCTTATCTCAATACACACGGTCTTTATTTAGTAACTTTAAAACATTTGGATACACACAATATTAATTCTATCTTCAATTAATAAATATACCTGGCATAGTTCCAACAGAGACGCCTCCCTGAATAAACTGAACGGCTCGGGTGTCAATATTAATTATATGAACCTATCACAATATCTGGTTTCTAAATTTATCACAGTACTTAATAAAACATATTAAATCTACAATACCTTTAAATTGACAAAGATAATAAATTCATCTATCTAAATTGTATAACGCAAACATAGAACCGTCACAGCCGTCAGTCTATCAGTGAGTGAACACAAATTCACTTAAAACCAGGAGGACCCCACCAGGCGGGAAACCCTCCACCAATCAGGTAAAGCAATACAAAGTTTCATATTAATTCATATCAATTCACGAAACAACGACGTGTAATTACCACACAATGCTATCGTTCAGAATCCTAGTTCATTCATAATATCAGCGACCAGTTTGGTTGATAGTGACATGCATGCATAACACACACACGCCATAAACCAGGACCATGACATCTTGACACTTGTATAACTACCCATCTATGTACCAAAATGGATGAAAATTGGTCATTCCATCCAAAGTTAGATCGGCAGTAAAAGGTAAATATTTTATTGGAAAATATTAACAATAGCCTGAGATATTTAATTTTTTTGCAGGTGTAATCATTTTTTTACTCACCCTGTATACCTACATATGTATTTTCACACAGACTCACATTGACACATACATTCACACAGACTCACACTAAAAAAAAAATTGACACATACATTCTTACAGACTCACTTTGACAAATACATTGACACATACACTTCACATAGACTAGTATTGACACATAAACTGACACATATATTCACACAGACTCACATTGACACATACCTACACATATACATTCAAACAGACTCATATTGACACATACATTCACACATATATTCACACATACTCATATTGACACATACATTCACACATATATTCACACAGACTCATACTGACACATACAGTCACACATATATTCACACAGACTCATATTCACGTTGCCAGTCTGCATATTGTCCAACGAGATTCTTTGCTGATGGCTTAGTGCTTGACAAGGCTCCTAGTACATCTTCAGTAGTGATAGCATCTAATCTCACGTCCAACTCCACACCTACACAATTATCATCAACTCATCAATATATATATATACTAGTTAATCAATAATGTCAATAGATTTATTAGTTATCAAAATTGTCAATATATTTATTTTAGTTAGTCAATATTGTCAATGGATATATTAGTTAATCAATATTGTCAATGGATATATTAGTTAGTCAATATTGTCAATGGATATATTAGTTATTCAATATTGTCAATAGCGATAAAAGTTAATCAATATTGTCAATAGATATATTACTTAATCAATATTGTCAATCAATATTGTCAACAGATATACTAATTAATCAATACTGTCAGTAGAAATAATAGATACTAAATATTGTCAATGGATTTATAAGTTACTTAATATTGTCAATTGATATAACAGTAAATTATCATATAAATAAGGCGTCCCAATGATTGGTCGACCAATCAATCAGTCCATAGTACACTAAATCCAGTGACTCAATCAAATCAATCGATTTTTCATAAACAACACTATCACTAATCAATCAACAGATCAGTCATAAAATCAATCAGTCAACCCTAGTCGTCTAGCCTCTAATGCTTGCCACGCTACACACATCCTACTAAGCCACTTTGTCTTTCACAATATCCATATACTGCAGACACAGACGTTAAACTAGGCTTAATAATGGCTTTATATGACAGAGTCGTTGCAATTCTTGTTGAGACCTGGCAATATAGAAAATATTAAAATACAACATTACATTATTATTATCATTATTTTTTTAAATTATCATTATTATAATATTTCTTCATTACTATAATATTTATTTTATATTATCATTATTATTTTATATTATTATTATTATTATTATTTTTTTTTTTAAATTTACCCCGGTGTAAAGAACCTGGGGTTTGACAAAAACGATTCAAGCAATACATGCTGAAGCGCCGCCCGGCTACTCGAGGTCATCAAACGGCTTAAAAGAATTATCGAAGCAGACTGCATTAAATCTTTGCAATGTCATGGAAAGCCTTTGCCAAAGAAAAGAATTATTATTATTATTATTATTACTATTATTATTACTATTATTATTATTATTATTATTAATAAAATACAATATTATTATACAATATTAAAATCTAGCAATATTGAAAAGATGCTAATAAACGAAACACTCGATAAATGCTACAGATTCTCTTGAGCAAACCTTCCTCGTGTTCCTCCAGTATTTTAAACACTTTGCGTACTGGTCTCATGGCCGCTTCCTTGCAAACCAGCCTTATATCAGAACCTGAATAGCCTTCTGTCTCCTAGCAACACACAATATATCAGAGCCTGAATAACCTTCCGTCTCCTAGCAACACACAATATATCAGAGCCTGAATAGCCTTCTGTCTTCTAGCAACACACAATATATCAGTGCCTGAATAGCTTTCCGGCTCCTAGCAACACACAATCTGATAAAATACAACTCATTTTATTTCTTAATTAACTCAGAACATTAATCTTTCTCTTATAAACAATAACAGAATAATTTAAAATTTAAAATTTTGTAAAGGCTGACAAACTATAGCCATGCCACCGGTTGGAGCCAGTGGCGATATCGGTCAGATATCTGACAGCATATCAGTATGTGTGGGTTCAAATCCTGGGCTTCTCCGTTACTGATATTGCTTTAGAGAGGTGAAACAGTCGTTAACACCAGATTTCCAGCTTTCTAAAATAATATCAAATATCTCGACGCAAGCAAGGTCTCTATTAAGATATTGGCATGATGGAAGCCCAGCCCAACGTTCACAGAGCGATCATTAGTTCAAAATAGACAGTATATACTATATATATATATATATATATGTATACATATATATATATATATATATATATAATTTATATATATTATATATATATATAAATAAATATATATATATGTATTTATACCTCAGCCAGCAGTTGATAGTCGAGCTGTGCTGATAGCTGAATACCGTGAGTTGTAGCGTCACACACTTGAGCCGGTAGCAGACTATTAAACATGGCCGCTCTAGCCTCTACTGTGGGCAAACCAACCAATATTCTCTTCTCCAGCCTCCTCAGCATAGCATGGTCCAACTCCCTGTTACACATATAATTATACATACGTATTACGTAATTATATGCCTCTCTCAACTACCTGTTACATATACAATTATGCATATATAATTATATACATCTTATCTTCTTCTCAGTGAACTGCCTACTGGCAGGTCCATGGTATATAACGCCTCCACTCATCTCTATCTTCCGCTTCCCTCTTCATGTCCACATAAGAGTGGATCTTTAAATCATAAATAACATTCCTTTTGATATAACGTTATTCTTTGGGGATTCTGCTTATGACGAGGTAGGCCCCCTATGCCTTCCTCAGCTTCGACTAACATTTACAGGGCAGGGGCGTCATCCTCTGAGAAAACAATCCTGTTTACCCATAACATCTTAACATACATCTGAACTCCTTATAAAATTATACATGCACAATTACATACATCTAAACTTCCTGTGGCATGTACGACTACATGCACACAATGCAAGTATATACCTCTCTAACCATGTAGATTAAAGGCAGCAAGTAAATAGAGGAGCATCACACCAGGGTAGATTAAAGGCAGCAAGTAAATAGAGGACTATCATACCAGGGTAGATTAGAGGCAGCAAGTAAATATAGGAGTATCATACCAGGGTAGATTAGAGGCAGCAAGTAGATAGAGGAGTATCATACCAGGGTAGATTAGAGGCAGCAAGCAGAAAGACTAGATCTTCAGATTTAGAGAGGCCATCCATCTGAACTAACAACTCTGTCTTCATTCTTCTACTTCCTTCATGCTCACTACATGATATATTATATATATTATCATAATCAACATCATCATCTTCTTCATGCTCCCTACATGATATATCATCATCATCATCATCATCATCGTCATAATCATCATGCTCCCTACATGATATATTATTATAATCTTCTCCTTCATGCTTCCTACATGTTTTTTCCGCTAAATTCACTTACTTGTTTATTCGGCACAAACAATGAATAACTTATTTAATAAGTAAAACGATACAAAGAACGAAAAACCTACCCAATAAATAAAATAACAACAACAATGAAAAACTTATTTACCTGTATAAACATAATAGCTGTCGGATATATTATCAAAGATTAAATGTATTTATGACTAATCAAGGACTGAGGAGAAAATAAAATTAATAATATCCTAGGCAAGGAAACCCTGTGAATTATTACGATCCGCAAAAACTGAAATTATTTGACTAAATATAAAAGCTAAAAGCTAATGTTAACGTCAGTTTCCTCATTCTAAAGCGATGTCAGTAACGGGCGAGCCCAGGATTTTTACCTACCACATACTGATCCACGGTCAAGTATCTTACCGACATCGCCACTGGCTCAACCCAAATAAAACAGTGTAAATAAAACAGAACAAATCACAATAAAATAAATAAAACAAAGCAAATCATAATAAAATAAATAAAACAGATCAAATCATAATAAAATAAATAAAACAGAGCAAATCATAATAAAATAAATAAAACAGAAAAAATCATAATAAAATAAATAAAACAGAGCAAATCGTAATAAAATAAATAAAACAGAGCAAATCGTAATAAAATAAATAAAACAGAGCAAATCATAATAAAATAAATAAAACAGATCGAATCATAATAAAATAAATAAAACAGAGCAAATCAAAATCAAATAAATAAAACTGAGCAGAAAGAAAGGTAGAAAACAGGGGTGTAAGCCACCTACCCTCCCCCCGCCTGTCCACCCCTCTGGCTCATCAACGACTCCAGTTCATCGAGGAATATCGTAGAGGGGGCGTGAAACCTCGCCAACTCAAACAACACCTTAAACAGCAACAAATAGTTACCGCTGAGTTTCTTCTTTATGGACCATAAATCCTGGGCTCGCCCGTAAATGGCATCGCATTCGAGTGAGGAAACTGACGTTAACTTTAGCTTTACCAGCTTTACCAAAATTAACACATTTTTCTAAGCTAAGCTACACTACTAGAAACAACTACGTTATCTTTGAAAAAGAAAATAATTAATTAAGTCTATAAGTTGTAATTTATTGAATGCGCTTAAAATTGATAAGTAGCGTTGAAATATAATGGTAAAATTAAGTAAACGTTAGTTCGTAAATAAAATATTAAGTGCATTTGTACTCGTACAATTTTAAAACGGTAACTAGTTAAGATTAGTTAAGTGCACACGTACCCTGACAAAGTTTCTCTTATGACACACTACTCATTAAACACAAAACAGTTAAGTGCACACGTACCCTGACAAGTAGTTAAGTGGTGCACACGTACCCTGACAAGTAGTTAAGTGCACACGTACCCTGACAAGTAGTTAAGTGCACACGTACCCTGACAAAGTTTTTCTTATGACACACTACTTATTAAACACAAAACAGTTAAGTGCACACGTACCCTAACAAGTAATTAAGTGCACACGTACCTAGACAAGTAGTTAAGTGCACACGTATCCTAACAAGTAATTAAGTGCACACGTACCCAGACAAGTAGTTAAGTGCACATGTACCCTGACAAGTAGCTAAGTGCACACGTACCCTGACAAGTAGTTAAGTGCACACGTACCCTGACAAGTAGCTAAGAGCACACGTACCCTGACAAGTAGTTAAGTGTAGACGTACCCTGACAAGTTTCTCAGAGTCTCCCCGCCACTTGCTGACTATACTAGAAGCCGAGATGTTAAAGAAAGTCGTCTTACATTCTGTGGCAACTGCTTTAGCTAGCAGCGTCTTTCCGGTACCTAGCAGTAAAAAACAATACAGCTTCAACAATCAATCAATCGATCAGCCGCCTAAATATTCAATGATTAGATCATTTGTCAACGTCATCAAATCAGTCTTAAAATCAAATAAAACATTGCATTTTTAGCAAAGATAAATACTAAATTGTACAACAATTATTGCAAGATTTTCAAAGTACTTTGCGAAGATAATACTAAGAGTATTAATAAGCAAATTAACTTATTATATCAATTGTTAATAGCGTTAACATATATTATTAGAACAAATTCAGCATATAGTTTTTTTACCATTTAAAACATATACATCTTTTAGCTAGTTAAGATTCTGAAGCAAAATTAAAGAATGTGTATAACATATTACCCGGCGGTCCATATAATAGGAGGCCTTTCCAAGGCGACAGTATACCAGTGAATAACTGCGGATACTGTAAAACACAGCAATCAGAGAGTTAAGCAATCAATCAATCAGTCAGTTAATACAGGAGACTCTGAAAGAGAGACAGAAAGAGAGAGAGTGGAGCCAGAAACTGACTAGAAGGAGAGAGGATAGACTGAAGAGAGAGAGAGGAGACTGAAAATAGAGAGGAGACAGAGAGAGAGGGAGAAAGAGAGAAGCGAGACACTAATAAGAAAGAGAGAGAGAGAAGAGACAGAGTGAAAGAGAGAAGCTAGAAACTGCTTAGAGAGAGAGAGAGGATAGACTTAAGAGAGAGAGAGGAGACTGAAAAGAGAGAGAGAGAGGAGACAGAAGAGAGAGAGAGAAAGAAGCTAGAGACTGATAAGAAACAGAGAGAGGAGACTGATACCTTGATAGGATATACTACAGCCTCTTTGACCAGTCTCTTGGCGTTATCTAGTCCTATGATGTCATCCCACCTGACATTAGGGTTCTGTAGATAGATGTCGCGAGATATGACCTGAGCCAGTTCCCTCCACTCCATACTATAGCCTGAGAAACCGCCCAGTGGCTTCAACAACCGGTCCTTTCAATCAATCAATCAATCAATCGATCAACCAATAAATCAATCAATCAGTCATTCGTCAATCAATCAATCAATTAACTAATCAATCAATCAATCAACCAATGAATCAATCAAACAACCAATCAATCAACCAATCAATCAATCGATCAATCAATCAATCAACTAAACGAATAATCAATTAGTATTCAACCAATCAGTTAATCAAGCTGCCAATAAATAAATCAATAAAAGAATCTATCAATGAACCAATAGATTATTTGATAAATCAGTAAATATATCACTCAATCAAGCAGTTAATCTGTATACTATACATTAAGAGAGAGAGAGAGAGAGAGAGAGAGAGAGAGAAGAGAGACAAGAGGTACAACAAAAGGGCTGCCACCTAACCTCACTGTTGTCCTCAGAGCTGGGTAGTCTAGTGGCGTTGTTGATCATAGCTCTAAAATCTATCACTGGTCTGCCCACTGCCTGCAAAGCAACCAACGGTTTATACTCTATCAGCCACGAGTCCTTGATTTGATCTAACTTGCTACAGGCTCAACCTCAATCAATCAATCTTTCAATCAATCACTCAGATATTAACGCCCGGTTCCTCGCCATAAAGCAATGTCAGGGACGTCTTTTTGCAGACTCAGTATAAAAAGACACCAAAACACCATATGAAGACGATTGAGTATACAAAGACTACAAGAGAAAGCAAGATCAAAACAGTGCAAGTTCAAGATCCAAGGTATGAGAGACAAAATTTAGACCCATGGCGGAAAGAATGGGATTTTTGCTTGCCCCGGAAAGTTCTAATACAGTTACAAGATCGAAGAATTTCCGCCGTTGATAACTTAACATTAATTTCTAGAGATGACTTTATGGAAAATTTTTAAACTTATTATTATTAAATGTGAATAATAATAATAACTTTTCTATTACATTGTTCGAGTGAACCTCTAGTATTAAAGTCAATTAAATTTTGTCATCCAAGGATGATCTACAGAATGTCCAGGAAACATAAGCAAGACGGACCTTAATTATCGTCATGTAATTGTCGTGCATTTTACTCCGTAACTAACCTATTAGACTACTTAAATATTTGTAAAAAAATAAATAAAACGAAAGTATAGAAAATCATTTAAACTAATACAGACTTAATAGTATAAAAAAAATCAATCTGTTAAATTAACTTCAATCAATTTTTAATTAAAGCTCCTATCTTAATTTCATTAATCTTTACTTTCATAAATATTATTTCTGCAATTAGATTATTTTATGCAAATACACGTGAAATAGTTGTTGTTACAAGTCTTCATGAGACTGGGGTTACAAGTCTTCAAGACTTGTAACACCAGTATAATTAAGTTAAGAAATGAAAACTAAAGCTTACACATTTCGTAGCAAATTCACTTAGTCCTGAGAGCGCATGACACATTGAGATAAAAGAGAGGGGTATAACCTTTCCAGAAGTTCTCTCATTGTTCTGGTTGTTGTTGCTGCTGTAACCATTGGCAATGCTGTTACCGGACACAGTGACGCCATTGCATATGACTAAACTATTCAGATTTTCAGAAACATGGCAACTGTCGTTGTCATGACGACTGTTGCTAGGGACAGTCTCAGAAACATGTTCAAGCTAAAACATAGATAATTAGTCTTCGCATTGTGAGCAATCGATCAGATTGGGTTAGTCAAGATATCAAGCCACATGTTTTGTGAAAGATCACATATTAAATTTACCCAAAAATACCATTAAAGGTAATTTAACTTAAATGACTAAATTAACATAAACATTGTTTTGACTGAATTCAGATATTAGTATGCGAAGCACAATAGGCATCCTATATTAAGATATAGCTTGTCAGTGACAGGGAGCGCACTTTGAATCCTGCAACTACTGATCTGCTACTGAACAGCTTGCCAACAAGCCATCGGTTCAGCCCAATCACTATTTGCTATGATCCTGCTATATTGCTGTTTAAAAATAACAGAAATATCAGAGTCAATTTAATTTCAATTAAATTACTAGAATTTAAAATATTGATTGGCAGCATACTGGAAAACATTGTTCTACTATCATATCATATATGTTCACCATAGTCTGCAATAATTAAAATAGTTTCATCTGAAGTCTATAAGATCCACAAATACCGTGTTTTAATAATAATAATAATAATAATAATAATAATAATAATAAAGGTTCATAGTCAGTTTCCTCATACAAGGATGATGTCAGGGACTTTATATTTTCTAAATCTTAAACCTTTTTTGGAGCTGACTTGGTTTTTCTAGTTCCACCTGATGCAGGTCGAGAGCTGCCATTGGCTAGATTTGAACTCAATGGGGGTTTACTATTAACAGCTGGCCCTGCCTCTATAGCAAATAGGCCACGCCCTTCTTCCGGATCTATCTTGGGCAGATTGCGATTTAAACTGTTTTTTCTGCTGAAACATAACAAATATTTAAAAAATCTAATACAAAATACTTAGACATACAAATGAAATAACACACACATTTACTTAATGCGTTACATAAAATTTCTTAAGTTTACGAGAGTTTAAATATTACCAGTTTATTGGTAAAACATCATCATCATCTTCTCTTAAATCATAGTTCAACCAGGGTTGGGATACGAATAGACTTTCTCCAGTCCTCTCTATCCCACACAAAATCATAAATCGATCTCTTATTTTATCAATTCATTTAAGTTTTTTGCAGCAATTTCTGGAGCCTTGGCAACCAACCCAACCAAATGCCCTTTCTGACGTTGGTTTGGATCTAGTTTTTATGTTGCCTTCTACGACACGCGCATAATTACACAGTTGGTCTATTCTCCAAGCTACCTGGACACAACAGGTGGAGAAAAACAGGTTTTATTGGTAAAACATACACATATTAATAATACTAACAAAACTAAGTGGGAATTTTTTTACAATTATGTGTTTGAGACAATTTAAAATATTAAATATTTACAGTAAAATATCACTCAAGTTAAACTCACTCCCTCTCTCCAACGTACCGTATGAAATTATTCTTGACAGGCTTGCTTTTTATGTCCTCAACTGTCAAGCAACAGTCAGTAATAACAATAACCAATCAATCTAATCATTATCATCATTATCATCATCATTATCATCATCATCATCATCATCATCATGATCTTCCCTTAAATCCCAGTGTAACTAGGGTCAGAATAAAACCAATCAATCTAATCATAGTGGCAAATATTTTGACTAGTGCAGTATTGTATATTTATATTGAATAAAGATTAAATAATAAAGATAAATTTTAATTAAATATGCTATTAATATTACAAAATGTTAAAGAATTTACCAGAACTGCTACCATCTTTTGTTATTCCATTATTTCTTCACACTTAGGTAGTACGAAAAAGGGAAGAAAGCCAAGGGCTTATTTCAATCCCCAATCATATATGATTACAACATCCAGCTTGTATTTATTAATAATTTATTTATTTATTTATTAACTGTACTCATATATGATTACAACATCCATAGAAACATCTAGTTAATATTAAATATAAATATTGAAATTATGAAAAAATATTGAAATAATCAAATAATGAAATATAAATATTTAGGATAAAACTAAAATTCTTAAAAATATAGGACTGAAGCGGCCCCATAAAGTCATTTTTTACCTCAAATATTCAGCATCTTCAATGAACGAGAACAAGATTCAGATACTACTTCTATCAGTTAACTGTTTAAACGCCCATTTATCTTAATGTGCTTAATGAAAACAACAATAAAAACTGAATGCTATGGTAGTCAATGACAATCTAGAGCTTTTATAACCATCTGACTATTTAAATAATTTATTGATTGATTAATTTCTTGGCTATACTGAGAAAGGCATTTCATAATATAAAGCAAGAATAACAGAGCACAATGACGTCACTAGCTATTTTGTCTGACCAATATTACACTTGTGTTTCATTGAAGTTTTAAGCTTATCCAGTTATCAAGGTAGAATCTGGCTGTGAATCAAATAAAAGTCTTCAAAGCATTTTTAACAGCAAATTAAAAGTAAAGTAAAGCAAAGTAAAGCTAGTGTTAAAGTCAGTTTCCTCACTCTAAAGCAATGTCAGTGACGGGCGAGCCCAGGATTTGAACCCTGCACATACTAATCTGCAGTCGATTATCTTACCGACATCGACACTGGCTCCACCCAACAAAAAAACAAAAAACACCAACAAAACGGCTAAATTATTACTGTTTAAATAGTATTGTTAGTATTATAATGGTTACCATGTAGCTGTTACCTAGGAACTGTTTTTTGGTTATCTTAGGATATTTATTGAACTTGACATGGTAGTAGGCTTCGTACTCCATGAGTACAGTTTCTAGGCTGACGTTGTCGCACACCTCATAGTTACACAATCTCATACTTGTCTCTTGCTCCAAGGCCTTCGCTGCTTCTACATATCTGACATACAAGTAGTCAACAACAGCAGTGACAATGATAGCAACAGGCTATCAACATCAATCGTGCTAACAACATGTTCTAAATAACAATAGGAATATTTCAGCATCACTTCAACACCAATTGCTTATCAATTGGTGTTGAAGTGATATCAATTGATATCATATATAATAATGACAACAATAAGTCGTCATCTACAATAGTGATAACAGCAGGCCGTCAACAATAATAACTATGATAATAGTGGTGATGTCGGTAAGATACCCGACCGATGATCAGTATGTGCGGATTTCAATTTTCAAATCCTGGACTCGCCCGTCACTGACATCGCTTTGGAGTCTGGAAACTGACGTTAACGCCAGCTTTACCAGCTTTTAAGAAGGAACAGGTCTATGAGAAAAATAATATGCCAACAACAGATTATCAACTAAAACTACAAAAACCTTTTATTGTTAACGAAATGCTGTCTGCAATATAATCCAACCATTATCGACAATAGAATAATTATAGCAGATTATCAACAGCAATAATCATAATAGAAGTTTCGAATATTTCTGAGAAACAGTAAAAATAAGTTTAATTTGGAATTAAGAAACGTTAAATAAAAAGAGGTCTACTTCTAGAAATAAGGTAGAACTTAGGGGTTAGTAGTGTACCTGGTAATTGTGGTTACTAGTCCAGGTTACCAGCTTGATGAGATAGAGGTCATAGTTCAAATACCAGCTGAGTCATCTCTAACAGACGATTCCACAATGTATGGAAACAGACGATAAACTTAGCCTAACAATTTAGAAATCTTGAATCAAATATATATGAAGTAATTAAACACATTCGAGCTTCAAGATAATATTCCTCAATATTAATTCTGTCAGTAAAATCTCACCAGATTGGATGAAATCACAGTAAATTATCTAACATAACAATAGCTGGAGTGCTACTGTCATCCATGACAATATCTAGCAAAAGTAAATAACTAGTACAATCAATCAAAAAGAATTTAACACCCAGTTCCTCTCATAAGGCAATGTCAGGGACGTCTCTTGCAGACTCTGTACAAACAGGCGCCAAAGCACCACATGATGACCATAAGTAGACCATTGCACATACCCATGCTCTGATAGGAAGTGAAGTATCAGGATCAACAAATTTTTCTTTCTTGATTCAGTACGAATCTCCTCCTGCGTAGAATTAATTCAAGTTAACTCAACTACCAAATTTATTCATCACAGTTGCATATCTAAAATATACTGAGTGCTCCATTTAAATGCGCCACTTCGCTTCTTCAACAAAATGATAGTCAGTTAATAATCAGTTAGACTCTTTTAAAATTACAGTAATGTTCATATACTACAAAATATTATTAGCATATCTTTAAAAATTAAATCTAAATATTTGACGTATGAATGTGACAATAATCGATACATTATGAAACTGTAGTAATAAGAAGCGACTATTATGATGTAATTTTCTAAAGTCATCCTGTAATCAATTGTTTTCTATGGGGTGCATAATTCTCTCTGTACTCTTTTAAACATAAAATGTTAATACGCAATTAAGTCTTGACATGAGAGAGTGAAAAGGTAGCTGGTACATTACAGCATGTCGCGAAAACCTAGCCTAATCGAAAATCATCCATCCTCCTGCATTTGTACTTCTAAATTTATTAGTTGATACAGGCATCATAGTAATGATATAGCAACAATTGTAAATCAATTTAAGAATTAAATTTTATACAATTATGAGGAAGTCCTGGAGAGAGTTGGCACAGACAGACAGTTGATAAATGCATTAAGAAATAGTAAGAAGAGATGGATAGGACACATTCTAAGGGGGGAAGGTCTACTAAAAGAGGTCATAGAAGGTGAATGGAAGGAAAAAGAGATTAGGTATGTTAGAAGATTTAAAGACCCACTCATATGTGGAAATGAAGAGGAAGGCGGAAGACAGAGAAGAGTGGAGGCATTATGTACAATGAACCTGCCAGTAGGCAGTGCACTGAGAGACAATTATGAATAACTCAGCAGATGTTCTTACCGATTCTCGAGCTAGATTAGCATTTCGAATAGCTTGATAACTCAGAGTTTCCATCAATACTGAATCATTAAAGTTATTTTAACAAATCTTGTCGCAGAATAACTGAGGTACCTATATAACAAGAGTAGCTTATCCTTTCAGATCTATAGTCAATACACTAAACTGTTTAAAAAGTTAACTAAATTTCAGAAAAATAGCTCCATGATAAAATATTGTGCTCCTGTGTCAGCCATGGAAATTTATGTCTTCGGAGAAAGCATCATAATCATTACCCAAAATTTAAAATTTGATTAAAATTAGTAAATGGTTTAATTTATAAATCAGATATTATTGCAGTTTAGTCGACAAAATAGAATTTTAAAATCTCAGTGCAAAACCGATTTAAATGGATCGAGATCCAAACATTAATAACTTTTCCATCAAGCATCAACAATATTTGTCTCAGATATTATATATAATCTTGATAATAATAACAATAATAATAATAACACACACTATAGTGAAACGATCAACTATGTTGATATCTATCACTTTTAATACCACATGTTATATCCGTTAGGCAATTTAGTCCATTTTCCGTGTAGCCAGTCCAGTGAATGTCCGAGATTTTACTCTCAGATCAGCACGGCTGGGAATCGAACCCATGAGAGTTCGATTCACCTCTGGGTCTGTCATTTAAAACTTCATGAAGTTATCTACACCCTTAACCATTGCGCTTTTGAGACATTCAATTAATAAGTCAAGTAGTTAAGTTTTACAGGATTACTAACAATAATATGATTAACATTATTTATTTTAAATTTAGTTTGAATTATATGTTTTACATAAAAAATTTATTTACAAAAATCAAATATTGAATGTCTCAATAGCGCAATGGATAACGTCATGAACTTTTAAATGACACATCCTGAGTTGAATTGAACCTTTGTGGGTTCGAATCCCAGCAGCGCTGATCTGAGAATAAAATCTCGGACATTTACTGGACTGGTTATACTGAAATGGATTAAATTGCCTAACGGATTAAACATGTGGTGTTAAAAAGTGATAGATATCAACATAGTTGATCATTTCACTATAATCCGTGTTTATTTTTGTCTAATAAAAATAACATAGAATGCTTCAATAGCGTAGGGGTTACGCCATGAAGTTTTAAATTACTGATACTGATGTGAATTGAACTCTCGCGGGTTCGAATCCCAGCCGCGCTGCTCTGAGAGTAAAATCTCGGACATTCACTGAACTAGCTATACGGAAAATGGACTGAATTGCCTAACGGTTTAAACATGGTGGTATTAAAAGTGATATTTATCAACATAGTTGATCATTTCACTATAATGACATTGTGTGTTTACCTTTTATTTATCTAAATGTATTATTTATCTAAATATTTATTTCTTTTTCTGGATTAAATGTAAACAATACATCGCCATTAGCAACAATACTTTGTATCTTATATATCCACTCGGATCTTATAATACAAGTACAAAACAAGTAAATGCACAGGTTTATGAGTTGCCTTTTCGTTTTAACATTTTTATAATTTTCATTCGCGAAGTGACTAAGGGTTTTGCTGTAAAGATACAGTACAACTTACAATGTACCTGTGAACTTAAATACAATAGATTGGAAAATTTTGTTGGATGCTTTCTCTCTTCGACGAATCCTCAGTGGATGGATGCAAAGTATAACCATTTTAAAGAAAATTTTACTTAGAATGGAGGGGAAGTAAAAACAAAGTATGAGCAGAAATAGTATAAGAATATAGGCCTACTTTACTAGGTGGTAAAATATAAGAAACTTAATTTAAAAGGCACATATTATAAGAAATCTGGTTTATGTACTGTGAAGCCATTGTAGTGCTATTTTTTCATTCAGTTTTTAATATATTTAAAGTGATTTAAGAAATTGAAATTTTATTCGATATTCATGGCTGGCTCTGTGAGAGCGGGAACATTTATCTTTTGCTGCACTATTACAAGTGTTGGTTTCAATTTATAGCACTTAACAAGTAATCTCGAGTTATATTTACTATTAAAAATCACTGTAAATTGCTCTGAACTGTACCATGTACAAGATGTGTATTATTTCAAATCGCTATTTGTGCATTGAGAGATATTTTAATAAATTGTATATTGTAAACTGATATATAACGTGTAATTTAGTCTTAAAGTAAGGTGGGAATAAAAGATGATTTGACGTTTCACTATAATGTAGCGCAACTAAATGTGTTGCATATTTTATTTCTTACCCATATGTTTGGAATTAATTTTATTGGCACTCATGTTTGTATTTAGATGTTTAAATTGATCTTTGTGCATCAAGACTTGTATTCACTTCAGCGTATGTTTATTAGAACTTATTTTGCGTTAGAATTGCAAGATTATGAAACGAGGATATTAAAATAAGTAATGAGGAAATGCAAATTAATATGTCATTAGAAGTTTAACTTTCATATATTGAGATATGATCTTTGCTTATTGGTGTATTCATGTAAAAACTGATGTTAAATTAAATATGATATGACATTCAGTAAAAACAGTAGATTATGTAAAGTAATAATAGAAATTATATGCATAAGATACATGCATGCAACGCAACCACTCGTGGGGGTTGGGTGGAGAAATGCTTATGAAGAGCTTGATTCTGATTGGCTGTTGAGCATGGCCTCAGTCAAGACTATATGACCAGAGAACAGGCTATAGAATTTTAGTTCACTCCTGAACTCTGGCATGTGTGGAATTACTAGCTGAACTTGTCTAAAGATAATTCTGAATGAATTATTGCGACAAACACATAAACTAGTAGATTCCATACAAGCTTCTGAACTTCTGATTGCATTCGTAGAAAGTACTGCTATTATGCACCTTCTATAGGTCGGTGATAGTTAGCACGAAAATACGAAATCTATATTGAAACGATTGTGCCTCACGGGATTGCAGATTTTGTGTGGAATCGTCGTCTAACCTTCAATGAGTTGGTTAACCACGATCCATTTCAATATCTCAATCCATTGAATGTAAAAATCCTCGATTGTACCAGAAACGCCGATTACTAGAGATCTAGATAAGCGTTTTCTCGTCAATTCAGGTGAATCGCTGCGTTTACAACACTTGGTGTTGGCAGTGAAGATAGAAGACTAAAAATTGAAGAAAGAAATTGAAGATAGAAGACTGAAAATTGAAGAAAGAAATTGAAGAGGAAGACAGAATCAGAAAAGAGCGAAATTCTACGAAGAATACTGATTTTCTAGTGCCTAATCTAGATAGGTGTTGCTTTCATAGATTTCAGCTAAACAACTACAATTCTGAATTCTGCGGAAAGCGCAATTTACTAGTTGCCTACTCTAGTTAAGCGTCTTTTTCACAGATTTAACTGAACGACTGTGAAACACCACCTCACGTGTTCACAGTCATACTAAAGAAGAAAAGAGGGAAAGTATCAAATCATATAAGCGAGGAGTGCCTTGAAGCCAATAACTCGTTCCCATTTTCTCTCTCTTATTTTGATTGCAAGTACAGACATTTAACTAACTAATTGTAAGTAGACTGACTTTACATTTATCGCCTATTTTTAGCATTTTATTAATTGTTACGTATTGTTAGTTTAATATTCTATGCTATCTTTATGTTTAATGTTTTAACTCGTTATATTGCTATCGTATTTCTTTGTTAATAATAAATCGTTTGAGATAATAAATCACTGGTTTTTGTGTCAATATTCTAATTTAGTTAGAATCTATACAAATAATACACAAATACTATAATTTATCATACATTGAACGAATAAGCATGAGTTCTGTTCACAGCAGCTCCAGTCTTATTGATTTAGCCTCTAACTGGCTATATGAGCAAGACATCCTTGCATCCTCAAGATTAATACCGCCTAAGCACGAAGAGTTGGAAAAATCGAACCCACGACTCCATTTCCAAACTCCTATAACGGAGAGAGGATTGGAGAACTCAATAATTGGCGCCCAATGTGGGGCAGCTCGAGCTGATCAAAGGATCAACGTGCAAGAGAGGCGGTATATTGCAGGAGGACACCATGGATCAATCTTGGAGAATCTAGGAAGCTCGGAATCTCGGAAAGCTGAGATTCAGGATGAGATGCATTATCAAGGAGGATCTAGGAGTTGCTTGGACGATCTAGGAAACACTGGATTTCTGAGGACCAGGACTCTAGAGCTGGATCGTTCAGGAGTATCGAGGAAATCTAGGAATATCTCAGGAGGACATCATGGATCGATCAAGGAAATCCTAGGAAGCTCGGAATCTAGGAAAGCTAGGATTCACGAAGAACAGGAATATCTAGGAGGATCTACTAATCGAATGGAGGATCAAGGAAAATCAGGATTTCAGATGACCAGGACTCATGAGGAGTTGAATCTGCTAGGAGAATCATGGAGATCTAGAAATCTAAGGAGTCTGGATGATTATGGAGACTCGAATTCGACATGTTATAGAGAACTACAATTCAGCGGAGATAGAGGAATACACAGAAAAACTACAGAAGAACCAAAAGAGCAGAAATATTATGGAATCCGGCAGGAGCTGCAAGTTGATCGAAGATCTGAAAATACAGCAGAAGAGAAATTAAACAGGGCTCCAGTAGGCATTCACGAATACGTAAGGGAGCATGAGAATTACAGCGAAGGAAGACAATTTGGGGTAAAAAGATGGGACGAAATGCAAGAAATGAGAGAACTGCCGCGATATGCAACAAATGGAAACCCGAGATTTTTACTTCAGCCACAGAGAAGAGAGAGAATCTTAGTATCTAGCATGATTCCGGAAAGAGAAGCCCACAGATACTACAATACATCTATGATTGAAGAAGACGGAAGAAAATATATCAAAGCTACACCTAGTGGCGAGATATTGTTCAAAGTACCAGAAATGCAGGAATTTGAATCTAGGGTTAGCCAAGACCCAGAGCTAATTGATTCACGAATAAACTTCAATGAGCTATACATTGATGACCGAATGGAGTGCCACGAGAATAAACCAATCTATAATAGAGATGAAGGATTTCAGCAGAGTAATTACGTAACCAGACACGCGTCACCGATTGAACCTGTTAACAGGCGGCATTCAATGCAACTGAACGAGGGCCGTGATAATTGGAGAGAAGGAAGGAGAAATGCGCCCGCAAATCAATTTGCTACTCACGGAGCTCGTTACATAACAAATGAATACATGAAGCCGACAAGTGAGAGAAGAATAAACGGAAATGAAATAACTCTGCAGCCCTTCGCGAGACCGGTGCAATATATCAAGCAGGAAGAAATGAAATATGGAACCACAGCAAAATCGACTAAAGCTGTAAAAGGTGAAAGATTTGATCTGCGAGAAGATTCGTCTGAAGAAGAAACTGACGTTAAGCTACCAGCAAAGGAAAATAAAATTGAAATCAGCAAGAAAATCAGAAATACACCCAGAAGGCAAATGATAAATTGTGATAAATATGACGGCAATACTTCTTTCTCTGTATTTTTAAGTCAATTTCTAATCTGCTCAAAATATAATAGATGGGACGAAGAAGAAAAGGCTACATTCTTGCAACTATCACTGAAAGGTGGCGCTGCCATATATCTCAATTCTAAGGCACATGAAGAGATGAGTTTCCAGGACATTGTTAAAATTCTAAAAACCCGTTATGGAGAGGGAAACCAGACGCTACTATATAGGACTCAACTGCGCAATCTGAGGAAATCCAAAACTGATACGCTAAGCACTCTATTCTCTGAAGTATCAAGATTGATAGCATTAGCCTATCCATCTGAACAATCAACTGTTACGGAAGAACTCGCTATAGATGCCTTTTTAGCTGCAATCGATGACCGGGACATTGAAATGAAAGTTCGTGATAAATTTCCTCAGACGCTTGACCAAGCATATCAAATCGCTTTAATATTAGAGAGCTATTCTAAGAAATATCTTTTGGAAGACAAACTGGCATCAGATAAGCGATTTAGGACCATACAATCAGCTGAATTCAACGAGAAAATCACACAGAAAGCGGACAAACAGAGTAGACACGTGAAGGAAAATTCAATCAGCCGGAACGGGGTTTCTAATATACTGCAAGGTGATGACAGGTGTCAGAGAAGCATAGTCAACAATCAAACAAGGTATTATGCGAGGGAAGACGATAGGAAAGACAAATATAATGACAAATCTAAAGTCGATCATTCCAATGGAAATCGCAACCATGCAAATATGCCACAACCTTATAATAAACACAGCCAACACCGTGAGCAAACATCACGCTCATTAAGTAACAATAGACAGGGTCATTCCAGTTATGCAAGTAGGAGTCAAATGATTAACGAGCGTGGAAGGGGTGGTAAAAATCAAATGGGTAGGGGGAGAGATGATTTCAATCAATGGATCGCTAACAGACGCCGCCAGTGTGATAATGATAGAGGAAAAGCTAACAATTCAAGAAATGATGACTTCAATCGACACATGCGAATGAATGGAGCAAATAGTGCACAAAGGCCCGCGTATCTGAAAGCAAAAATTGGAGACAAGAAATATGATATACTCTTGGATTCGGGCTGTGAGGAAAGCTTAGTACCCACTATGTGCGTGAATGAAAAATGGATCAAACCATGTGAAAAAGTTTTGAGAGCAGCAAATGGCACTCAAATTCCAATTGTCGGTCAAGCCAGTATAATCGTTAGAGTTGGAAAATTAAAACTACACGCTAATGTGTTAGTCTCAGACCATGCGTTCGAACCCATGATGGGCATAGATTTCCTTGAAAAACACAGGGTGATATGGAACTTCCATGGAGGCTATGTCATCGTAAGAGGAAGAAAACTAAACTTAAATTGCAGAGTGACAAACGTAACATACATGAGACGCATTGTGGCTTCAGATAACATAATAATACCGCCAAAGTCACAAGCATTCGTGCCGGCAAATGTGCAAATGAAAGATATCCTGAGTGCAGAGGATAGGAACTGTAACTGGGTAACCAGTGATAGCGATAAAAGAAATATTTGTGTTGCTAACAGTATTATCTCCAATAAAATTTCAAGAGTTCCAGTGCTATGTATGAATACAACGAATAATCAGCAGTTCATCAGGAAGAATGACGTGATTGCTCAATTAACGGAAGCCGAGATTGTAGGCGGAGGGGTGGAAAGTCAATTGAAGGTGGGGGACGAAGACGCCAGTAGACAGCATGGCGATTACGTAACAGATATGCTCTCAAACATTTCATCTGAAGTTACGAATGAAGAAAAAGGAAAACTCAAAGATCTACTTGAAAGATACTCTGATATCTTCTCCAAATCAGAATTTGATATAGGAAAGACAACACTGCTAAAACATGCAATTGATACAGGTAATGCAAAACCTGTTAAGCAAGCTTTAAGAAAGCATCCAATTCATTTATTGAAAGAGATCGACGACCAAGTTGAACAAATGATAAAAGCTGAAATCATTGAAGAAAGCAATTCACCATGGGCTTCAAATGTGGTTCTAGTGAGAAAGAAGGACAACACATACAGATTTTGCGTAGATCTGCGCGCTTTAAACGCCATTAGCATTAAAGATACCTACCCACTACCAGAGATTAGCTATTGTCTGGAGGCTTTAAACGGGAATAAATATTTCAGTACTCTAGACATAACATCATCGTTTCATCAAATACCTATAGATCCCGATTCTGCAGATAAAACTACATTCATCACAAGAAGAGGAGCATTCCGCTTTAAGAGAATGTGTCAAGGAATGTGCAATTCTAGTGCAACTTTCATGCGTTTAATGAATCTCGTAATGAAAGGATTAAATTACGAAGCTTGCCTGGTATATATTGATGACGTAATCATCTTCGCAACTTCAGTGAATCAAATGATCGAACGACTGAATTTAGTATTTCAAAGGCTCAGGGAGGCCGGACTAAAATTAAAAACTAAGAAATGCACTTTAATGCGAGAAGAAATCTCTTTCTTAGGCCACATAATATGCCGTGAGGGCATAAAAACGGATCCAAAGAAAATTAGAGATGTTGAAGATTGGCCTGTACCACAATCTACTAAGCAAGTTCGTCAAATTCTTGGATTGATGGGATACTACAGGAAATTCATTGAAGGATTTTCATCAATAGCGAAGCCACTACATGATTTGACTAAGAAGAATGCCAGGTTTAAATGGACTGAAGATTGTCAATCTGCGTTTGAGCAACTGAAACAAAAGTTAATTTGTGCGCCTATTTTGTCAACCCCTACTGACGGCGGAGAATTTATTCTGGATACAGATGCCTCGAATTTTAGTCTTGGAGCAGTGCTCTCACAAGTACAAGATGGAGAAGAAAAGGTGATTGCTTATGCATCAAAGCTCTTAAATAATGCAGAGCGGAACTACTGTGCCACACGACGCGAAATGCTTGCAGTAATCTACTATCTAAAATACTTTAGGCAATATCTACTTGGAAAGAGATTCAAAATCAGGACAGACCATGCAGCATTGCAATGGATGAGACGAACACCAGAACCCATAGGACAACAGGCGAGATGGGCTGAATTAATGGAGGAATACGACTTTGAAATTGAACACAGAGCTGGAAGATCTCATTTAAATGCAGACGCCATGTCAAGGAAGCCGGCTTGTAGACAGTGCATATTTCATGAAGGGTACTTTAATGAGAGACAAGCAGTTAGAGCTATCACATTGGAACATCCATGCCTAGAAAAAATGAGTAGAGAAGAACTCATTGCAGCAACAGAAAATGACGCTGAATTAAGAGAAATTATGGAATTGATACAGAGAGAAAACCCGCCATCTGACGACGAATTAAATGCCTACGGAAAAACGACGAAATCTTATTGGTCTCAGCGGGATCGATTAAAAATAAAGGACGGCTTGTTATACAGAAGATGGTACGATACAGATGGAATCAATGGATTCTGGCAATTAATTCCACCACGTGTATACCGAGAGAAGATAATTAAATTAGTCCACGAAGGATTAAATGGAGGACATTTTGGATTCAAAGGAACTAAGCAGAAATTACAGAGGAAAGCGTACTGGGTTAATTACACCCAAAATGTGAAATTTTTCTGCAGAAATTGCGACGTTTGTGCAAGATATCACAGAGGAAAACTACCTAAGACCGGATATCTACAGCCTATGAGGATGGGGGAGCCATTTGAACGACTAAGTATTGACATAACAGGCCCTCATGTCAGTTCTAAGCTACAGAATAAATACATTCTGACAGTAGTTGATTACTTCTCAAAGTATGCATTCGCCTTTGCGTTACGTAATCACGAAGCACACACCATAGCTAACAAATTGACCGATCACGTGTTTACTCTTGTTGGAACCCCGATGCAAATTATGACTGATCAAGGAGCAGAATTTGAGTCTGTATTAATTAAGGAGCTATGTAGAATTATGAATATTGAGAAGCTTCGAACAAGCGCATATAAACCATCAACGAATGCCCAGGCCGAAAGATTTCATAGAACGTTAAATTCAATCATGGCCAAACTGGTATCGGATAATCAAACAGACTGGTGTAAGAAATTGCCTTATGCCTTAGCCGCGTACAATGCCACGCCGCATTCTGCAACCGGATTCTCACCAAATTTTCTTATCTTTGGACGAGAAAATAGAGTACCATTAGATATTGCATTAGGGAGTCCGGAGGAAATTCCAATAGAATCAATTGATGACTTTGTACAGAAACGAGCCGAATTAATGGAAGAATCGTACAGGCTGGTAAGGGAAAATCTACAAAAATCAGCTAATACTGCTAAGAATCAATACGATTTGAAAGTTCGACCAAAGCGAATAGAAGTAGGAGATTTTGTGTACTATTACAGCCCAAGACGTTACAAAAATATTGGACCTAAATGGATGAAAATGTACACAGGCCCATTTCTGGTCATCCAAAAATTAGGACTAGTAAATTTGCGTTTGCAGAAATCAAAGAGGTCTAAGCCATTCATCGTTCACATCGACAAAGTTAAGAAGTATAGCCTTGAAAACCTGGAATTGAACGTCGACTTGGAAGGATTGCGTAATGACACAACTAACGTAGTCGACTCTCTAACCGATCAACAAATCGTGCAATGTTTTGATAAATTAACACAAGCGATGAGAGAGAGAATTGAAGAAGGGTGTTTGAATCATAGCCGTGATAATGTATCACAAGTGATGACAGATGTTGATAATGAGGTGACAGACATAAATTCAAGCGAGAATGTAAACAGTATGGATGAATGGCAGTATAAATGGGTTAGTGAGATAGAAGAGAATTATATTGTGACAAAGAGGCCCAGACGAACAGTAAGAAAGCCTGAAAGATTCATTGAGAAGTATTAGATCAAATTCGAAATCCGAATTCTGAATTAGAATGAATCGGCGTGTGGAGAATATCAGCGGAAGAGATGGCAGATTATCACCGCAACATTGTGATAGAAATCTTGAAAATAATACTAGAAGAGTAGAGAGACAACAAAACTCGCGCTACAATAGAGAACGGGAAGTGAAAATGAATTATCATCGGGAGATTAGACGTAGTCTAGCGAGATGTGGGTATGGGACGTACAACGGACCATATGGACTTGGAAGAGGCAAGGCCGGCATTAGACGACCGACAACGCCTGCGACTAGGAGAGACCCATCCCATTCGAAACCATCATCGCATTCAAAACATCAAGCTGAATCTGTGAAGCGACTATCTCCATTTCCCAGGAAATCTATCTTACAGGAAGATGAAAACACAAAGAATCAGAAAAGTTCTGATCTTCCGTCTCCTCCGAAGATTAATATTGACTTAGAGCATTCTGACAATGACAACCACGTGGAAAGCAGCAGCAGTAGCGACTCTGAAACCGAGGAACCTAGAAATCAGGACATAGAGGAAGTCAAATCAGGAACGACGGACATGACGAGGAGGAATACTAAGGCAGCAAAGCAGATAGAATCTTTCGGAATTCCTCACAGAGAAGTAATGGCAAATATTGCTATAAATCACCGCGGGCCTTGGAACAGCAGTGCAATGGCAAGAGTGGCTAAGAAACACATTCCATCAAAGACACTGGAGGAGATCACACTGGAATTCCGGCATATGGGACAGATCTACCGAGATGCTGCCAGTTACTTTCAGATCAAGGCATCCACGCATCTGGCAGAAGGATTGGAGGTACCCAAAGCATACGAAAAAGCCTTCAGAGACGTAAGAAATTTTTAAATTGCGTTAGAGATATTGATTTACATGTAGTTCATGTAAATATTTGACTACCCTAAGCTTTATATTAGTTTTTAAAGATAATTTCGATTAGAATGTAGACTTTAAGCTGATATGGTTTTATACCAAGGTTGTCTAGCTTGCATAAAGTGTAGCCGATTATTTACTGGTATGTCTTAATACTATCGATATAATCATGTTGAATATTTTATATTAAATATTGATTTTATTTGACTTGATGAATAAGTTTACGTAGTTATTTCTATTAGAAAATTATTAACCAACTTGATCGCCTTTAAAAATATGTTCTACTATAGAGCAACGTCGCAAAAGTTGTTTTCGCTGCATTTATTAATTTCGCGTATATTAATTTTAACGTTAAATGCACGAAATGCTTACAAACTGTAGTATATGACAATTTTAACTTAGAGCGAAGAAGTTTTCGCTTAAAAGACTGTTAATCAGAATGTTTTGCATTGCGTAGAATTATTGAATTACGTTTATTTAATTACTCGGTCGTGTATTATTCTGTGTTCGCTCAAAGTATTGATTTATCGTAATTTCTAAGGTACGTTTTAAAGATTTATGGGGCCCTTTCTAGTATGATGACTTATTAGATATTAAATTGGAATTGCAAGATGCAGTTCTATGAGATTAAGTCTAAATATGCGGTTTAGAGAGAAAGAGAGAGAGAGAGAGAGAGAGAGAGAGAGAGAGAGAGAGAGAGAGAGAGAGAGAGCGGAAAATTCAGTAGTTTTTAGAGCGACGAGCTTAATTGTTAGTTAAGACCCAATTAGTTGCTGCTTGTGCATAGAGAGCTATTAAAATACAAAAGCTGGAATGCATAATGAGGCAGGGAACAATTACATTCACAGAACGAGATATAGGAATAAAGTTGAAGCCATTTTACTTATGACAGGTGGCGTAGAGATCAGTTAATAGGTCTATTGTTCTATAAGGAATCACGTAAGTTACAAGTCTTGACTGCGAGATATGTAAATTGAAGATTGAAGCAATTGGCACAGTCACCCTGTTTAGAGAGTGCTAACTATCTTATTAAAGGAAATTAGCTGTGACATGTTGTCCATAGCTCCTATAGGTTATGTAATCACCATTCGCTACTAGTAGAGCGTAGGCCTAATTGTCAATTAACAGGGAATGATTTCAATTATAAACGCTACTGAATTTAATTATGATATTGTTATTTCCAATTGAAATCTTGCAGAGGTGGTGTTGTAACAAGAGCAATAAAATCACGGAAGCAGTACATGTATAATTATTAGCAATAGAGGGAATATATTAATACAACAATTGGGCATTTAGTTGTAATGCAATTGAGACTGCGAGCTGAAGAGCATGAATGAGGGAAATAGCAATAAATTTGATAAGTTAGAGAATTACGGGAGTATATAAGCGAGAAGGCAGAGAAGAGCAAAAGAGTGGAGAGAAATTATAGAGATATTATATGTTGTTTATGGTTATTAAGTGGCCTATGTTGCTAGAGATTTGTATTTCTTGTATATTTTTCGCTTAAGTATTAAGATTTCTAACCGTGAAGTTTTATGTGGACTGCGTTATGTACGAGTTTAGCGTTAAAATTTGTATAATAGCTTAGTTTGTGGAGATTATAACATTAATGGCTTCAAGAATTTTTTTTAAAAAAGTTTATTAAAATCGGGTAGTGCAGACCCTGGTGAGAGAAGGGGGGGTGGTATAAGAAATCTGGTTTATGTACTGTGAAGCCATTGTAGTGCTATTTTTTCATTCAGTTTTTAATATATTTAAAGTGATTTAAGAAATTGAAATTTTATTCGATATTCATGGCTGGCTCTGTGAGAGCGGGAACATTTATCTTTTGCTGCACTATTACAAGTGTTGGTTTCAATTTATAGCACTTAACAAGTAATCTCGAGTTATATTTACTATTAAAAATCACTGTAAATTGCTCTGAACTGTACCATGTACAAGATGTGTATTATTTCAAATCGCTATTTGTGCATTGAGAGATATTTTAATAAATTGTATATTGTAAACTGATATATAACGTGTAATTTAGTCTTAAAGTAAGGTGGGAATAAAAGATGATTTGACGTTTCACTATAATGTAGCGCAACTAAATGTGTTGCATATTTTATTTCTTACCCATATGTTTGGAATTAATTTTATTGGCACTCATGTTTGTATTTAGATGTTTAAATTGATCTTTGTGCATCAAGACTTGTATTCACTTCAGCGTATGTTTATTAGAACTTATTTTGCGTTAGAATTGCAAGATTATGAAACGAGGATATTAAAATAAGTAATGAGGAAATGCAAATTAATATGTCATTAGAAGTTTAACCTTCATATATTGAGATATGATCTTTGCTTATTGGTGTATTCATGTAAAAACTGATGTTAAATTAAATATGATATGACATTCAGTAAAAACAGTAGATTATGTAAAGTAATAATAGAAATTATATGCATAAGATACATGCATGCAACGCAACCACTCGTGGGGGTTGGGTGGAGAAATGCTTATGAAGAGCTTGATTCTGATTGGCTGTTGAGCATGGCCTCAGTCAAGACTATATGACCAGAGAACAGGCTATAGAATTTTAGTTCACTCCTGAACTCTGGCATGTGTGGAATTACTAGCTGAACTTGTCTAAAGATAATTCTGAATGAATTATTGCGACAAACACATAAACTAGTAGATTCCATACAAGCTTCTGAACTTCTAATTGCATTCGTAGAAAGTACTGCTATTATGCACCTTCTATAGGTCGGTGATAGTTAGCACGAAAATACGAAATCTATATTGAAACGATTGTGCCTCACGGGATTGCAGATTTTGTGTGGAATCGTCGTCTAACCTTCAATGAGTTGGTTAACCACGATCCATTTCAATATCTCAATCCATTGAATGTAAAAATCCTCGATTGTACCAGAAACGCCGATTACTAGAGATCTAGATAAGCGTTTTCTCGTCAATTCAGGTGAATCGCTGCGTTTACAACACTTGGTGTTGGCAGTGAAGATAGAAGACTAAAAATTGAAGAAAGAAATTGAAGATAGAAGACTGAAAATTGAAGAAAGAAATTGAAGAGGAAGACAGAATCAGAAAAGAGCGAAATTCTACGAAGAATACTGATTTTCTAGTGCCTAATCTAGATAGGTGTTGCTTTCATAGATTTCAGCTAAACAACTACAATTCTGAATTCTGCGGAAAGCGCAATTTACTAGTTGCCTACTCTAGTTAAGCGTCTTTTTCACAGATTTAACTGAACGACTGTGAAACACCACCTCACGTGTTCACAGTCATACTAAAGAAGAAAAGAGGGAAAGTATCAAATCATATAAGCGAGGAGTGCCTTGAAGCCAATAACTCGTTCCCATTTTCTCTCTCTTATTTTGATTGCAAGTACAGACATTTAACTAACTAATTGTAAGTAGACTGACTTTACATTTATCGCCTATTTTTAGCATTTTATTAATTGTTACGTATTGTTAGTTTAATATTCTATGCTATCTTTATGTTTAATGTTTTAACTCGTTATATTGCTATCGTATTTCTTTGTTAATAATAAATCGTTTGAGATAATAAATCACTGGTTTTTGTGTCAATATTCTAATTTAGTTAGAATCTATACAAATAATACACAAATACTATAATTTATCATACATTGAACGAATAAGCATGAGTTCTGTTCACAGCAGCTCCAGTCTTATTGATTTAGCCTCTAACTGGCTATATGAGCAAGACATCCTTGCATCCTCAAGATTAATACCGCCTAAGCACGAAGAGTTGGAAAAATCGAACCCACGACTCCATTTCCAAACTCCTATAACGGAGAGAGGATTGGAGAACTCAATAATATATTGTTGTTTTAAAAGGGCACATGTCATAGTTTAGGAATAGGGCGCATAGGCCCTTATTTACATGTGGGGCCTACATGTAAGTTCACATATAATGAGGGCACATTTAAATTCTTAAAGAGGGTACTAAAAAGTCTGCCAACACAAATTTTTCTATACTTTTAAAGTTTTTTACTATTTTTCTTTCTAAAAAAATTGACGATCCTTTGGTTGGACAGTTGTTTCTTATGTGGATTTTGGATCAACATGTAGGCCTACAGCTCCTTTCCACTAATTTGTACCCTCCACACAGCTTATTGTACTCCAAAATTGGCTTGGATTTCATAGTAGCCTATTTGATGGCGGAAAACAGTAGCAATCCACTCGATGTGTTGTTGTTGTCCTGTTCATAGAATGAAGAATTATTATTCTATAGGCCTATCCTAATATCTGTTACTAATTCTAGATCTTTATTCCTGTTATTGTATTTGCAACACATTCGAGTGGATGGATCATTAATTCCTATCAGCTTAATTGTTATAACCAAAAATATTCTATGATTATATCGATCTACGATATCTACGACAGATATATACATTTAGATATCCAAGAATGATAATGTGGCTACAATTAATGTTTATGTTAAATCCACGCGTAGTTTTAATTGGATTAAGCTTTAACTTCCCGAGACAACGAGACCACCAGACTTGCGGATAGGCAACAACTAATTTACTGACTGATAGATAATGACAAGTATTTACAGCGTGATATAGTCAGAACGGAAAAATGCAGACAAATTTTGGCTTTTATTAGTACAAACACAGACATAAGAGCATACATCACATCATATTAAATCTAGCAACAATATCAACACAGAGATCTGTAATAAGAATATAAATTAGACGAGAACTCAGCTATAACAATTAAGTTGTAAAGTTAAATTTAATTTCCACTTTGACATCAGAAAAATACTATGAGAAACAGTTCCGCTGAGAATAGAACCTGTGATCTGATGAAGGCTATGCAAAGGCGCTACTGATCAGGCTGTTCCACCGATACGAGGCCTTATAAATATCACATTAATTAAAGGTTTGACTAGAAAATGAACAAACGCATATACTTTACACTAATAGTAATTAAAATAGAGCTATAAAGCCAAGTTAACGTCTATTTCCATACTATAAGGGATACAGTCAGAAAGAGTCCTGCTACAGTTCAACCCCAGCTCTCAGGTCTCCAGCTTCTCAGGTAAGCGTGCTATCCAATCGGCCATCAGACCAGTACAAACTAATCCAATACGTTAAAACTATTGGAAATAGCATAGCATTTAGACATAACAAGATTCATATAAATAAATAATATCTCTTCCAACTTCACTTCATACAGGCCCAAAGCAAATATTATTTGCAAGCATTGAATAGCTGGCATATATATAGCAGCAAACTTTCCTGTCAAGCATCAGCCAGAAGGTTCGGTTTTACGTAATTTTCACCTTTATCGTAAACTTTAAGTTTAGAGGAAACACTAAAATCAGTCTCTTTAAAATAATATGGCGCAACTAAACAAACATTACTTCTATACTAACGGCATACTTCTAAGCTAGTCAACAAACATATATACTATGTCATACACTATAGCATTATACTACATGTTTGCGTCAAGACACGGCGAACTTTCAGCCTACAATAAAGAAACAACGACGTCAATCCTGATTGTAGCGATTGCTAATGTTAAATGCTGTTAGATCTTATTTTCAGACGTCCACCACTCTTGACGCAACACAAGCAGTCTGTATCATGAATGCGACAGCACAACCTAGCGACGAGCTAATGCAGACAGGCTGCGACTGAGAGGCTTGAGGATCTATCCACCCTTAGCCTTACCATCACCAGACCCCGAGGTTACTTTTGATGAAATTGGCGGAGCCGCAGTGACGGGGCCGTAGATGGGCTTGTCGTCACTGAATCTGAGACAACGATACACAATACAAATGGATTAATTATAAGTAAAACTTTTAATAAATTTACTATATATAATCTTTATAATCTTTATTCACCAAACAAGTGGCAGTAATACAAGAAAGAAACTATTACCTTCGAAAATTAAAGCACTATTCAAGAGCAGCAAATGGAAATTATTATACTGGCATATAGTAAAAGTGGGTGCAAAACCACCATTGCTTTAACTGTATATAGTTTAAACATCAAACAGTCCAGGATTTAAGTGCATGTTTAAATTGAGAGTCCAATAAGTTAAGGGGTTGCAATGGGGATTTACTGAATATTTAACTATTCACTTGCAGTATAGTATAACAATAACAATATAAGTCTTAATACGTTGTAAATATTCAAATCGAGCAACAACAACTGCTGCAACAGGTAGAAATACTAAATACTTTAATTGCAATCAACTCAGACAGTAAACTCAGTAACCTTATCTACAATGTCGATTTTGTCACGTTCACCATGTTCATAGCAAAAAGAGAGAAGAAAATTATGAAAAATAACAATGAAAATATTTCTAAAAAAAATAAATATGCTATAAAAGACAAGCCTATAACAATCACTTTTAAAAAAGAATAGAACTTCGGATGTAAGTGCCTTTGGGTTGGAAATGATTTAAATAAAAGAGCCAGTCGCCTATTGGACGAGTGAAAGCTTTCGAGTGAAAGCATTCGACGTTACATGGTTGCCATGTTCATAGCAGTTACGCTACAAAGAGATACATTTTAGAACCTAGTTTACTTCATAACAACTTCAAAATATCTTCTGACGAGATTTTTAAAGGTGCACTGCTATTTGTAAGTGGCTATCAAAGCTAATTAGATTTTTTTGTTAACTTGTAACACAGCAAGACTGTAGAAAGATAGCTAATATTATTATTATATTAAATCACATTTGACTTTTAGGTACACAAATCACTGAATTACAAAACATTGCACCAGTACTAGCCTATTAGGAATGGATATTAGACTAACATTAAGAGCTGCTGCGCTAGCATCACTACATTTTTAACACAAGAATTCATAAAATGCCGAAAAAGTTTAGTACTAATGACCAAAGCCAGGAATACCAACACTTGGTCTTCCTAGGTGGTCACCCACAAAGTATTAACCGAAGTCGATGCAGCTTAACTTCGATAATTGACGCGCAACTAAACCAAGTGCGCTAATCCAGCCGTCATTGTATTACTAAAAGGTAATACAATGGTGTTTATCTGACCATTAACAAAAAAATTATTATAAATTAATGCCATTTTTCTAAATTCAAAACTAAAAATTCAAGGCTCTGGTAAAGTTGACTAATTATAATTATTGCAGGATAGATTAAAAATATATCAATACTTGCTGCCAATGTACTCTCAATCCGTTTTAAATTTTGTAGCAATTTCTGGAGCCTAGGCGCTCACCAGCCAAGTGCCCTTTCTGACATTGGTTTGGATCATAGTGCTTTAGACACCTTCTACAGTGCAGTCACCGGTTGATCTATTCTTCAAACAACCAGAATACGACATGGGGTCGGCTAATTTACACTAAGAACCAAAATTACCAAGACTAGTTGAGAGGAATAGAGTATAAAAATAGATGTAGCAGTGACAGGAATTCTCAGTTTCATCGAACTTTTAGGGAAATTAATACTACAACTAAAGCTTAATTTAAAGTTATTGAGCATTTCAGTAGTACATACTTGCCGGATATCCATACTGCAGAGAATGAAGTTGGAGATGCGGATGAAACAAAAACAAACATTATTATTATAAAACAGTTAAACAAGATGATTTAGTATATCAAGGATAGCAATTAATCAGCCAATTAATAAATAAAGTAATCAATTAATTCTTCAATAAATCAACTATAACCAATCTCTCTCTCTTAGAGCACTGCCTACAGGCAGGTCAAACGTATATTACGCCTCCACTCATCTCTATTTTACTTTTTCCTCTTCATGTCCACATACAAATGAATATTTAAATCATCTATAACATTCCTTTTGATATACCATTTTCTTGGGTGATTCTGCTTATGACGAGGTGGCCCCCTCAGCTTCGACTAACATTTACTGGGCAGGGGCGTCATTCCCTGAGAAAACCATCCTGTTTACCCAAATAATCCACATAAATCTATAAAAAACGTTATTTACAAATCAGTCAATAATTCATAAATCAGTCAAGAAGTATTGATCTCAGCTCTACACCAGACCATCATCCAAAAAAGGAAGAATAAGTATAAAAAAAATTAAAAATCAGAAAAAGCAGTTACGTTAAATTAAAATAAACTAAAATAAAAATAGTGAAACACAAATATTAGACATTTCTAATATAAGTAACTTAATTACACAAAAATTACTGTGGCCTAGAAATAAAAGCAAAGAAAGAACAATAATTAAATTAGAACAATAATTAATTAGAGAACAGAAGCCAGAGTACGACTTGTATAACTTAAAAACACTAGACTAAACACTAGACTAAAAAGTTTCTAAAACTAATACAATTTTTAACTATTTCATTTAAAGTAATATCTTAAAAACTGAATACGTAAACAAAATAAAATAGAACTGAAAAATGCATGAGAAATAAACAAAATACAAAGAGGGACTAGGATAGAACTGAAAATGAAACTACACTCACTTAACAATATTAGGCAAACGCTGGGATGATTTTAGCATAGAATCCTTTCAATGGCACTCTGGAAATCGTTAGCAGCTATATCATTATAGCTCTTCATTTAGCATCAGCATTTCTAAATGAAAAATTTTACAAAATTAAATTAAAAATAACCAGAACATAAAATATCTAAGTAGGTGATATTTTACTGTATAAATTGCAGAATATAGGCCTACATGAAAATGAAACAACTTTAAACCAAAGTTAGCTACCGCTGGATTGCCTTTAAAAGATAACAGAAGGTAAACAACATAGGGTAATACGTAAAAATTACAGATATAACATTTATACAGGCTAGTATATAATAAACATAACAGAGATTTATAAAATGCACAGCCAAACAGGACTAATATATTACACTATAAATATAACATAACATTAGAATCTATTAGGCTAATTATTTAAATAAAACGATATTTAAATAGCTGCTGTATAAATTTGTAAAAAAATTATTGCTAATATAAGTCTACTAACAATACCCACTACAATATGACAACTTTGGAGTTGAAAAGTAACTCCTTTATTAAATTAACTATTAGCTCACAGCGCTGGAGAATCTATTTGTAACAAGTATCCAGCGCAAATGCTCAAAAAAGCAACTAAAGTCTCGCCATTCACAAAATGTTTGCACAGCTCTAAGAGATACTTTCTAGGAGTGATGGACAAGTACTGTTACGAGATCAATGGAATGATCAATGAAGTGCTAATCTGAAGATGGTACAGCCGATGATAAGTAGAAAAATTAACCTTGAACCTGTCGTTTGATAGTATTATTTCTTGCACTCATTGTAATTCTAAGTGGAAGAGAGAATGACAATGAGGGAAGGTATTTGCTCATCATAGTATTATACAGCTAAACTCATGATAAGTGTCTAGACGAGGCTTCAGCGGCATGAGGTACAAATCCAAAAATTCAACCAGTTGCATTCAAACATTTGGACCAGTTAGTCTTAAATTATGCTTTAGCTGAAGTAATTATAATTAATAATTAATTGAAATAAAATTATATTTCATTAGTGTCATAACTCTTTAGAAATATTGAAAGCTAAAAAGATAGTAAATCTCAAGTTAACGCCAGTTTCCTCACTCGAAAGCGATGTCAGTGATGGACGAGCCCAGGGTTTGAACCCAGTACATACTGCTCCGCGGTCGAGTATCTTACCGAAATGATCGCGACATCATTACTGGCTCTAGTCAGTGGCGATTAGAGCTGCTAGAGCGATTAGAGAAGAGATTAGAGTAGTTAGCTTTATTGAAATTTAAACCTACTAATTAAAATGATGACGATCACTCCTATAACTCCTCCCATGATCAGCATCATCTGTATCAATAAAAGCACAGTGAAATGATCGTCCATGATGATATCTATCACTTTTATACTACGCACGTTTAAACCGCCTTTCACGGTCAGTCGTACAAACCACCATGTCGATTCACTGGATGGCGGAGATGAATAAATCAATTAATACATCAATCAATCAATGTATCAATCAAATTAAAGCAGTCAATCAAGCTAATAAATAAATCAAGCAATCTATCAATATACCAGCTTATTAGTCCAAAAATCAGACATTCAAAGTAACAAAAATATATAATAAATTATAATAGTTAATAACTTTAATAAGAATTAAAAAATCTTAGATAATATTATAATCTCTTATAGGTTCGCCCGGGAATCGAGCCCATGGCCGCATGAAAAGAATTTAAAATTTCGCGATGCCATTTGATTTTATACACATTATCATTTCAAATTCATATCAGCATTACTTCAACAAATATATGATAGATGAGTATGATATTTATACACAATAAAAATTAATGATTTATTAATATTTAATCGTTTATTTTATTTATTAATTTATACAAATTATTGAAATGTACTGTTCAGAAAAATTCTACCTTCATGTCTTTCCACCAGAATTTTTTCTTCAGCTTACTGGCACTCTGTTCAAACTGACTGGCTCCAACTTGTAGTGCATCTACAAACAAAGGTGACAAAATAATAATGCTATCTATATCTAATTACTTTAACTTCTTAATTAAGTATACATTAATTACTTAAATAATAATCATAACAGTAATAATTATTATTAGTAGAAGTATTTTCTAAGTGATTAAATATTTTATCATAATTCCATGTAGTATAAATGCTACATAACGAAGTAGAAATCGCAAATGTCAGCGTCAACGAAGACAATTAAGGGTCAAATTTTAAAAAGTGCATATGTCCACTCAAATATGTTACTGAAGCAAGCAGACTCTGCATCAGCAGACGCCAAGGAACCACTCGATGACGACTGGGTAAACGATGACTGAAGAGAACGAGAGATCAAACCAGTATTAAACTATTACAAATTCATAAACAAAATATGTCCTCAAAAGAATGTCTTACATCAGCCTTTTTATATCTAAGAAAAATGAATTACATAGTTTCCTTGTAACTACATAAGATGTCCAAAAAAGTAAAAGAACAAAAAAGTAAAGAAAAGTAAAATGTAAAAGTTTTCACCTATACGAAAATAGATCGTTATTTAAATAAGCAGTCTGTTGGGGGAGAAGAGATAGAGCAAATTAAATCCATCCGAACTATTAAATACTGCAGAATAAAGAAATTATCTCAATCAATTTTATTATTAGTATATACATGATACCATATATTCTTAGTTCAAGTACACGATTAAAAAATTTATTTATAATAACAGTAACTTATGACTAAATGCTAACCAGCTCTGTCATCCAGCTCTGATAGCTTCTGATCCCTCTCGAGAACTTTGTCCACGTTCAACCTCATTATGTCCACCACCTACGCAATGCGCAACAAACTGTTTCTTTAATTGTTAATTAATTAATCTGATACTTAATTCATACCCACAGAGTTGTCCAAATCTTTCATAGATTTGGACAACTCTGAATAATTAGAATAATTAGAATAATTAGAATAAGAATGATTAGAATAATTTGGACATTATTCTCACTTTATTCGTGTTCTCAAATCAATTTTTTTCTTAGAAGTATAGCTATAGGTCCTGTCCTATGTTTAAAAGTTATCTCTATTTGAAATTTTTTTCATCTGCTATGGTTACTATAGGTTTACTTTATAATTAAAGAGAATTAATAAATTAAACTGAGATTCAAGGGAAGATGATGATGATGATGATGAAAGTGAGTTTACACTTTAAGATCAATAAATTTCTAGAAAAAAACGATCATGCAAAATAAATATAAAATAAACTGTTACAATTCCCCTTTAAACAAATAAACCGAGGTAGACATAGGGGGCCCATCTCATAATAAGCAGAATCCCCAAGTATAATGGTATATCAAAAGGTATATCAAAGTATAATGGTATATCAATGGTATATAAAATGCTATAGATGATTTTAAGCTCCACTCGTATGTGAACATTAAGAGGAAAATGGAACATAGAGATGAGTGGAGGAGCTATTTACTATGGACCTGCCAGTAGGCAATGCACCGAGAGAGAGAGAGAGAGAGAGAGAGAGAGGGAGTGGAGGCGCTATATACCATGGACCTGCCAATAGGCTGTGCACCGAGAGAGAGAAATAATAAACAAATCAGTAGTCTACCTCATCGACTTGCGCTTGAGTTTGCTGCAGTCTCTTGCTCTGCTGTGCTGGTTGAGGACCACCGGGAGGTCCAACATCAGGTCTGAGGCACAAAATCATCAATCAGTCATAGTATTTAATTACTAATACTGTTTCCCCGTGTTGTGTCCGGATTGTTTGAAGAATAGACCAAATGGTGACAGCACGTGTCGTAGAAGGCGCCTAAAGCACTAAAATCCAAACCAACGTCAGAGATGGCATTAGATTGGCGAGCGCCTAGGCTCAAGAAATTGCTACAAAAACTTAAACCTATGGAAAATAGTCTATTCGTATCCCGACCCTGGTTAAACTGGGATTTAAGGGAGGATGATGATGATGATGATTTAATTGTTGATAATAACTGATTGCTGCTTCTGAAACAAATTGATAAAGATCAAATAAAAAATATTAATAATCACTTATTCTGAATGCAAACACAATCAATATTTAAAGTGAGTTTACATAGGTTATATTGCATATGTATTTATGTGTAGGGGGTATAGCGTAACAGAGTGTTGGCCTCGGATACAAGTGGCCTGGATTCAAAGCTTCAAAGCCCAGGTCAGTCAAGTAATGCTGGATATTCCCTTGGTTAATCTTGTATTGATGATTGCCACTATCAATAGCAAAGATATGATTAACCATGGAAAGAATTAATAATAAACTGCCAACAACCTGTAAAGAGGTCTCGAAGACCGAACACCGGTCATGACACCGCTATAGAAATTATTGGAGGTTATTATTTTTATTTTTATTATGTATGATGATGCAGTAAAATACTACATAGAGTATTACTCATGTAATCTATAAAGTATGGTAACTAAGCTGCCAATATTAGCTAGACTATAAGTTTACGGAACACTCAGTGATCACGAATATATAGTGCTTTGCCGAGGGATGAATCTTATCAAAGGTCACCATGACATAAAATTATTAAGTGCAACACAGAAAGTACAAAAACATACATTAACAAACATACAGAGCTTTTGATAGCATAAGCATATCTAACTTCAAGAATTTAAATAATAAATATTAATTAATACAAACCCAGGGGGACCCCCGGGCCCTGCACCAGGTCTAGAGGGTGGCTGACTCCTGCAAAAAACAAAATTAATAGTTTTACTTTTGTTGTTATTAATTAATTATGAACTTATTTTATTTAACTAGAATTACTGATCCATTATTTTTTTAGCTTGAATATGTAAATATTCACTACTTCAAATACAATATAATTTACATTTAAAATGTAGCTTAAATGTAGCTTATAAGAGAATATAACTGACTGATAGACAAGAACAACAGACACTCTGACTCTGAATTTCTTCCCATAGTTAAACGAAATTCATTTAGCACATTCATCACAGCATGTTAATACTAAGCCAGGATTAGGGCAGAGGGCTTCGTATAAAATAAATAATTAAATATTAATTTTCTGCTTTTATAAATTAAAGTGATAAATACTACACCATAATAACAGTAATTTTTTGGTCCTTGGAAGCAGAACTATTTCATGGTTTGTGGTATGGTACTTACACTGTAACACTTTGAACTGATGATTTGTCTGCTTTTACAATTGTTTGTCAATCTTTGAAGACCTTTAAATAAACAAATGCACTACTCCTACTACTACTACTTGTAAGGAGCAAGAACTTCAGTATTTTATCAGGTTGCTGGAGCCTGTTCAAGTGGTGTAGAAGAGATTGCAATACTGACAGAAAAACAGTAAAACCTAAACTTTAAAAATATACCACAACATTTACTAATGCAATTGGAATAATAGAGGATAATAAAATTATAGGGTAAGTAAAAGACTCGTGATTCGCTTGACTCTGAAGTCAAATGTCACAATCAAGTATATAATGAAGTTAAGTTAATAGTGGGATAAAATAGAGCAAAGCCAAACAAATATCTTTTAATTAACATAAATATGTGCAAACTAACAACTGTTATAAATTAACATTATAATAGCCAAACTTTTTTTTCCTTTTACTTCATTTATTTTTTGGTGTTCAGTTCAGACTGTCGGTGTTAGAGACAAAAAGAAACTCTCCATAAAGCTAAGGCGAACACCTTTTATTTGTAAAACTTTAATTTTAGATATATAAATTCTGTTACTAATTTTCAATCAAGATGGATTTCTCATTCCAATATGTTGATTAACTATGCTAATTTGCTTGGGCTGTAATTATATAAATAAATATAATTATAATTATTACGATCCATATAAATATATTACTACTATTGCTTAGTGTTTGTATTGCATTTATAATCCATATTTAAGTTGATGTCTTAGCTAGTAGATTTAGAACTCTGATAGTATTAAACAAAATAATATATGTATATATTATTTTTATGACTGTTCATGTAGATTGCTTTTAGAGAGTTCGTTTAGTTCATCCAAAATCACTTTAGTTTCTGTTATTCTGTTATATGGACCTGTATATGTGTCTGAAATAAAATAGTTTGATTTTGATTTGATATTTTACAAGTTTCACATAAAATTAAAGCAGAATTAAAGCAAAATTAAAGCACTTACATAGTAGAGTTAAACAAAGGTGCTGTACGTTGTTGTTTCTGTACGTTAGTATTTACTGTCGTCGAGTATAAGTAAAAGTTTCTAGCAGTAATTTCTCGTACTTCCAAGGGTTTGAACAAACAACCTCAGCTTTACTTGACTCTCAGTTATCAACATCATTACATTATGCAAAATGGCTGCTATTAATAATAATAATATTAGAAGTCCATATTGTATCGCATTCGCCAGATGGCAATATCGTCAATCGATTTCACAAAAGTTAGTTTCACTTGTATACCTCTAGCGTTTAGCCAAGCGGCAGGCCCAAGATACATAATATTCGAAATATTACTACTCGAGTGTCTTACCGACTTCGCCACTGGCTGGAGCTAGTGTCGAAGTCGGTAAGACACTCGACCGCGGATCAGTATGTGGGGGTTCAAATCCTGGGCTCTCCCGTCACTGACACCGCTTTCGAGTGAGGAAACTGACGTTAACCTTAGCTTTACCCGCTTTTTACTCACATGATGCTTTTCACAGCTACACTATGATGATTCAAATAGATTACTATAGATTATTATCTTCGGATTCATCAGTTCGATCAGCAGTTCGTCTGCTCTCTGATTTCTTTCCTTTCGTGCTTATCTTTATTGCTGATCCAATTTAGGCCTATTGACAAAATAATCCCTATAGACAAAGCGAGAAAGAGAGAGGAATTAAGAGAGAGAGAGAGAGAGAGAGAGAGAGAGAGAGAGAGAAACAGAGAGAGAGAGAGAGAGAGAGAGAGAGAGAGAGAGAGAGCGACCTGGCAAAATAATGCCACAGTCAGGGCTCTGAACCATTGTGTCAGATTCACTCAAAACTCAAAAGCGTGTACAAGTTTGTGCGTAAGCGTGGGGCGCTGGATCTACTCATACAATGGATGAGTCACAATTGCTTGGTTACTCTGATTAGAGTTACGCCTTGCATTGCAGACTGAAATATAATATACGACATAGCAATCATCATTTTCTCTCTCCCCCCCACCCTTCTCTTTACTGACACTTCTCTTCACTTGCTTTCGCACTTTTCGCAAATAGTCTGCGCTGAAAAAAGAGACATAGGGCCTAGGTTTATTTTTTGTTGACATATCACACAGCACAGCAGTCAACGTATTTCGAATAGCATGCAGGTACTTAAGTAAAACGCAAAGACAGGCACTCTAATACATGCAAAATCAGGCCATCAATGAGGGAGCATAACATCCTATCTAGTTGACTACCTGGATAGCAATCACCTTGCTAACAATCGTACTACATGTTTAAAAAAAATAAAATTTAAAATTTAAAATGAAAGAGTGACAGTGTCGAATCAATGAAGATTTAATTACAACAAAGCAGAAGTTGGATGAGAAATTATTATTATTATTATTGTGACCAATTTTCTAAATTTCTCAATAATAAAATAAGTAGGCCCTACTATTTACATTTTCTTGAAAAGGTTACAATTGTATCTAGAGAAGTCGTAGTAGAGCACGATATTGCAATAAACTATTTAGGCCTAGCTACTTGTACGTGGCTTTTACAGCGCTACTGTGACATTACGCGTAAAGCGGCGATTTATGTCCCCATGGGTTGACGCTGTTGATTTCGGACAATCACTTTGTCCCAAAGTAAATGTTGCATTACGGTTTTGAGATGGCCTTTCAATGGGGTCAAACTCAGATTACAGATTACAGGTCAAAGTCAGCCTGCAGATTACTGTTTCTGAAAAACAGCCGATCTCTTGCTCCTAACAGAAAAATCTTTATATCTACTTCTCGATGCTTTATCTTCCTCGATGTTTATCGATATGCTGAATGCTTAGGTATTACTAACTCCAAGATCGAATGTTGACTATTGCTTTATATCCATGCTTAAAGACTTTAACAGGGGCGGATCCAGGAATTTTTTAAGGGGGGCCCGAAATTTTTTTTTGGAGAGCACATTTTTTTGCTTACGCCGCCCCTTCTACGGGGCATGTGATGCAACCAGAAAAAATGCTGTTTGGGGGGGCTCAAAATTTTTCAGCATACTGCGCTCTGCTAACCCCCCCCCCCCTCACTCATACTCGTACTGAAGTGAGAGTAAAACCTAAAATGCCTAAAATCCTACATTTGTTTTGGAAAAAAGTTGGCAACCATTTTCATCTCTGAAGAAACTCAGCGGATCTGGACCAATTGCAAATGTGACCTAATTTTAGCGGAAGGTGGGGGCCTAAGCCCCTCGATCCCAGTCAAGTCTGTTTGCATTGTTCGGGACAGAGTTCACATTTTTTACTTACACCCTTTTTTTCTTATACAGTGGTTACAGTGAAAATTGAGAGCTAGTGAAACTTTTCAGGCCCACTTACATTATATGGAAGCGGAAATATGAAATATGGGTCCCTAGTGGGGTCCATATTTGAAAAAATTCCAGGTAGTCGGACTGTTCGAGTTCCCTGTCATACCCCCCCCCAACCTCCCTAAAGCCCTTAAAATATATTTACACCTAGAAATTGCCATAGAAACAATGAAAATATAGTTTAAAATTTTTTATTGTCAGGCCTAAGGGGGGTCCGCACTGGACTTTAAGGATTTTTTGCGTTATGTCTAGCATTCAAGTTTTAATAGTTTGTTCTGCTCCGTAAATCACATTTATTGCTAATGCTCGTTCGTAGATGGGACTATAAACAGTGTCGGGTGGCGTGTGTACTGTAGTAGCATGACACAATGCATGAGTAAAACTTTTATTAGTGGTCATTGTAGTGCTAATGTTGATATGATAGCTCAGAGGGCTTCCCTTAGCTTAGAATTATTGTCTGATTTGTATAACTTTGTTTAACTTTAACTTTGTTTAGAAATCTTTAGGTGCTAGTGGTGGACACTGTAGCAAGGGTTCTTTCCATAGTCAAATCCCATATCTGACAGAGTATTTATCAGATAGGCTATGCCATCAAGGTGACAGATCTATATATAGTAGGCCTATGGAGTCACGTGGTCCAGCGAATATGGGTAATTATATTATCAAACTTATGTAAGTGATGGTTTGTCAAACATTTCGTCCATTCTTGTTGCGTCTATAGGCCTATAGATTTGGATAGGTTAATGCGACAGCATAATTCTAGACATTTCAGTTAGCACACTCTATAGCTCTCTAGTCTTCTGACTCATGTTATTATGAGTTATACTGCTTAAAATATAAACAATAAACAACTTCCTCAAAGTGTTCATGCTTAACAAAAATATAAAAATTTCTATTTGGAAAAAGATCAATTATTTCTCACGTTGGGTCATCAGTTAACGCCAATCACAAATAAAGTTTACTGCAAGCGTACTTATACGATTTTAAACACGAGATCACGGGATCATAGGATCACAGGATCACATGATTACAGAGTCACAGGATCACAGAATCACTGCGTCATGGGATCACATTCAGATCAGTTGCTATGCAGTTCATAACTAAATGTGACATTAGACTTTCACTAAATAGTTGAGCCTAGGACCTGCCATACAACAGAGAGAGAGAGAGAGAGAGAGAGAGAGAGAGAGAGAGAGAGAGAGTGGGTGACATTCAGAGAGAGAGAGAGAGAGAGAGAGAGAGAGAGAGAGAGAGAGAGAGAGAGAGAGGGTGACATACAGAGAGAGAGAGAGAGAGAGAGAGAAAGATAGATCGAAAACTGTCTGCTTGAAAACCATGCGATTGTATTCTAGTGCAGACTTTTATATTGAAGTTATCCCGAGTAAAGTTGATACCAGAGTAAAGTAGTTACCAGTGAGCTGTGACGACGTGGCAACATGCTCAGGCTTTTTTGCGACTCTAGTTAAGCCTATTATGAACGAAACTGTAAATGTATTTATTGGAGGCACTGCACAGGCATGAAGTACATTAATCTAGAACTGCAAATAAATTAAATTTCAACAATAGTCAACAATTATAGTCAGCCTAGTCGAAGCTTTAAGTTGTGATCTATATCTATTTAATTAAAGTCAATCAACTTAAAGCAAACTTAGCTTATGCTTTTGATAATATTTGCACATAGCATTGGTTATCACAAAGTATAACTAGCATTCGTTAACTTAGGAGTTGATATCACTTTTCTACTAGGAATCGTTGTGCGGATTATTCAGCTGGGGTTTCTGATTTAGACATTTCTAAAGGATTTAATATTCCGTTCATTGACTTTATTTTCTACCACAGTTTTTAATGTTATCGAGCACTCTAATGGTGTGATTGTACTAAAAAGTAAAGCCAAGTTTACCGGCTGTTTCCTTCTCTATATATGGCATATCGGTGACGGAGAGATTGCTGGATTTGAATCATATCCGCCGTCGAACTAGCTACAAACAAACCATACTTAACAGTAACACAACGTTCCTGACATTGGCTTATGGCGAGGAACTGGACCTTAAATTCTTATTGGTGATTCATGCATGGCATGATATATAAGCGTTATAAAAGTTTTTTCTCTCGTTCTCTCCTTCTCTCATTAGCTTTCGATCTTGAAAGTTTATATAGTTTTTTCTAGATTTCATATTTTTTGAATTTTCGAGCGAAATCAAGCTAGATTCTTCTTGACTGACGCCATCGTCTTTATTAATATTATAATTAATATAATACTGTTATTACATTAAATACTTTTATCCAACCTCTTCGTATATAGCACCTAAAATATTAACTAAGTTGAGCGTAGACAGTATTTTGCAGGGGATGGAACACTTATAAATTTTACTTTTATCTAACCTTTTCGCACATAACATCTAAAACATTGACTACTGTGAGTGTAGATTATAGATGAGAAAGTACTTGCAACACAAAGCCATACAACTAAGAATACAACGTCTCGGAAAATTGCTACGCATATAGAAAAGAAAATAAGAACATAAATAAGAACATAGCATCTCATCCGTTGGATTACAACTGATCGAAGATGGCGGACATGAACGGCAGCATACGTCACAGGACGAGTATGATGTTTAACACGAGAGATATGGGAGCTCATAGGGGGGAGGAGGGGGAGGGGGAAAGCATCTATTACAACGCAGCCAATCAGACCATTAACATGGATGACGGGCTCACTGCGGAGTTCAGACATAGAATAGGGCTTTTACCGGTGTGTGTACTTAATCAGTCAATTATTTTTGTTTGTTTATTAATCTTTAAGTCAATCAATCGATTAATTTCATCGATCGATTATTAAGTCATTCTTAAGTTAGACAATTGATTGAGCAAAGCATTGACGTAGTCAACCAAGTTAATTGCACAGTGTTTAGCATAATATTGTGATTCGCCTACAGTGTACAATGTGTGTTTAATCGATCCACAAATCAACTGCTGATTAATGCGAAATCAATCAATTTACTAATTCATAAATCAGGCTAAATCTATATAAGATGTTATAAAGATTTAGTGTTATGTTCCATGTTGTAAAGTAATCAAGGCCGATCTGATATAAAATGTATAATTTAAAACAGTTGCGGCAACAGGTATTAACGGCGGTGTAATCAGAGACGCATCTACATGTAAATCCCGGTGTAAACATCGATTTAGAAAATTCCAGCAACACATGTATTTACATGTATTACAATACATGCAATACTTGTCTCAAACAAGCAATTGTGCTTTCTGGCCCAGTGTTTGTTATGTTAATACGACCATACATCTCTTCCATAAAATATAATAATAAAATAGTCATATAATATTCACTCAGATAGTTTACCGTGTTGTTGTTGTTCACCCCTGACAAGAACACGATCTACACACTTATCACTCAGATAGTTTGCCATGTTCTTGTTGTTCACCCAGGAGGAGGAGAAGCACGACCTACATGAGTCACTCAGATAGTTTACCGTGTTATTGTTGTTCACCCAGGAGGAGGAGCACGACCTACATATAAGTCACTCAGATAGTTTACCATGTTCTTGTTGTTCATTACTGGTGACCTCTGGCAGAAGGAGGAGCATCACCATCTTATGAGTTATATGAGTCACTCAGATAGTTTACCGTGTTGTTGTTGTTCACCCCTGACAAGAACACGATCTACACACTTATCACTCAGATAGCATAACCCACATATGAGCCATTCAGATAGTTTACCATGTTTTTGTTGTTCACCCCTGCAGGAGGAGTAGCACTCAGATAGTTTACCATTTTGCTGTTGTTCACCCTGTAGGAAGAGGAGCACGATCTTCATATGCGTCACTCAGATAGTTTACCGTGTTGTTGTTGTTCACCACTGACAGGAGTAGGAGCATAACCCACATATGAGCCACTCAGATAGTCTACCATGTTGTTGTTGTTCAGATAGTTTACCGTGTTGTTGTTGTTCACCCTGCAGGAGGAGGAACACGACCTGAGCGAGGCTTTCAAGACTCGCCTGGGTCTCTCGACGGCTCCCGCTGACGATGAGATCATCCAGGAAGTGGCCGAGGTCGAGATGCCGGTCGACATCGAGACAGAGTCGACCCTCAGTAGACACAAGTTCTCCACGTTCGTCAAGAGTCATATCAACCCCGCGGCTCTGCCGTCTGACGGTAAAGTCTACTCGACGGAGCCTCACAGAGTTCCGCTGCTCGCTAAGGAGAACGATCTGGATAAGACTGCCTCAGTGGTGGCGTCCATAGCTATCAAGAGGTAGGGTGTAGTAATCAAGAGGTAGGATATAGCTATCAAGGGGTAGGATATAGCTATCAATAGTTAGGATATAGCTATCAAGAGGTAGGGTGTAGCTATCAAGAGGTAGGATATAGCTATCAATAGGTAGGATGTAGCTATCAAGAGGTAGGATATAGCTATCAATAGGTAGGATGTAGCTATCAAGAGGTAGGATATAGCTATTAAGAGGTAGGCAGGGGCGGATCCAGGAATTTTTTAAGGGGGGCCCGAAATTTTTTTTGGACAGTGTACACATTTTTGCTTACGCCCCGTCTTCTTCAGGACGAGATGCAACCAGAAAAAATGCTGTGTGGGGGGCTCAAAATTTTTCAGCATACTGCGCTCGGCTCATAGAGTGAGTATATCTCGTACCCCCCCCCCCCTCATACCCGTACTGAAGTGAGAGGAAAACCTAAAATCCTACATTTGTTTAGGAAAAAAGTAGGTTAATTTTTTTCACCTCTGAGGCTCTGGTGAAACTCAGCGGATCTGGACCAATTACAAAAGTGACCTAATTTTGGCGAAAGCTGGGGCGGGGCTTAAGCCCCTCGATCCCAGCCAAGGCGGTTTGCACCACTGTTCCGGGAGAGTGTTCACATTTTTTATTTACATCCTTTATCCTCTTATACAGTGGCTAAAGTGAAAATTGAGAGCTAGTGAAATGGTCAACATTTTTCGGGCCCCCCCTTCCGTTATATGGGCCCCTATTGGGGCCCATATTTGAAAAAATTACAGGTAGTCTGACTGTTCCAGTTCCCTCTTGTACCCCCCCTAACCCCCCTAACGCCCTGAAAACATTTATACCTAGAAATTGCATAAAAACAATTAAAATATAGTTTTATAAATTTTTATCGTCGGGCCTAAGGGGGGGGGGGCCCGGGCCCCCTGGCCCCCCCTGGATCCGCCACTGCAGGTAGGGTATAGCTATCAAGAAGTAGGATATAGCTATCAAGAGGTAGGATGTAGCTATTAAGAGGTAGGGTGTAGCTATCAATAGGTAGGATATAACTATGAAGAGGTAGGGTATAGCTATCAAGAGGTAGGGGTATAGCTATCAAGTGGTAGGGTATAGCTATCAAGAGGTAGGATATAGCTATTAAGAGGTAGGGTATAGCTATCAAGAGGTAGGATATAGCTATCAACAGGCAGGGTGTAGCTATCAAGAGGTAGGATATAGCTATCAAGAGGTAGGGTGTAGCTATTAAGAGGTAGGGTGTAGCTATTAAGAGGTAGGATATAGCAATCTAGAGGTAGGGTATAGCTATCGAGAGGTAGGTTAGAGCTATCAAGAGGTAGGATATAGCTATCAAGAGGTAGGATATAGCTATCAAGAGGTAGGGTAGTACAGTGTCAGCTTTCTACTTATCACTCAGTCAACAATAAATAACTGTTAACCAATCTACTATAGTGTTTTAAATTTGTTGATCTATACTCTATAGATACTAGTTTATTTTAGTGATTTTTCAAGAGATTTATGATTAAAATTACTCCTATGAATATACTTTCTCATTTACAAAGAGTGCTAAAAATTAATCAAACCCTTTTGCTATTTTATTACAAAATTGAAAATGCAAAATAAACCCGAAATAAGCCTAATTAGACTAATTATAATTATTGTATTTTTATTTTCTAATTTGATGCTAAGAAAATCCGAAATTATTAGATAAATAATTAATTACTTATCTACATTTATTTCATTCATATACAATTTGAGCAGCAATATTTTAAATTGAAACCTATTAACATAAATAAATCTTACTAAAGCTATTAACATAATATTATAGTTAAAAATGCATGAAAGACTTAAATTCAAAACTTTTAATTTTATTTCGTAAAATACCTCAATCAGGCACATCACTATCATTAATTAATTAAATCGTTCAATCAATGAACAATTTAAAAATTTGCTGACTGCTTAAAAGTAACATTTAAATACAGTGTATGCTTTCGTATTGAATAATGCACGTTAGTGTCCATGAGTTGCGACCAGCGCCTGAACCTCCTTTTCTTTAATTCCCTTTACTTTGGTCTGATTCTCTGGATTTTGGAATTTGCATCGTTTTTGGACCTTCTTTTTGCTGGCCGGCTTGATTTTGACTCAATAGTGCTCGATGTTGTCATTGATGACTGTAGCACTGTAATTGTTATTACTAATATTATAGATTCTGTAGAGACATTCCCGTTCCACCGAATAAGCCAGGAATTTACGCCACGGGTAACCCAGTAATGTCAATTCTGTACTACACTTTGGATGCGCTAAAACGGCGCAGAGCCATTTCCCCGCAGTGTGCCATCGCCCACACCAACCCATCCCGACGCCCCTCCGTCAACAGAATCAACTCGAATGAGGGAAATTCTGGGGGAAGTAGACCCCTTCCAGAACTTCCGGCCATAACAAGCGGGATTGAGTCACAGAAATCTAAATCCTCCACCGACAAGAAGGGCTCGATTAGAAGAATTTTCGGGGGAGGCTCGGTGAAGTCTACATCGGGTAATCCTGATTTCACGTTTTTGTAGATAAAAGCCTAAACAACTGGTAAAGCTAAGGTTAACGTCAGTTTCCTCACTCGAAAGCGATGTCAGTGACGGGCGAGCCCAGGATTCGAACCCCGCACATACTGATCCGCGGTCGAATAACTTACCGATACCCCCACTGCCTCCAGCCAAGATCCAGTATAGTACTATGCGTGATGTAAATGAGATTATAAAGGCAAGGGGAAACCACTTTTGAAGCCATATTTTCTTCAATCTATAGGCTACATATGTAGGGCCTATAGCTGTGGATAAGGCATAGCCATCTGTGGCGGGATTAACTTGTAGAGCCCGAGAGTGATCTGCGGTTAGCGCGGGGGGGGGGGGCTTTACACTGGAAAAAGGTCTCTACTTAAGATGATAGTCTATATAACTAACATAAACATAACTAGTAGCCCCTGTGTTGTAACCCCTGGGTTCTTTTTCCAAATACCCAGAGAAAGCTTTCTAAAAGAAACACTGATTTAAAACTTGTTTGATCTAAGGTGTACAATTAATTGCTTAATTGACAACCTGCTAGATTAATACACACAAACATTTGATCTACATGTATTAACTGTTAGCTCAGTTGAAGCTATACGCTACATAATCTATCGTCAACTGATTTCATTTTGAATTCATTTTGAGTTCCTAATCGTCAACTGAATTCATTTTCATTATACACGTAGGTAAGTCGAGTTCATCGAGGAAAGGCAGTGACCCTCAATCACCGGGTTCACCCACAGAGTCAGCCCCTTCCAAGGCACTGGTTGCCAGACGCCCTTCTTCAGAATCTTCGTCAGTGGTGGGTGGAACGAGAGCTTACAACATCGACGAGACGCAGGAGTTCGCTGACCTAGTTAGAATTATGCCGGTCGATGACCTTGACCTAGTTCAGTTTATAGTAGGTTTGGGAATATTGAGGAAAGACTTGCGTGATGAGATTTACTGTCAACTGAGCCTCCAGGTGTCGCCAGGTAACAAGTCCTCTGAGAGTTGTCACAAGGGATGGGCTCTACATGCTCTCTGTGCCGGTAGGTCATGGACCTCTGGATATATTATATATATATATATATATATATATATATATATATATATTTACCAATATTATATATATACAGTCGTATATATATATATATATATATATATATATATATATTACCAATATTATATATATATACAGTCGTATATATATATATATATATATATATATTACCAATATTATATATATATACAGTCGTATATATATATATATATATATATATATATATATATATATATATTACCAATATTATATATATACAGTCGTATATATATATATATATATATATATATATATATATATATATATATATATATATATAGGCCTATATATTATATACACAGAAGTTCATGGGTAAGTCCACATTTCTTGCTTAACTTCTCCATATTTTCTTAACTTTCCCGTTTTTGTTTCTGTTTGGTTTGCCGCTTTTGTTTTGAATCTTTCTTAACATTTTCTGACTGATTGATTGATTGATTGTATAAGCGATCGATCGACTGAATTGCTGATTGATTTATTGATTGACTGATTTTTTGATTGACTGAGTTATTGATTGACTGATGTATTATTGACTGATTTATTGATCGACTGATTTTTTGCTCAACTGATTGATTTATTGACTGATCTAATTATCGACAGGTTTATTGATTGACTGATTGATATTTTGATAACGTTTCTGATTGACTTACTGACAGGCTAGCTGTTTTATGATCTGATTGACTAATCTACTTTTGACAGATCTATTGATTAACTGATGTATTGATGAACTGATTGATTTTTGATAACTTTATTTATTGATTAACCGACAGGCTGTTATATGCCGAGTAATATTGAGTGACTGACCTATTGATGAATTGATTGATTGTTTGATAACTTTATGGATTTATTAGCCAACAGGCTGTTATATGCCGAGTAATATTGATTAACAGATCTATTGATGAATTGATTGACTGTTTGATAACTGTGTTCATTGATTTGCCGCCAGGCTGTTACATGCCGAGTCAGGAGCTGCTGCAGTACTACTTCTCGTTCCTACACGACACTGCCTCCAGCCCGTCGGCGTCATTCAAAGAGTACGCCGCTCAGACAAAGAACCTTCTTCATCGTACCAGCACGTATGGGCTCAGGTAACTGACGAATAGGTTGTAATGTGTTTAACGTCAAGGTTCAGAAGCACAAGGCTTCTCTTCAAGACAACTCGACATACTCGAGCTACCGTCACAAAGATTAATGTAACAGCAACAAATGCCACTGCAAATGTAACAGTAACAAATGTTACCTGACGAATAGTTAACTCTTTTTTCGTTTACGGTCTCTATGTATTGAGGTATGAAATTACGTCTAAAACTAGTGTCACAGGTTTTGTGACTTCCTCAACAAGTATAATATTGTTGAGTAAGTTAAGTTATTAAAAACTTCGTTTAGCGTGCCGTTAATCCCTATTCGGGGTCGACACGGAGGGGGCTGGATAGGAAATGAAACATTAAGGTCGGCTGTTTCGATAACAGCTGATAAAGTTAAGGTTGACGTCAGTTTCCTCACTCGAAAGCGATGTCAGTGGTGAGCGAGCCCAAGATTTGAACACCGCACATAGGCCTACTGATCCGCGGTTGCATATATTACCGACGTCGTCACTGGGTCCATCCTTGTCCATCCTTGCAGTTAAACATTTATTATAAAATTCCGTTTAGCTTGCCGTTAATCCCTATTCGGGGTCGACGCGGAAGGGACTGGTTAGGAAATGGAACATTAAGATCGGCTATCCATCGGCCTGGCACCACCAAGTGTACACGACTAGGTTTTTATTCGCTCCTCGGTAGAGAAAATCCCACGTCGCTATGCTGTCTCGAAATTGTCTCTCGCAGTCTCCCACCTATAATAAATTTTAAACATGTATTATAAGTGGGCAATTATAGATGGGTAGGCATAGCTTGTTTAGTAGGTATGCATGTAGGTAGAAATGTATGTATGCGAGCTGTTGGCAGGTAGGCCTATAGGTAGGCATAGGGAAGGCATGGTTAGATATAGGTAGATTCGGATAAGTGTGTGTAGATGTGAGTTGATATAGGCAGATATGGGTACGTATAGATAGGAAGGGAATAGGCAGCTAGGTAGGTATATATCGGTATTCAGAGGTATGCGTAGATATATAGATAGGCATGGTTAGTTATGGGAGAGGCATAAGTATATACATGTAAATTGTAGATAGATATAGATAGGTATATAAAGACATTTTTATGCAGAAGGATAGATATTAACATAGTTGATCATTTCACTATAATGCGTGTTTACTCTTTTTTTACCACCGTCTGAGGCCAGGAATTAACTGATGAATTGTTTTGTTGACCTCAGATACCACCCACCTAACTTCATAGAGTACCAGGCCGTGCTGACCCAGCGCAAGGTCATGCTGCCTGTGATGATGCCAGACGGCTCCATCCAGACCCTGGAAGCCGATGCAGCCACCACGGCCTCGCAGATCTGTAACAAGATCTCTGACGACATCGGTCTGAAGGATCAGTTTGGATTCGCCGTCTACATCAGCGTGTTCGATAAGGTTGATCCGTCTTTGATAAATTGAGAAATAGAATTGGTTGGAAGCGTTATGTGAATTGTTTTGTTAGAGTTGGTTTAGAGAGAGAGAGAGAGAGAGAGAGAGAGAGAGAGAGAGAGGGAGAGAAGGAGGTAGAGATTAAAACCTTAATTTTTCATCTATCGAAGTTATTTATAAAGGCCTAAATATCATTTACGATTTATAGCCTACAATCTAAGGCTTCAGGAATTTTTATGCATGGTCAAGCATACTAAATTTACAAATTGGAGGCGAAACTCCAAAGCATTAACTTAGTGATTTGACTGAAACTATTTGATCGATGTCGGGGCATGTCGTTTGCTTTTTTCTCCAGCCGTTTTCTCGTATCTAGCTACATTATACATGTAAGCTAGCTGCCTTTATTATGACTATTGCTCACCCAATGGAAAAATCTCACGTCCTTATATTGCGATGCTTACATCGCAAAATAGGACGATGCCAATTGTGATTAATGTTGCTGAATTAAATGGCTGAATAATTAATTGATTTTATTTAGCCTATTACTGTTAGTAGTAACATTTTAATGCTATACTAATCTAATATTGAATTAATTGTTTGACTGTCTAGGTTTCGTCGCTAGGCAACGGCTCAGATCACGTGATGGACGCCATATCTGAATGTGAACAATTGGCGCGAACAGCGGGGGGTCTGGAGGAATCTGCTCCCTGGCAACTTTACTTCCGTAAAGAAATATTTACGCCTTGGCACGATGCCAGCTTCGATCCAGTTTCAACCCGTTTAATCTACCAGCAAATAGTCCGTTCAGTGCAGGCGGAGGAATTCAGAATGCGCTGTGAGGAAGAAATAGTCCGTTTTGTATCCCGCCGCTGGTAGATCTTCTATATTACTTGAAATGAATACGATTTTTAATCACTTCTTTTAATATTTTGTTAGCGTGCATTGAAATTAAAAATTGCAGACACCATTAGGAAAGTGATCCCCGTGTTGTGTCCGGGTTGTTTGAAGAATTAACCAACCGGTGACTGCACATGTCGTAGAAGGCGACTAAAGCACTATTATCCATACCAACGTCAGAAAGGGCATTCAGTTGGTGAGCGCCTAGGCTTCAGAAATTGCTACAAATACTTAAACGAATGGAAAAGTCTCAAATAGGGGATTGGCTGGTGGTGTGGTGCAGGACAGAGAGGATTTGAGACAGTCTATTTGTATCCCGACCCTGGTTCAACTGGGATTCAAGGGAGGAGGATGATGATGATGATGACGATGATTAGGAAAGTGACGAAATTGTCTTTGCAGATATTAGAAACTGCTTAACTACAACTAGGGTGGCTTTATTGTAACATCATCTAGTTTATGTTTATACTTCACGGTTCTTAATGTAAAATAATTATCGACCTTTACGTATTGTGTCCGAATCACTGAAGATCACTGAAGAATAGGGCCTAGGCCAACTGTCAACTACATATGTCATAATGGCGACTAAGCCAAAATTGAGGTAGGCAAAGGGAAACCACTTCAGAAGCCGTATTTTTCAAAGTTGTGGATTACATGTAAACGTGGATGCTGATCCACGTTTACATGGATGATGAAAACGTGGATGTCTTTTGTGAAGAAATTAACTAATAGATAGGTGGATGCTGTTTGCAGAGTGTGGCAGAGTAGGAATAGGTTATAGTGTAGCTGTCACTCGAAAAAAACTCTAGAGAGAGAGAGAGAAAGATATATATATATATATATATATATATATATCTATATATATATATATATATATATATATAGAGAGAGAGAGAGAGAGAGAGATAAATAGAGGTTGAGAGAGAAGAGAGAGAGCGAGAGAGCAGAAAAACCAGAGAAACAGAGTGAGAGATAGATAGATAGATAGATAGATAGATAGATAGATAGATAGATAGATAGATAGATAGATAGATAGATAGATAGATAGATAGATAGATAGATAGATAGATAGATAGATAGATAGATAGATAGATAGATAGATAGATAGATAGATAGCTAGATAGATAGATAGATAGATAGATAGATAGATAGATAGATAGATAGATAGATAGATAGATAGATAGATAGATAGATAGATAGATAGATAGAATAGATAGATAGATAGATAGATAGATAGATAGATAGATAGATAGATAGATAGATAGATAGATAGATAGATAGATAGATAGATAGATAGATAGATAGATAGATAGATAGATAGATAGATAGATAGATAGATCGATAGATAGATAGATAGATAGATAGATAGATAGATAGATAGATAGATAGATAGATAGATAGATAGATAGATAGATAGATAGATAGATAGATAGATAGATAGATAGATAGATAGATAGATAGATAGATAGATAGATAGATAGAGAAGAGAAGAGATCAAGAAATAGAGAGCACAAAATCCAGAGAGAGAGAGAGAGAGAGAGGGAGAGAGAGAAAGAGGAAAGGGATAATTTAAACGTCTGTATTTTGACGGGTAAACCCTCACCACTGATTACCAACACGCAGGTACATAGAGCGGAGCTGCGGGCCGATGGGGGTAGCTAGCGGAGAGCGAGACGAGCCCCTCACGGTGTCTAGGATCGTCCCCGTGCTGCACGAGTACCTGCCCCGGGCCCTGCTAGTGGGGGGACGGTCCAGGGACGCCTGGGCCCAGGTCATAGCGATGACCTACGAGCAAATGGGCTTCACCGAGTGCAAGTTCTCTAGAACAGCGGTATCTAGTTTAATGCCTTTATAGACATAATTATTAACATTACGTACATAATTCAAATTAATAATAACGTTATTAGCATTGCATAATAACAAACTTTCTCCAATTTGCTGCGCTTTCAAAATACATTTAATATTAAGATTTCTAAGTATATATACTTCCAGTTGACTTGCTTTCAGATAGAGCGGTCAATCGACCAACCATAGATGACTCAACCGCAGAAGCTTTCTTTAATGTGGAAAATATGGCCCCTGATTTGGTTTTCCAAAGCCTTGTTCAGTTATTGCTAAGTCCTCTTTTAAGACATGAGCAGTTTACGATCGGCGTATTCTTCTCGGTGATGCTGACCTAAAAGTGGGCAATACTGGAATATAAGATTTGCCAAATATAACTGATGCTTCATTTTTGCGTCTTCTAAATTCAATAATAAAATATTTTAGATTCTGCTCTATTGCCTGATTTCTATGCCTAATATCTCTATAAAATCAATGCTCTCTTACTGAAACTGTAGCAATAATTGATTTCGGATTAAAGCACTAATTGATTGATTGATTTTGATTCATTTGTTGATAGATTTGTTTACTGAATGACTGGATAACTACTACATTCATATTAACGCATTTTAGAAATTTAAACTTTCTTGTAAATTCTCAATTTAATGCAAATAATTTGTAAATTGATATATATAAAAAGTAGGCCCAATTTATTACAACAGCTATGCTTGATTAACTTTGTAAGTGCCTGTTGTTGGAATAACGCTATCCCTGGTTTCAAAGACAAACATTCTGAAACAATTGCTACATATTATTATGCTGAATTTATAAATTGCTATTGTATAAATTACTGGTTTTTGTCCAACTGTAGATAAAAGAATCAGTGGTGGAGAGTGCCACGAGAAAATGGCCGCTACAGTTTTCAGGTTTATTTGAGGCATATCGTGTGGGGGGACCTCCCCTGCCTACAAATAGGGTCGTTCTGGCTGTGGGGTGTCGAGGCATCTTCTTCCTACAGGAGCCCTACCATATCCTGATGGGTGGGTAGCCCTTTTAGGAATATCAAACGTAATTATGGATTTACGTAATTATTTTTCATTGCGTATTTAACATATTTACTTTCATAACAAATTACATTGACACTATACTGCCTGACATAGATGAAAAAAACGTTTTTTTACGTTTTTTATATCTGTTAAAAAAACGCGTTTTTTACGTTTTTTATTTTTTATAAAATAAAAAAAGTAAAAAAACGTAAACCTAGTTAGGGAGATGTTCTAATTTTTAAGACATTGTCTATTCTTAATTTCTTACGTATTTAAATTTTCTTGTATTGATAATTAAAAACAACTGACAGTGTGGCTGTATGTGACCTGAAAGTATTGGTTTATATTTGTATGGAGTCGATGGACATACTTTAGAACTTTAGATTAAGTCTAGTTGTAATAAAATTGTTTAGTGTTATGGAATGAAGGCATGGTAATATACATGCAAGCCTACGTGCACGCTACTAAGGTATTTTTTCAACGTTTTTTTACGTTTTTATTTTTTATAACGTTTTTTATTTTTGGTAAGAACGTTTTTTTCATCTATGCTGCCTGATAATTAGCACAAGAAATTATATTTCTCTATTGAATTTAGCGCAATGGCGTTAACTTATACGTCACTCAATGTTGCCGTGGACGAATGTACAATGTCTTAATAGCGTAGGGGTAACGTCATGAAGTTTTAAATGACAGATCCTGAGGTGAATTGAACCCTCGTGGGTTCGAATCCCAGCCGCGCTGATCTGAGAGTAAAATCTCGGACATTCACTGGACTGGTTACACGGAAAACGGAATAAATTGCCTAACGGTTTAAACATGTGGTAATAAAAGTGATAGATATCAACATGGTTGATCATTTCATTATAATGCGTGTTTAGTTTTTTTACACTGTAATAATGTCGCCACATATAATTGCAGGCCTGCACTACTACGAGATTGTCGACGTGGCCTTTCACCCCGCCCCTGCCGCTGGGCAGAACAATGCGGGCAAGTACGGCAGGAGCTTAAGTTCTGCTTCTGAGGGTATCGTTAAGCAGTACGCAGAGCCGAGCGGTAAAGAAGCCGTCACAATAGTGTCTATCTCAGGCGTTCAGTGGACGTTCATCAGTCCCAATGCTGAGACTGTCTCTCGATTACTCGGTAATATTACTGGACCTATCTTTTATTAGGCCTAATTAATTAAAGGATTAACTCTCCATTATTAATTAATTAAGGATTAACTCTCCATTATTAATTAATTAATAAAGGATTAACTCTCCATTATTAATTAATTAATAAAGGATTAACTCTCCATTATTAATTAATTAATAAAGAATTAACTCTCCATTACTAATTAACTAATAAAGGATTAACTATCCTTTGTTTAATTCACTGACAGTATTCCCCACATGAATTTATTTATTTATTCTTTATTTATTTTTTTTATTGTGTGTTGTAATGTAGACTATGTTAGTTTGTCACTGTTGTATTAATTTGCTGCCTTTGGGTGAAATAAAGATTGATATAATAGGCCTATATATATATATATATATATATATATATATATATATATATATATATATGTGTGTGTGTGTGTGTGTGTGTGTGTGTGTGTGTGTGTGTGTGTGTGTATGTGTGTGTGTGTCTGTGTGTGTAATAATAAGCATCATCTTCCCTTGAATCCCTGTTCAACTAGGGTCGGTATACGAATAGAAACATTTCCATTCGTTTTTGAAATTTCTGTAGCAATCTTTGGAGCCTAGACGCTCACTAACCGAATGCCGTTTTTGACGTTTGTTTGGATCTTAGTTAGTACTTTTTTCGCCTTTTATGATACGTGCAGTCTACGGTTGATTTATTCTTCAGTAACCCTGGACACAATACGGGTAGATCTATCTTTTAATCCCCAAAAAACTAAGTTAATGAATGTTTTATGTTTCATCAATACATGTTTATGACAGTAACAACCCAACAGCTGGTAAAACCAATGTTAACGTCAGTTTCCTCACTCGAAAGCGATATCAGTGACGGGCGAGGCCAGGATTTGAACCCCACACATACTGATCCGCGATCGAATAAAGTGTTGTTGCTATATATATTTGTCAGGCACGTTTATGACAGTGTTGTTGTTGCTCTATGTATTTGTCAGGCACGTTTCTGGACGGATTACGCAGGAGATCTCGGTGGGCTGTGGCCATACAGGAGTTTGTATTGGAAGACAACACGAAGCAGGAAAATGGCACATCTACTTTCAATTTACGACAGGTAGAGATCTCTCTAAATTATTATAAACCTGGATGCTGTTTACTCTATAAGAATTTCATTCTCTCTCTCTCTCTCTCTCTCTCTCTCTCTCTCAATCTCTCTGTGTGTCTCAGCCTATTTTTAATTCTCTCTCTCTGGCTAAATTCGTCTGCTGTTCAAGGTTCAAGGACCTTTCAGTTTTTCTCTCTTTTTTCTCTCTCTCTTTCTTTCTCTCTCTCTCTCCCCTTTTTCTCATGAGTATGGCGGACTATTTAAAGAAGAACAAAGAATCCATTGTAATGTTTACAGCGGTATCGTCATTCAATATTAGGCCCCTACACAGACTATTCTTGAAAAAATCTAAATCTAATTGAATAATTAATCGATCGATGGATTGATGGATGGATTAATCACCTGATCGATTGATTGATCAAAGATTGGCTGATGTATTAATCACGTGATCGTTGGCTTAATCACCTGATTGATTGATTGATTGATCGGTGATTGATTGAAGGATTAATCACCTGCATGGTGGATTGATTGATAAGTGATTGATTGATGTATTAATCACTTGATTAATTGATTGATCAGTGATTCATTGATAGATTAATCACCTGCATGATCGATTGATTGATCAGTGATTGATTGAAGGATTAATCTCCTGCTTGATCGATTGATTGATCGAAGATTGATTGATGGATTAATCACCTCATCGATTGATTGATAAATTGATTGATTTATTCATCACCTGCGTGATCGATTGATTGATCGGTGATTGATTGAAGGATTAATCACCTGATTGCTTGCTGGATCAATGATTGATTGATCAATTGATTGATTGATCATTTGATTGATGGACCAACGATTGATTGATTGAAGAATTGATTGATTGATCAGGGTGATGTTGTTGAGTTGATGGACGAGACGAAGCAGAAGGGACTGAGAGAGGATTGGATGTATGGACGTAGTCTCACTACCGGTCAGACAGGAGGCTTCCCTTACGACTGTGTCTACATCTTCCCCACGTGCTCGAAACCACCTGATGAGTTTCTCGTGAGTTCTCTCTCTCTCTCTCTTAGTGCACTGTCTACTGGCAGGTCCATAGTATATAACGCCTCCTTTCGGCTGGAACCAGTGGCGATGTCGGTAGGAAACTCGACCGCGGATCAGTATACGTGCGGGGATCCTGGACTCGCCCGTCACTGAAATCGTTTTCGAGTGAGAAAACTGACGTTAACCTTAGGTTTTTTACTCTAGAATCCCAGTTTAATTAGGGTCTGAACTTAATTTATAATTAAAATATAAATAAATTATAAATGAATAAAGTTTAATAACAATTGCAACGATATATAATAAACGAAATATTTGAATACTTAAATTAGTTATCTAAACTAATTTTAGATAAGTATGGCAATCGATTAGCTAATTGATTGATTGATTGATAGGCTGTGCTCTCTCAAATGGGTATGCTAATCGATTAGCTGATTGATTGATTGATTGACAGGTTGTGTTCTCTCAGATGAGTAGGTTAATCGATTAGCTGATTGATTGATTGGCAGGCTGTATTCTCTCAGACGAGTATGTTAATCGATTAGCTGATTGATTGATTGATTGATTGATTGGCAGGCTGTGTTTTCTCAGATGAGTATGTTAATTGATTAGCTCATTGATTGATTGATAGGCTGTATTCTCTCTGATGAGTATGTTAATCGATTAGCTGATTGATTAATCGATTAGCTGATTGATTGATTGACAGGCTGTTTTCTCTCAGATGAGTATGGCTGATGCCACAAGGTTGCCACGTAAGAGGGGAGCTCTGTTGCTCGCTAAGGATGGATCGTCTGAAAACAAACGTGACCACAGTGCTATATAAATATAATAAAGATATCATCTAGAATCTAGAATCCAGTAAACTGAGCCCATGATGTTATGTAAAATAACAAAATTTTAATATGATATGGAGTCTAACAAGCTGTCTAAAGACTGTCTGTATTTAATCCATATTAGTAGATCAATCAATCAACAACTGAGATGTTGTCAGTGTTACAGTCTTCGCATACTAATGGAAGAATCATAGCTGTCTTGTTACAACGAAAACTAAGTACACCCCTATAAATGATCATGATAATGGTAAAATTTAATGATGACGTTGAATGATGACGTTGAATGATGACGTTGAATGATGACGTTGAATGATTTTGTGCTGCTCATGATAAGCAATATTTTATCTTGTAGCACAGCGATTTATTTTTTTTTTTTTTTTCATCAAACTTTAAGCTGGTATTAACAATTAATCGAATTTATGTTTAATTTCATTCATCTAATAATTAAATACATGGTAAAACGCAAATGTTTGCTGTTTTCTTTTCGTCTTCTCCTCGAGATTTTAGTACATGTTATTCTTAGAATAGCGCCGATGGACGCTATAGCTCGGATTTAAGAATAACCTTCCAAACACAGAGGTTTTATTCAATCCCGTCAGTAGGCGCTCATCTTTCCAAAATAATTACGCCTCCAAATACTAACCGAGCCCGACTGCTTATTTTCGCTGATGACGCGTACGTTCTAACAAATGTTGCAGTCCTGATCAAGAGATCATCGCTGCCTCAATGGATCCAATCCAGGGCAAGCATGTCAGAGAATAAGATTTTCCTCAATCAGAGGACCGTACTATTTAACTCTTCATTCCATATTTAAAAAATCAATTCAAAACAAGCAAGAGAAAGAGAGAGAGAGAGAGAGAGAGAAAGATATATAGAGAGAAAGATAGATAGATCTATGTAATCCTAATGGCGTTTATCATTAAAGTCAAATCGTCTATGTTTATCATAAAATAATATGATAGACGAAATCATATTATGTGATGCTTAATCATATCGTTTTCTAAATTATTTTAATTGTAAATTATTTTTCATTATTTGATCTCTTATATCGTTTATTATGTGTTTGTTATATTCCGTATCTAATGCTAAGTGCTGTATGGACTATTTTTACTATCTCATATAGTAAACTTGCATTTTATTTAGTTTATTATTATTGAATTCATTCCGTAAAGCAGTATCGAAGGCCGATTTCGGCCAGGATATTGCAATACCTAATACACATACCTTCTTACGGGGTAGATAGGAGAGTTTTCTCAGAGAATGACGCCCCTACCCAGTAAATGTTAGTCGAAGCTGAGGAAGGCATAGGGGCCCACCTCGTCATAAGCAGAATCCACCAAGAATAATTGTATATTAGATGATTTATGGTCCACTCGTTTGTGGACAAAAAAGAAAAAGTACAACAGATAAGATTAGAAGCGTTATATACCATGGACCTGCCAATGGGCAGTGCACTAAGAGAGAGACAGAGAGAGATTGCAATACAAGTTGTCGTAGTTAATATAAACACTGACCGTACTAATCTGAGAATTGGCAGCTAAGTTGATGTACGAATTAGAAAACGGACTCAAAAACAACTCACACTACGTTCTCATAACTTTATCGTCACAATAGAGCGACATACAACGGCGCAAAAATAAAAATAAATACAGACAAAGTTAAGAAAAGATGAACCGAAATAAAAATAACTTCATTTAATTAATAAAAACCTTTAACAGATTGTAGGCAGGAATGGGCCAAAAGGCAGTGTTTTCCCAATGCCACAAGCCTGCATTGAAACATCAGCATCATCGTTATCTTCATCATCATCATCATCATCTTCCTTGGAATTCTAGTTTAGAAAATTTAGGTCGGGTTTTAGAATTTGTTAGAAATTTCTGGAGTCTAGGCGCTCACTAACCGAATGCTAGCTTGTCCTGACATCGTCTTGAAACTTAGTGCTTTGTCACCTTTTTGACACGACCAGTCCACGGCTGGTATATTCTTCAGCAATCCGGACATACAGTAATACGGGTAAAGCAAACAGCATCAACCAATTCGAAAAATGTTATCCTATCCGAATAATACAAAAAGTTTATTTTCCAGCCAAAGATTCTTGTCTTTAATAAACAATTAATAATTGTTAAAGTGGAACATTAAAGCGTTATCATTAAATAATACCAAGTTATCATTAATGAGTGGGAGGAGGGGGGGGTCTAGTGGGAGAACATGTCACTGAATGACTAAAATCTCTTTAAAATTTAAATTCTCATCTCATCTTCTCATCTTAGCTCAATGTCGCTTTTCAGCTAGTTTCCTAACTAGCAGATATTGGCACCGTTCAAACTGGCACACAATCAGTAACTGGAATACACTAATAACAATAATAATAATTATTATTATTCGGCAGTTGACCTGACACTGAATATAGCACGTTTTAGATGATGGTTCTCTTGTACAGCGTGGAACGAGCTGCCTCGCCTGATTTAATAACAACAACAATACGATTGGAGTGCTACTGTTGTCCATGACAACATCGAACACTGTGGAACCAAATTAAAACCGATGAGCAGAGTGAGGGGTCCGTAAACGGTGCAAACCAAAATCTGGGTAATCAGTCCAAGGAAGGGAACTAGCGGAATGGAGGTTAACGTGATGGTCTCAGGTCACAGACATTTGTTGGATAGGAAAAGTCGAAGAGAAACGCTTTCAACCGACTATGAAACTGTTTGTAAAATAGGAAAGGCTGATCTAGAATAGATGAGGGGGGGTGCAGAGTTTACCCATTTAAACTGACAATTTGTACTCTGAATGTGGTTTACAGTGTGGTAAGCACAGAGACATTTACACAGATATCTACGCTTAGATTCTCTTAGAGCGTTGCGTTCTGGAGTTAAGGGAATAGAGATTTTGGCATTAGCGAAACAATGTGGCGTGGCTATTAACTTCATGGTTAACCGTTATGATTATATTGATCAAACAGTTGATGGCTTCAGACTTCTACTTTTTAATCCATGGCATAACTAAATAAATTTTCCGGCTATAAAACTAAACAAAAGCAAATTATCCTATCACAGATAAAACGATTTTTAAAATCGCTATCATCGCCTCTTTTCAGCCGCTTTCTTCTTCATTATCTGCAGTCGCTTGTCGGCAGTCGCCAAAGAACTTTGCGCCAATTTCGACGCCGATGACGTGGCAGTACTGCTACCCGTGGAATTACCAACAACGGAATTTCCCACCGATGTCTTAATACTTCCCGGTGATTTCTGATTGGTCGATGAATCTACAATAGATTTAGAGTCCTTTCCCGGTTGAACACTTGAAGACGCTTTCCCGTTACTATCCGACACTGTCTTTGAACCGTTTTCACTGGAACTATTCGATGACTTAGCCACGCTATCGAATATCCCTCTGTTGGATTTGCTATCGTACTTAGACGTTTTACTCGACGAGTCGCTGTTGGATTTTGAAGTTGAAGATTTTGAGGAATCTGAGTTGGATTTGTTGTTGAGGTTGGCAGCCAGACTGGCTAGTCCACTAAGCCCTGACCCTTGACCCCCATTGCCTCCACCAGGGCGGGAGCTCCCCCCCGTAGAGCTGAATGTTGAGCCACCCCCAGGCTATAAATAGAAAGAGCATCGAAATGAATATACTAGTAAATTTATGAATCTCTAAAAAAAGGTGTTTATAATATTTGATTTATGTATTATAAAAACTGGTGTGATAGTTGGTAGCACGTTTACTGTAGAAGCAGAAGTTGTGTCCGGCTTGTTTGAAGAATTGGCCAACCAATTGAGCTTATGATTTTAAAGTTTCTGTTTATGTTTTAATTAAAAAGAATCAACATTATTTCATTTGCGGCTTAATCTAGGATCTTATAGAGCACAGCTGCAGTGATAAGTGATAATACATATTATTCAACAACTTGTCTCACAGCTATCACCATTCGTTTTATCTGAATGTAAAATTAAACAAGCAGGGTTTTAGTGTAACGATTAGAATGTTCGCCTAGGATAATTGGCAACATATAAGGATGATGTCATTGATGTCCCCCCATGACATGTCACTATAAAATGATTCACCCCAAAAGTTCTGAAAAAATATGTGCCGAAGAGAAAGCAAAAAGATCATAAACGGTGCAGATTCGGTAATCAAAAAACCAGGTAAGATGAAAAAAGTAGAAAAAATAAACAATAGAGACATATACGAACCTTAGTGGTGTCGAGTCGTTTGAACGGCAAAGTGATCTCAGTTTTAGACGTTTTACTACTAGTGCTGCCATTTCCCGTAGCAACCGTATCCTTGACAACTGAGGTTGATGATGTCGTTGCCTTGGTAACCTTCTTTGGTGCTGATTTGGAACTCTGTCATAATTTAATAGCATTGAATGTCAAATAATTAAGGAATGATCTTAATACACAAATGCTCGACCTCGTACTTCCGTATCAAACATAATAACAAATACAGTATATAACATGAAAAACCATAATCAATATTTAAATATGATATAAAATATTTGTCATATGCAATCAAGAGAAAAATAGAACTTGTCATCATTATCATCATCTACCCCTGAGTCCCATATTAACTAACAAATAAATATCAAGAGATTAAACTAAATTTTTAGATAAAATTATAATTTTTACAAATAAAATCAGATATTAAATATCAATAGATAAATACAACTAAATACCCAAAGTAATTCTCTACTGGAATAAAAATTAATCAAGTCCTACATGGAAATGCCAACAATGTAGTTCCTTATTTCAACTGAATAAGGTTCAGTTACTTTCTCACACACACAGTCTCTCATTCTCTCTCACAGCCAAAGCTAGGCTGAAGTTATGAGTAGATATAGACATTTCTTCTAACATATTGATATTCTATCATATTGGCAAACTCATAACAATAATAATAATATCAGTCAGTAACTTGTATTAATATATCATATTAATAACTCATATTAATATATCGTATCATATTAGCAACTCCTATAATCACGCAATATCTATCTATGCAAGCTACAGCAATATCATTCCTAGGAAATCATTAGACGGCAGCATACGCTCACATGTTTCTTCAGATTCTTTGAACAAGACTGGCAGTACCAGACAAAGCGTGGGTCAGACAGAACGTCTGTGACGGGCGGCTTGTGACATTCCTACACAGACAACAAACACCACGATAAACAGAAATATATTGACGAAAACTTCCACAGCAGAGTCTCATCCAAAATCTAAAGTTATGCTTAACGAACATTTCTGTTTCTGCTGTTACATTTAGCGAATATATCTGTATTCGCTGCTAGAAAAAGTTCAATGGCATTTCAAAAACTGTGTATGCCACAGTAAGCTCTGTCGAGTTGCAGCGGCATACACATATTCTGTAGAGCTATGAGGCTTCGTGTAACAGGTAAGATACTGCAGCAAATTTTTCTACCACATAATCATGGTTTTAGAGCACTTATTATTTTATTTAAATAGTTTCTGTTTGTGTTTTAATTCTAAAGAATTGAATATTATTTCATTCGTTATATTCTAGGATCCTTCACAGTTCAGCTGCAGTGATAAATGATAATATATATTATTCAACAACTTTTCTCACAGTTATCACCATATGTTCTATCTGAATGTAAAATTAAAAAAGCAGGGTTTTGGTGTATCGGTTAGGATGTTCGCCTAGGAAGAAAGTGACCTGGGCCTTTGGCTCAAAGCCCAGGTCAGTCAGCAAATGACGGATAGCCCCCGGGTCCATAGCTTTCGAATCTTGCTGCCAGTTGCCGGTATCAATAGCAAACATATGATTGACCAAGGAAAGAACTGGAAATAACTGGACAGGACTTGCAAAGCAGTCTAATTTGTATTAAAACAAGCATGTAAGTGCTTTCTGACTTAGCACTCTTCTTAAAAATACCCATATCTTACTGGCACACATAACAATAAATAAATACATTACAATCTAACTAGAGCAACATTTAAAAATCAAACCAACTTGACTATGATACTAATACAGCCAGGATCAGAAAGCAAACAGAAGAGAAGGAAAAATATTAATAAACCAAAGAACCAGAATACGATAAAATGGCGGTACCTGGTGACAAAGCATGTGACACTCCTGACACTCTAGTAGCTGATTGGTTGCTGTAAAACTCATCGTTCTGCACAGTATAACAAGAAATTTACATCAACAAAGTTAGATAATCAAGTATTGATTAACTATAATTATCATGTGATTCAAATAGCTGAGTTAGTATAGCATAGATTTAGTGTCCAACCATATTTTTATACATAAAACATATTCTAAATCAAAATTAACTAATTAAAATGACGTCCCTGACATCATCCTTGTATGAGAAAACGGACATTAAACCTTTATAATTATTATTATTATTACTAAAATACAGCTCACTCATCATGGATAACCGGTATAATAACTAAATTCGTATTTGATCTGAAAGAATCATTGAAATTTGTATAGTTCTCTAACAAAATCAGTAACTGCACATTTGTCTAATTTCTGATTTCTAGTTAGTCTTAATATTTGTATAGTTTCCATAGAAAATTGAATAATGTTACCAATGTGGCTTTCAGTGTAAAAAAACACAAAACAAATGAAGTTTAGAAACTAATTCTGAACAAATCAACGGAAAACTAATTAAAAAGCCTTGGAAAACAAACAAATAAGTGAGAAACATGTACAAGTGTAAGTATTAAATAGGAGATAATTATATAAAGTCTCTCATGAATTTTTCTAGTACTACAACAAACTCATAATATGTTGGCAACATAAGTATAAACATTTTGGCTAGATTGTGCAATACACTTAGTAAATTACAGAAAGTTTTGCCGTATGCATGCATGTCACGACAAGCGTAAACATATACGCGACATTTTATCTACACGTAGAATAGCGTAAGTTAGGTCTTATCAACATGGTATTGTACAATAAAATAACACATTACAGTATCATCAGTATCATGGAAAAGTCTCAAATAGGGGATAGGCTGATGGTGTGATGTAGGACAGAGAGGATTTGAGACAATCTATTTGTATCCTAACCCTGGTTAAACTGGGATTCAAGGGAAGATGAAGATGATTACAGTATTATCAGCACTCGTAAACAAAGAAGAACATGAAAAGAGCAGCGAGTGAGAGAGAACATACCGGCACACGGCACACGACAGATTGCTCAGCTCTAATTCAAAATCTTCTGATGAAGTATCCAGCTGCAGCCCATCGCTTCCAGCTGATTCCACAGCCACGCCCCCACTCTTAGAATTGTCCTCGTCGCCACTGATTTCTGTGTCGCTATCACTACCACTGCTGCTCTTTACTGCCGAAAAAATATATTTTAATAATAAAACTATTTATAATTTATATAATTTAATTTATAATTTAAAAATAATAAATAATTTCAATATAATATATTTATACAAATAGAATATATTTTAGCAAAGTAAATGATCTGAAAAAGATTCTTTCATATTATAATAATTCTATTTCATTCTTGAAATATAAGAATAAATTTCAAGAAAATCTTTACCACTGAACTCTAGAGCAATCTTATATATCACTCTGCATACAAATTATTGATTTAAAAGAAAACGAAAACTGCTAGAACTAATATTTCTAGCAGTCATTTATAATTACACTTTTCACCAAATTTTATTTTAAAATTTACCTTCTCTTTTTCCAGAATTTTTCGCATTTTTTCCAGTACCAGATGATGGGGCAAAGTTTGTGGCACTCGACCGCTCTCTGTCTTCTTTGTCGTCTGCAACTCCTTTCTCCGCTGTACTGCCCCGGGATGAATTGCGACTCGATGAGTAAGTCACCTGAACAATCAGATTATAATGTCAATGAATAAAGAAAATAATAGGAACATAATAATAGTCTCTTCTTCAGTGCACTGCCACGTGGCACGCTCAAGGTACATATTCCTACTCCAAGTCTGCTTTCTAGCTCCATAAGAGCACTCGTTAGATCAACCAGTTAATCCCTTCACAAAGTCTATGCCTTATCCATACCATATGCAGCCTATAATAATAGTATAGTGGCAAATTATAAAATCAAACACTGAATAACATATTATTGGGCATATGCGACCTACAATTCTCATAGATTTAAGTCCGGCTCACAGAATACAAATACTCATCATTGCCCCATTTTAACTGGGCTTGCATGCAAGGAAAAGCTTGTGAAACTTAACGCAGCCCGTCAATCCAGTGAGCTTCTGGCTGAAATAGCTAGGCAATACTTTACCAGGACTTTAAACTATTAATAATAATAATAGTAATAGTAAAGGTTTAACGTCCGTTTACACATCCAAGGATGATGTCAGGGACGTCCCCACAGCACACATCACTACAGATCAATTTACCCAGACCAATCTCCAAAAGAAATGTGCTGAGAAGTAGGGTTCTAAACGAAAGAGAGTCCGGTGATTTATCAACTAAATTAACAGCTTTTCTACTAACTAGCACGTTAAGTTGATCTGATTGCATTCAGTTATATGTGACAAACCTGTGGTGCAAAGAATATATCTTCCTCGATCTCTCTTAGTCGCTCTCTAGGTTTTCCTTCCTTTGTCTCTGCTTTGGCTTTCTCACCACCTGATCCAGATTTTGACCCACTGGCACTGCTACTGCTGCTGCTGTTGCTGCCAGAAGCTGGCTCTTGTTTGAACTTCTTTGACGAAGGCTGAGAGTCGGGGAGGAGTTCTGCTATCTCCTGCTTACACTATAACAATCAATCAATCAATCAATTAAGTAATAAATGCAAAATGAAAATCTATTTCATCCACCAATTAGAGCAGCTCTGACCCAAGTCAAGTTTTAAGCTCTCACATGAAAAGCAACAACATTACAATCAAACCATAAATCAGTTGTATTTTAATGTCTGCTTCCATTACCACCATTTCTCTGTTAAATCAGACTGAAAACTAAAGAAAATTAATTTAAGTAATTTACAATTTCTTAATAATTATATTAACAACTAATGACAATTAATAATAATTATATTAAAAACTAATGACAAACTTCTAAACAAGGAATTTAATATATTTACAATATTAAATTACTATTAGGTCTATCCCAACCCAGGTTAAACAGGGATTTTAGGAATGATGATGATGATATTATTATTAATTTATCATTATAGCTCAGCATTTTTTGTGTTTATCACAGGGAAACTTGACATGAACAACCAAAAGAATTTCTCATACGATAGGTGTATAACAAAAACAACTTAGAACTGAAATCCTTTTATTTTTTATAAATTAAGCATGATGGGGAAATTGATCATAAAAGAATAAAAATTGTTTTTATAATGAAAAGACGGAATAATTAAGGTATCACTTAAGTGATCAGTAGCAAAAAGGTATATCTCAAAAGATAATTTAGCAGCAGTTCAGCGCAACACAATAAGTATGAATTGCTTCAACCTTTTCGAGAGCTTCTTTGTCCAGTTCTCGCTTTCTCGACTCGGACACATCTTTCTTAGAATGTCTTGACGAGCTGGACGTCTTGCTATCCTGACTGTCATCACTGTCTCCTACCTATGAATAATTGAGACATAAGAATGGTAAAAGTGTGATAGGATTGCTAATAGTGATAATCAGAAAAAAGGACACAATTAAGTAATTATATATTTAAATTTCGAAAGTAGAAATATTAAGCTCACTCACAGAGAATACCTATTACAATATTAGAAAATATTTGACTTGCATAATGTAAAAACAAAAATTATAATTTGAAGTTGGTTAACAGTTTATATTATTGCAGTAGCATTAACGATGGTGGTAAGATGTCATGTAAAATTTGTATTAAGCCCAAATTTTTGGGGCATACATTGCATACAGGGTATGCATGTGCCTCCCCCAAAGAGGCCCCCTCAATATTGAATCCAGGCTTCGCCATTGCTATTGGGCTGTGTAGGAGTATGCTTAATTACATAAGGACACCTAAGATATAGGAACAAATATACGCATTCTCAATTTTTTTTAAATGTGTACTGCAGCAGTGGTTCATACTGAGAAACTAACCTTCTTGTTAGCTAGTTCAAGCTTGCGTTGTTCCAGCAACTCTTCGTAAATCTGCCTTAACTGCTCTGTAGATTCCTTACTTTTCGACTGAAGGAGCTTCAATGACCGAACAAACAGCGGATCTAGATCGCTTGAAGTCATGACCGTCAATAATTATATTAATAATAACCAAATTGTTATAGAATTTATAACTTAAGGGAAATATAAATGACAATTAATATTTTTATTTCAGAACACATCCGTCCGCATTATCCCACCTCCAGTCATCAAATGAATCAAAACACAAATTCAACGTAAATTTATGTAAACACGGCGACGATAGCGTTGCCATTCCACGTTTTCGAGACTCTTTTGTCTCTGGCTGCTAGACTTTGAGCAAATCCTAAAAGTTAGAGAACAGCAACAACACATAGCATGACAGCATACTGGCTCAGAAACGAAGAACTAAATCCTTTTTATGCCTCGTTTACCAAGTACTTAACTAGCAAAACATACTTTAACATTTTCCTGTTTAAGATCAATTTATCTAGTACTTTATCAATTTATCTAGTAATTTATCTAGTAACGTCATGAAGTTTTAACTTTCGCACAGTTTCTGAATGTCTTAATAGCATAGGGATAACGTCATGCAGTTTTAAATGACAAATCCTGAGGTGAATTGCAACCTCGTGGGTTCGAATCCCGGCCGCGCTGATCTGAGACTAAAATCTCGGACATTCACTGGACTGGTTACACGGAAAATGGTCTAAATTGCCTAACGGATTAAACATGTGGTTTTAAAAGTGATAGATATCAACATAGTTGACTATTCTCTATAATGCGTGTTTACTTTACTTTTTTACTTTTACCGAATCAATAAACTGCGATCATCTTTCCCGGCTGTGCGATTGATCAGTAGCAATTTTCAGAAATTTCTTGCGCGTGCAATTTCTTTGTAATTCATAGTTCACATATATGTTATATCTATGTTTTATATTTAACATGGCACAGCGTTCAGCATTTGTAACTCTCTGACAAAAAATACTCCCATATATTTACTCAACGTCTAGATTTACTTAGTTTATAAATATGTTCCGTGTATTTTTAGTTAAATTAAACCAAATATTATGATTGACTTTGCTGAAGCCTAGCTTCATAGAATAAAGAATTTCTATGTAATAAATAGTATTGATAGCTATGATGCGGCTGTAGATGATTTGGTAAAGTTTAGCTAGGAATTATTAAAAATGATTATTTCATTCACGCTTTGTGTTTAATATTAATAATAATAATCTCTCTTAAATTAATTTAATTTAATAGAAATACTATTGAAATATTATATAAAATATATTTAATTTCTTCTATGTCTAAATTTAATTTTAAATTTATGTTTTAAAATTAAATTATTATTAATTAAAAAATCATTAATCTATCGTTCTCATTCCACTGCGAAAATACGCCGTATTTAAGTTTTTCTGAAATCTTCTATGTGATATCGGCTGATCTGCACTCAGATCTCCCTCCCGTCTCGCTCTTCACCAACTCCGATATCATAGAAAATTGCTCCCCACCAATCAGCTGACTGCTGCGCTCCCGCCTCATTCCAGCAGCATGAGGCTGCTGTTGATGTAGCAGTGGCAGACCAAACAGCTGCTGATCAGATCTCGTGGGAGCAGACTGAGCTCTACCAAGAGGCTGTATCAGAGCATTGATCTCCAGACTGAACGGATGGTTGACGTAGAACGGAGAGAGCAGGTCAGCCGTGGGTTGAACGTAACCATCTTGCGGCGGCTGAGAGGTGTCAGTGTCAGGACGCAGAAGAACCTGAGGGGTCAACCCAGCCGGTGAGCTGATCGGGTTCTGCGGCTGGTGTCCCCTGAACTTGGGGCACCTCACTGGGGAGTCAACACTCGCAGTGGCCAGGCTCGAGAGCTGAGGCCCTGCCCCTCGCAGAGGTTTGTGGGTCGAGGAGTGTGTTGGAGGCAGGGAGCCAGATGATCCTGGTGAGCTCACAGAAAACCCGATATGCTGTCGATCAAAGCTCTGATGTTGTTGTTGCTTCTGGAGATTGAAATGAAGCACCCGCTTAATCTGAGGCCTCCACGACTGCATCTTCTTCTTCTGTTTCATATGAAGTGTCTGACGGCCGTGATGTGATGGAAGTGCAATGTGATGGAAGTTCTGCACTGAGGCAAAACTACAGTTCAATACTGGCGAAACACTACCACTACACAGAACTCTCGAGGTCAGCATCAGCAAATCCACGTCGTAGCTGACTTCGTAAGCGATAGCTGAAGATTTGTACAGCGACATATTCCCTATTGCCGCATCATAGCTATGAAACGAGTTTCAAACTTCAATTAAATAGTATTGATTATAAAAAATATTCTAGAACTTTTCCTCGATTTTAGTATCTTAAAAACTTCAAAATTCTTTAAAAACTCTCTGAACTAAATTTGTGATTTTGGCATTTGCACCGTTATGGGCCTTCTTTTTGTTCATCGGCTTGGATTTATCTCAATATTATTTATCTCAATATTAATTATCTCAATAATGAATGGTTAGATTATTGAAAATCACATTTATACTTTGTTTGCACAAATAACCAATAAGCTCGCTCTGTATAGTTTGTTAGCATACATCTATACACATATAAATGAATATGCATGTCTAAATAGCGTAGGGGTAACGTCATGAAGTTTTAAATGACAAATCCTGAGGTGATTTGAATCCTCGTGTGTTCGAATCCCGATCTTATCGCATGCCGCGCTGATCTGAAAGTAAAATCTTGGACATTCACTGGACTGGTTATACGGAAAATGGTCTAAATTGCCTAACGGATTAAACATGTGGTTTTGAAAGTGATAGATATCAACATAGTTAATTATTCACTATAATGCGTGTTTACTTTACTTTTTTCACATTGTATATTTAATTCATTTCAGTTTATTTTACTGACCCAGATAAAATCTTTGTTTACAAACATAGTCGGATTAATTTGCCTTCTTTAAGTGAGAGAAGAGTTTATCTCAGGACTAGTATAATAATAATAAATAAATAAATAATATTATAATAACACACATTATAGTGAAATAATGTGTGTTATCATTATTATAATACTAGTCTTGAGTTAAACTCTCTCTCACTTAAAGAAGGCAAATTAATCCAACTATGTTTGTAAACAAAGATTTTATCTGGGTCAGTAAAATAAACTGAAATGAATTAAATATACAATGTGTATTCATTAAGACGTGTATAGATGTATGCTAACAAAGTATACGGAGCTTATTGGTTACTTGTGTCAACAAAGTATAAATGCGATTTTCAATAATCTAACCATTCATTAAGAAGTTTGCGAATTCTATTTGACATACAATATACTTGTCCATAGTTTGCGACCTGCACATAATATAACCTTTTCTTTAATTTCCTACGTTTAGAATTTTTACTGGAATTTACAACGTTTTGGACACTTTTGTTTTTTGCTTGTTGGCTTGGATTTGATAAAAATCGATGTTGTCATTGAGAGAGAGATATATATATATATATTTATGTGTTTATTTCAGCATCAACACCAAATCAATGGCAAATACAAATAGAAATAAACATCCAAGAGAAATAAAATAAAATAAAAATTCCCAGAAACACAGGGTTTCAAACAGTCTGTAGAAACCAGAACAACGGCCGTCAGGGAAGATGATGCACATCTTATCTAGCTGACCACCGTCTACAACTATATTAATGTCAGGTATAATGCAAAATCAACTGAAATACACACTTTAGCTAAGTAACAACTCTAGCTGGACATTAACACACAAAAAAACCAAAAGTTTAGAAATTTACAAACCATCAAATAATAAATATTTGTAACGTTTAGTGAATTCAGCTAGGGACCTCGAACTGCGAATATCAGGAGGTATTTTGTTCCAAGAATTGATATACTTACAAACATAAGATTTAAAAAATTCGGAAGTTGTTCTAGAACACAAATAATTGGTCTCAGAGAGCCTTGTATTATACACAAACAAGGTCTGATTATCAATAAAAATACATTTCATGGATACTGACATAGTCAGATCGGGGAAATTAATACATTTAAAAACAAGTTTACCAGTATGTAATTGGAGTAACTGAAAAATTGGTAATACATTATAATTCATATAAAGTTGCTTAACATTATGAAACTTGTGTTTATTCTGTAAAGTTCTTAGTATACGGTTACATGCAACATGTAAAGGTTGAAGCAACTGTTTGGTTGTATTTGCATAAACTTCAATTCCATATTGTGTCCTTGATTGCACAATTGAAAGGTATAAATTTCTACGACAATTCATAGGAATAAAATCTCTACGATTGTATAACATACTATTAAAATTATTAATTGTACAGATTATTGATTTAATATGATCACCAAATGTCAAATTTTCGTCTAGTGTTATGACTAAGAATTTGGTTACAGATGTTCTATTAATGCAGTTATTATCAAGGGATACAGTTAAATTGTTAGTTTGAATAAGAGCTTCATCGTCTTTAGTGGGGTAGAATACATATGAAGACTTAGAGCAATTTACAGTTAGCTTGTTACTTATAAACCATTTACTTATTTCAGAGCAAGCTAGATTCGCAGAGATAAACAAGTCATCTATAGACTTATGTTTAACAAACAAATTAGAATCACAGTTTAATGGACCCAAATGTACAGACATTATGAATATCATTCATATAGATTATGAAAAGTAAAGGTCCTAAAATGGAACCTTGAGGAACACCAATACCAAGAGATAACACACTAGAAATACTGTCACCAATTAAGGTGCATTGTTTTCTTTGAGATAGATAAGAGTTAAGCCAATCATAGACAGTACCACGTATTCCATAAAAATGTAATTTGCGAAGCAGAATGTTATGATCAACAGTATCAAAGGCTTTTGAGAGATCTAAAAATATACCAAGTGTCTTGTTTTTTTGCATATGTTCAGTAGATAAAAAATTAACACAAGAGAAAAGAGCATCAGTGGTAGAATGGCCGGATCTAAAACCAAATTGATTGACATTAAGGATTTTGAACTTATTTAGAAATGTAGTAATGCGTTTATGCATTATTTTCTCAAATATTTTACTTAAATTATTAAGGAGGGAAATTGGTCTATAATTTTCCACTAAGTCATGTTTACCTTTTTTATAAACAGGGATGACCTTCGCTAATTTGAAATTATCAGGAAGGTAGCCTAATTCAAACGATTTATTAATGATAAAGGTAAGAGGGTTTACAATGTAATAAGCAGATAATTGTAAAATTTTACTGGATATAGAGTCGTTGCCAGTAGAATAACTCTTATTCATGGAATGAATGAAATTTAAGACTTCACTGTTGGAAGTTGGACTTAGGAAGATGGAGTGTGGTAGAGCCCTATTAAGAAAACTCTGATATGGTACATCATTTCGTGGGATCGCTTCTGCTAGCCGTATACTATTTTGTATAAAATATTTATTAAATTCTTCTGCAATATCCTTGTTATTTCTAATAACACCAGCATTTGTAGTTAAGTGATCAATAGTCTGATTCTTGTTTACACCACGGTAACTGGTAATATTATTCAAAGTTCTCCAAATGTTCTTAATTGAATTAAATCTTGTGTCTAGTTTATTTCTATAATAACGTTGACAGAAGTTTTTGATATCCTTATCAAGTATTTTTTGGTAATTCAGATAATTAGTTTTATCAAGAGGTAAGTTAGATTTTTTGAAAGTATGGTATAGATTGTTATTTATTTTAATTCTAGACTAACTCTTTAGAGATCCAGGGTTTATCCTTATATGTTTTACGAGAGCACCGAATTAAAGGAAAGCTTAGCTCAGAAGCAGCAATTAAGGAATTCGTTAGATGAGTAATAGCCTCATCAATGTTAACCAAATTATAGATTGGTGTCCAGTCAGTTTTTGAGAGATGGTCATGAAATTTGTTAATGTTTTGAGTGCTATAAATTCTAATGAAAGGGCGATCACAGTAGTTAACTCTTTCATTTTTAGAAACCAGTAGTACAACATTTGCATAGTGATCAGTAATATCGCTTGTAACCGTTAGGGACTTTACACTGATGCCTTTAGTATAATCAACACCGAAGTTCGCGAAGACATGGTCTATTATGCTACACGAGTTATTAATACAATGCGTAGGAATTAACGAGAACGGCATAAAGTTCAAATTGGACCGCTCATTAAAATAGCGATCAATGAAATTTAACGCACTAAATTTTAACAAATCAATATTTACATCACCACGTATAAGACTCTTTTCTAAAGGTTTGCATATGGAGAGGAACTTGAAAAGTTTATCAAAAAGACAGTAGCAGATTGACTCGGATGTCTGTAAATCAAATAGAGTCTAATTTTACCATGCTTAAGTAATATATCAGCGACCAAGAATTCAGCTGTGTTATCAAAGAAATTATTATTATTGGATGAATCAATGATGTTAAAGGTGATAGAATTATGGATTAATACAGCCACACCCCCAGGTTTTTGTATAGTCGGGGGGCAATAAACTTGTAATTAGGAAATACATAATCAAAAAATTGTAAATTAGTAGACCAAATTTCAGAAAGTAATATTACATCAAATTTATTTTTGTATGAATTTAAGAGATCTATGAGTTTCTTATAATTGGCATTTAAACTTGTAATGTTAACATGAAATAACGATAGATTACAATTTTTATATAGGTCGTTAATAACATCATTAGAAGATTCTGGAGTGTAATAACCAATTTTGGCATTGGCTATTAAATCATTATTAATAAGACCATTAAGGGTAATAGGAGTATAGACAGACGCCATTGACAGAGATACAAAGAATTACATTATGTCAAAAGGTTAATCGATTCGATATATAATGTACACAAATTAAACAGAATGTAGATTAACTTGACTTTAGAGTTCTTCAGAATATATTGCCATTCTCTAACAGAACAGTTCTCAGGCCAGGTGCTCTCATCAAACATGATATCTTTATATTTTATGTCGCATGAGATGATAAAGTCAGTGGATTTAAATTCCTTACCATCCTTTGCTATACCAGATAATTTCTGACAATAACAATCAGGGATTCCACTGCTCCTTAAGATATTCCTTAAGATCGTCTATTTCCGTGTTTTTTCTAGCCTGCCAGCAAAGATTGTGATTTTTTTGCTACGGCTTTTATTTTGCTGTGCGCACAGAAAATCCTTTTTCCAGTGATGGATGCTGGTTAAGATCTACGCCGCTGAACCACTATATATAAATCCTCCGACACATCCTTTGAAGGCGCATTAGATGGGGGGAGGAACAGTTTCACAGATAGAGGGTGGAGGGGAATGAATCAAATTCACCCAGCTCTTATATCTAACCCCATGTTTTTGTTTTGAAGTACCACCTGAGTTGCTGGGATTTGAGTGAGTAGGAGGATTGGAGGTGCCTGGATTACTGTGGGGATCAGGTATACTCTTTGCCTGAGAGAGCTGCTCCAGTTTAGTTTCTATGAGACCAACTTGTGCCGATAAACTGGTAATGGCAGAGGTCAGGTCCGAAAATTCCGTATTAACAGCTTTAACTGAGCGGATTCTTGTTAAGTCTAGAGCACAAAAGCTTGGAAAGACTAACTTTTTTGTTGACATGTAGTCGAAGAGGTCCAGAATGTCCTCCAAATCCAGTTTGATTTTATTATCCCCTGCCCTTCTCGCGATGAGACGTGGGATTGGTTTCTCTGTAGCGCAACTGTTATCCATTTCTAATCCTCGTAACTTCTCAATTGAGCTATGTAGTATTACTTTAGCTTGTGAAAGTTCCTCTCTGGAATACAATCCTATGATTTTATGTAATAAATCATTCCTATGCATTGAGTTAAAGTTATTCGCTATAAAGCATAATGTTTCGCTTCTAATATATTGCGTAGCCATGCTATCAAAGTTCGCATTATTAACAATAGCCATGCTAGCACACAACCGTTCGCTTCGACAGACAGTGAAGGTATGATAACACCTATCATTGATGGTAGGTGAACTCTAACTTTTTAAAAATATTGTTAGTTCACGAATTTGAACTTATACTAAACAACGTTATATTGACTGGTATTTGAACATTTGTTAACTATTTAACCTAACGCATCTTTTATTCATTAATGCATCATGATAACAATATGCAAAACTGTGATGTGTGATGGAACTTCTAAGTCTTACTTTCGAGGAAAGTTTTATCTGGTCACTCTGTACTTGTAGTATGCGATGAATCTTATTTTCCTGCCTAATGTATATGCCAAGATGAATTAATTATTAATTTAATTGTTGTATATGCTAAGATGATTTAATAGTTAATTTAAGTTTTTTACATATTAAGATTAACAGATTTTTAATGAAACTGTTGTATGTGCTACGATTAATTGATAAAAACTGTGGTTAATCAAATGTTGTATTCTACAGGTCTTAATTATTTTTGAATTTTTTAACTGTGAGCCTATAGTTGCCCTGAAAAATGTTTTTGCTAATTGGCTATGACTGGTTTCAAATATTTTTTAGAAGTCTTAATTTTCAGATGGACTTTGTGTTAAGCTGCCTTAATGTCAAATAAGGATTTGTACACATTGGCTGCCTGTGCCAGTTTTGGAGTGCTTCTCTATGTGCTGATGAAGATGTCTCGTGGCAAGAATCTGGCTTTTAAAATTGGGTAAGGATTTGACTATAAATTTGCATTTGAAATTTGTACTTTTAAGTTTATTCAGAATTTGTTACATAGCCATCCTCTTATAGAACATCTCGTAGATTTAGAAATTAGAGATTGTATGGCACTGTGCTGCTGACTGTAAACATGAAATGTGTTAAGTGAATTTTAAACCTTTGAAAACTTGTGAAAACAGATTATCGAAAATATCGACTTAGACAAATGCTTAGCTGAACTATAAACATTTGATACATACTGTAATTTGATTTATGGACTACAATGTCGTGTATTTTGTTACTTTTTCTTGTGTAGATATTACCTCTACACTAGAACTTCGCTGGGTTATATGTATAATCAGCATAAACTGACGAAATCCAGGGCGGAGTTACAGGGGCGGGGCCATTCTGTCACTCAGCCACTCACATTTGGAGGTCCTAATTTTGCTTTTGTACAAGTAGGGACTGTGATTTGCTTTTTAGTGGTAAGGCATAATATTGTGTTGATGCCACTTTCATAGTAAAATTAGTTATGAGAAGTGTTACTATTGTGTTAATGTTGCTAATATTTTCTTGATATGGTAATTAATGTAATTTTATAATTTGGTGTTATTGCTTGCTTACATTATTGATTGTCCTTGAAGGCAAAATTAGGTCTAAAAATGTGTATAGAATTAGTACTATTAAAATGGGTTCTGTATGTAGTTTTTGAATTTCTTTATTTAATTTCCAACCTGCTAGAATACATTTTGTGCAGCAAACTGATGTCTTAATGCATTTATCAACTGTCTATTTGTACTCTCTCCAAAACTACCAGTGGAAGTCAGAAAAGAGTGGAGGCATTATAAGCCACGGACCTGCCAGTAGGCAGTGCACTAAGAGAGAGAGAGAGAGATACAAAACATTAATTATTAACAAACTGTATGTTTAATGTGCAATTTCGCCATTGCTCTTTTCAGGTCATATAAAGCGCAAATTCATTTCAAACTTTTTGCATTAGTTATCCTCATTTTGAGCAATGTGTTGACTTTGGTTATTCGTGGTATTATATTATTTTCTTGTACATTTGAATACATTTAATGTATTCAAATGTACTGAATATTTCCAGTCAGTCAAATTATAGTTCATTTTCGCTTGCGTCATCTTATGGGCTATTGGAACAAAGTGTCTGTGACATTGTACGTTACAGATTTGACGATACACACAGTGCCCTATGGTAGTGATAACTATGCCTACGTGGTCAGTGATGCTATGGATGGATCTACTGTACTCATTGATCCTGCTGACCCTGTGGCTGTCCAGGTGATATGATATAATTCATTGATCATCATCATCTGTCAATGCTCCCATAACGTAACTGTTTTTTTGAACTGCTGAAATTGTTTACCGCTACTGTTTAATAACGCTTAGATAGCTATATGTGACTTTAGAGCTCTTAAAGAAGGATAAGTTTGCCTTGGTCAATCTCTTTAATGTTATCTTATAATTTTCAATCTTGTATTTTTGATTTTGTGTTGAATTTCTGCCTGTATCTGTTGCATTGCTATGTGATCTATCATATTGCTACAGTCTGCAGTTTGTCAGATTGATTATGGAAATAAAAGGAATGGATTATTACTCAACTTCCCTTGAATCCTAGTTAAGCTGTTGTCGGGATATGAACAGATCTAAACTTTTCCATTCATTTTAGAAAACTTTGTTGCTATGAAGTCCTTTATTCGTGAACGAGACAGCTAACATACTACAGGTGTCGTTAAGTAAAATAGTGCAGACAGTAAACCATAATGCAGAAAATACTAACCAATTATTACAGTTATTAACACTGTTATTTCTGGAGCATAGTTGCTCAACAACAGAATGCCCTTTTGGATGTTGGGGTAATTGATTAATACAGTCATCATCATCATCTTCTTCCCTTTAATCCCAGTTTAACTAGGGTCTGGATACGAATAGATTTGTAATGGATTTATTTGGTTAATACATTAATAAATAAAAATTAATAGTTATTAGATTAATAATTAATTGTAATAAAGCTTTAGCTTCATTTAAAGTAGATTTGTTGAATGCAAATGATATTCGAATGATTATTTTATTGCTTATTGAATGAATATTATTTCTGAATTTAGTCAGATGATGTTAATGTTGTAGCTTTGTGTTGTATTGATGATTATTCTGTATTTCTATTACAGGATGTGCTTAAAGAGAAGAAACTACAGCCTTCTGTTATTCTTACAACTCACAAACATTGGTAGGCGTTATGCACTTGTATTTTTATTTATATAGGATGATGGGGAAGGGGTGCTAGATTAGATGGAGAGGAGAAAGTGACCAGATCTGAGTGAATAGTTTAATCCTCACTTTGTCATGTCTCAGATCTGAGTGAAGAGTTTAATCCTCACTTTGTCATGTCTTTCTTTTGAAGTAGTGAGATAAATCTCATTTAGCAATAATGATAGAATTGCTATTGCTTAGCATGAAATTGGAACCTGCAGACTTTGTTCTGGACAGAGACTTGAGCTGTATCATTATTAATTGTCATGTGTTCGCATCTGATTACAATTAAAATTATTAACTGGGTGACTGCTTGAGAAGATTGTGAATTTAAGCCCAGATCTGGCTTCCACGTCCTATGACTTATTTTTAGTCAGACTTTACTTTTTCTGCTCTTTTTCTTAGTTTATGATTTATCATGCTCGATGTTATCGTGGATGAACGACTTTTACACTCTAATCGTTATGTTGTCGTCTAGTAATAGTTAGAAGTAGATGAATGATTATTGCCACCAGAATATTATATCGCAGAGTTTTGAATCGCCTTTTTGTGTCACGTACTTTACTCTAAGTTTAAATAAACTTCATTATATTTGCTATTTCTATTTCATTATAGGAAATGTAATCGAATTTACTAGTCTTTACTATTTTATATGTACTGTGTCATTTTGATTAATTCACACCACGTTTTGTGTACTGCAGGGATCACAGTGCTGGTAACTCACAACTACGTCGATGCTACCACTCGCTGGTTGTTTACGGGGGAGTTTTAGACAGGGTACCTGGCAGCACGCAGTATGTTATGTAGCTTTTCTCTACTGTTCTGTCTAATGTCTTGTCCATGACATGCTTTAGCTCTCATATTATCAACAATTTAACATTTATTTTCTTCACTCATCATCATCATCATCTTCCCTTGAATCCCAGTTTAACTAGGGTTGGGATAGGAATAGCCTGTTTCAAATCCTCTCTGTCCTACATCATATCGTCCATCAGGTAATCCCATATTTGAGATTTTCCATTCGTTTAAATTTTTGTAGCAATTTCTGGAGCCTAGGCGCTCACCAACCGAATGCCCTTTCGGACGTTGGTGTGGATCTTAGTGCTTTAGTCGCCTTCTACAACACGTGCAGTCACCGGTTGGTCAATTCTTCAACAATCTGGACACATCACGGGTTTTTCTTTCTTCATTACTTCATTAACTATGGTATTTTTAAGAGACTTTTCCTTTTTGTGGTAGACATGTAGTTGATTAAAAATCTAATAAATACTGTGATAGAATTTACAAATATTTTTTATTGTTATCATTCTGTTCATTGTTGGCGCAGTTCTGTGACAGATGGTGAGAACATTGAATGCGGGAGGCTGAGGTTCAAATCCTACCACACCCCAGGCCACACAGTTGGGCATGTAACCTATGTGCTAGAGGGCGCACCATTCACTGCACCTCTTTGCATCTTCAGTGGTGATCACATGTTCGTTGGTGGCATTGGTGTGTACCTGGTGGTTTATTGTAATTAAATGAATTTGAATATATTTACCCGTGTTTTGTTCGAGTTGACGAAGAATAGACTGACCGTGGACTGCAGGTGTCATGGAAGGCAATAAAGAGAGAGAGAGAGAGAGAGAGATATGTTTATTAGATCCAAACACAGCATATACCATACAAAATGAAATAAAGCACTAAGATCCAAACCATCGTCATAATGGGCATTCGGTTGGTGACCGCCTCAAATTCTCTAGAAATTGCTGCAAAATTCTCTAATCCCTGCCCCAGTTAAACTGGGACTCTAGGGGAGATAACGCCGATGATGAATGAATTATAATTATATGCTATAACATTTTAATATATAATTATTTCAATATACTGGATGTAATTAAACTTAACAAAAGACTATTTAACGTATTACAGGTCTGAGGCATTATATATCATGGACCTGCCAGTAGGCAGTGCACTAAGAGAGACAGGTCTGAGTTGGTAGAATATCGGTTAGATATCCAAATGAGGGTCTCTAGGGGCATAGTTCAAAGTGATTGCTTGCCACTCAGTCATTTACTGCTTTTTGGACAGAAAAGTGATGTTAAGTTAAGCATTACATATCCTTTATAGGGATTATGAAATAAAAAGATAAAGTTAATTTCAACGTGTGGAATTGTTTACCTCAAAATGTCCTGCTGGTTCGACCAGATGGCTTCCTATTTAGGAATTAAGAACTGATCAATTGTGTGATTTATTAGTTGAGTGATTGATCAATTACTTAATAGATTGATTAGTCAATTGATTGATTGTGTGTGTAGGTAAGTTATTTGAGGGCAGTCCGGCTGAAATGCTAGAGTCACTGGATCGCATTACATCTCTTCCTGAAAATTCACTCCTCTTTCCTGGTAAATAGTATAATTTAAATAATTATAATTATTTATTATATAGTAAACACTAACGATACACGTGTATACAGCGCAGTTTCTCAGTTCAACACTAACATTGACTGTGCTGTATGTACAGTCAATGTTTAACACATGTTTCTCATTTCAACTCTAACGATACACGTGTGTACAGCACATCAATGTTTAATGATTGCTAGGATATATTTTATATCACTTAAATGTAAATATATCCTTCCTCTCATTGCAGAGCTCTTTGACAATTACAGAGCTTTTACAATGACCATCTGATCGGTGAGGCAGTGGATTACAATACACGTATAATTCTAGCATTAGTAGCTTTTGAAATATATAATGTATAAAATTAAAAACGAAAATTCAGCAACCAGTAGGATGTTTTTTGGGTATTTGGTTGATTGGTATTATTTTAGTTGCTTGTAATTTGAATTTAATTTAAATTTAAATTATTTATTTATTTTATTTTAATTAATTTTTTAATTAATTTTTAAATTTATTTATTTTAAATTTTGGTATTATTTTAGTTCTGCATTTTGATCTCAATTTGTTGAGCATATATTTCCAGGTCATGAGTACGCTTTGACTAACCTGGAGTTTGCTGCCTCACTGGAGCAGAACAACGAGGTTGTAGGTAATAAACTGTCAGCTGTGCAGGCTCTCAGAGGAAAGCGTCTGTGCACGGTAAACTAAAATGTCTTTTATAAGTTGTGACATTCTATTTAATGTCCTTTAATGACATTAAATAGAATGACATTGCGTAATATGTTTTAATGATATTAGATAGAATGACATAGCATACATAATATGTCCATAATGATATTAGATAGAATGATTTTATATAACATATCTTTTATAACATTAAATTGAATGACATTACTCAATATGACTTCAGTTACGTTAAATAGAATGCTATTGCATAACTTGACTGTAATGCCATCAAATAGAATAACATTACATTGCATAACATGACCTCATTGACATTAAATAGAATGGCCTTGCATAACATGGCTTCAATGACATTAAATGTATGATCTTTATTCACCGAAATACATGGAAGTATAACAGAACAAGAAATGAAAAATAATGAACGAACATAATAACCGAAACTACGGATTAACCATTAAAGAGTTTACAAATAGAACGACATTATATAACATGTGTTTAAGGACATTAAATAGAATGGCCTTGCATAAAATGGCTTCAATGACATTAAGTAGAACGACATTATATAACATGTCTATAATGACATTATTTATTTGAAGCTATTCTCTGGTCTCAGTTTGCTGCTGTGAACTATTTCTCTCAATTTTTATAACTACATCATTTTTGGCGCGCATGTTTATACTGTACACAGTGAATTTTATATATTGTATTTTTAATAACATATCTAATGTACTGCGTTGACGTCTCTGACATCATCCTTGGGTGAGAAAACGGACGTATAACATCTAATTTATTGATGCTACCTGACTCCCTCATCTGTTTTGTGTTGTATTAGCGATGAGTGCTCGTCCTCAGCCAATGAACCTGGAGTCCTAGTACACGTCAGACTCTGACGTCCTATACCAGTCTCTGAAGTCTCTGATTATTATTATTATTATTATTATTATTATTTTTTTTTTTTTTTTTTTTTTTTTTTTTTACCCCGGTGTAAAGAACCTGGGGTTTGATAAAAACGATTCAAGCAATACGTGCTGAATCGCCGCCCGGCTACTCGAGGTCATCAATCGGCTTAAAAGAATTGTTGAAGCAGACTGCATTAAATCTTTGCAAAGTCATGGAAAGCCTTTGCCAAAGAAAAGATGTCTCTCGCTTATCGCCGGTTTGCTCTGCAATAAGTCTGCCTATGCCATTAATAAAGTCAACTCCTTCGGGATTCATCGGGCCCATGGTTTCAATAGCCACCGGAACAACTTCATATCCTAAGGACAGATCACGGTATTTATCCAACTTCCTAGAGGCGGCATGAACAGCAGCACCACCGGCTGTGACGAAGTCGTATTCAGGTAGGAGTTTGCCATAGTGTCAATGACCGTGACGTCCCAAACGGCACATTTACCGTTGCACCAGGGCACTAAAGTCATGCCGTCCGGACGCTTGCCGTCTGATCTGGACAACCCACTTGGCTCCTTAGAGGAAGGGATGCCTGCTCTCGAAAGTGCTCGCCATATTATGTCATTTAAATTGTGATGGCGAGACATTCTACCTGAGCTTCGTTTGCAGGAGAGGCCGTGGAGACCTAAAGCGTCGACTTCATGACCGCAGGGGCACATGTGAGGCTCGCAAGTTTTCGCCCCTAAACGGAAACTAACAGCTACTCGAATCGCCTCATTGTCTAAAAATAGCCCCACAAGAAGCAACAGGGAGAGCGTGAAGCCAGTCGCTGCTTCTTTTGGTTGATACAGCTAGGAGTCGTGCTCTGTCTACTGCATTGGACTGGGATTCTAACAGACTGTTATAAATCCGATCCACTATAGGACGGTCCCATGATTTCTGGCTACTGACTGAGGTAGAAGGTGGAGCACTGGAGGTGAGGCTTTTTGACCAAACTGACAACGCAACGTCAATGGAACTATCGGCAGAAAGGGAGCACTTATGAAGGATGGCGTCTTGCAACTGCCTCGTTCCCATCGCTGATGCCAAAATGGCTGAAGGCGCGATATGGGAAACAAGACGAATTCCAAGACCACCCATGCTCACCGGTAGACTGGCTTGCTGCCACTGCAAAACAGACAAATCTGCGTTGATAACGGCGCATAAGCATTGCCTAAGAGCCTCGTCGTAATCTAAAAGCCGATAATAATAATAATAATAATAATTATTATTATTATTATCATGAATGGCTAATGTGGATTTAACGTTCATATCCTCGTCCATCACTGACGCGAGGAAGCTGCTTAAGTCCAGATCCTGACAGAGAGATCGATTCCACCTGACACGAGCAATTCCCCGTTCCTGTCAAATGTGACACACTGCACAGCGTCCTCATGACCCGTTATTATTATTATTATTATTATTATAATTATTATTATTAAATAATTATTATTATTATCTTTGCATAGATTTAATGCAGTCTGCTTCAGCAATTTTTTAAAGCCGATTGATGACCTCGAGTAGCCGGGCGGCGATTCAGAACGTATTGTTCGAATCGTTTTTATCAAACCCCAGGTTCTTTACACAGGGGTAAAATAAAATAAAAATTATAATTATAATTATAATTATAATAATTATTATAATTATTCTTATAATAATAATTATAATAATACTAATTATTATTACTATTATTATTAGTCTTAAATGTTGTTATTAATATTCTTACTCTTATTCTTCTTTCTTGATCCACGCAGAGTCCTACAACGTTGAAAGAAGAGTTGAGTTACAATCCGTTCCTGCGAGTGTCTGACCCTGCCCTTGTTGCGAGCCTAGGCTCTCAGAGGGTGGAAGGGGAGAATAGTAGGGTGAGTGTGCTGGCTGAGTTCAGGAGACGTAAAGACGTGTTTAGATCTTCCAAACCAGCAGCCGATTAATTCAGCTGTACGAGATGTAATCAATTCAATCACTGCCTGATTTAATATCATCGTCAGTTCCTTGCATTCTGTACAGAACATAGGGCGGCAACATTCCTCCATTCGTTTCTATCATCAGCAATCTTCACAGCGTCTTCACATGAAATGTTTAATGCTCTCAAATGCTTGTTGATCTTATTTAGCCAAGTACTTCTAGGTCTTCCTCTTTTCCTTTTTCCTTGAGTTGGCTTCCAGTTAACTGCAGTCTTTGCGTATCTATCCTCAGACATGGGCCTGATATAATAACTTCAATCAAACTCGTGCATCATTCCTGATTAAAGTTATGGTAGTATAGTATGTGGAATTATAATGAAGAAGATGGCTCTTATAGTGAAGGAATGATTCATCCTATCTATATGAAAGAATAAAAACTCTATAAAATATTAATAAAATCTAATAGAAAAGGGTTCTATTAGATTTTATTAATATTTTTATAGAGTTTTTATGGCACGGTATCAAATAGGCTCACAGAAGTGTACTAAAAATATTTCATTCGTATTTTATATTTCATAATTCATAGTGTATGAGTTTAGTTTTAAATATTTCATAGTATTTTAACATTAACTAACATGTAGAAATGATTTAATCTTGCTGGCAGTTTTGTTTTTGAGAAAATATGAAACTTTTCAGGTTTTTAATTAATTTTAACTTGCCTATGGTTGCATATTCTATTTAGTTAAATGCAAACCTAGTTAATTAGTGAAGCTCAGTTTCCTTTTTTGAAAGCATAATTAAATATCCTTTAAACCACAATTTAATTTCTTGTTTATGATCAACTGATTCATTTTTCTTTAATGTTTATTTTACGAGTATCTGCAACTGTTTATTGATAGTTTAGTGAACAATTTATTTATCTGATGTCTGATAGACGAGACAATGATTGAATTTTGGTTAACGCCCATTCAATTATTCTGTTGGCTGCTACGTGTGGTTTATGCTCTCGAACAAAATTTATTTATTTTTGATAGTTTATTTTCTTCACTTCAAATCTAGCATTACTACATCGGCCTTAATCAGCCCACTCTATACGAGAAATTGTTCATTTTATATCTTTCGCTACTTCTTATTGACGACGGACTGTTAATTAAAGATCGTTAATAAGTCAAAGCAAGTGTCTCGCATTCATCATCCTTGCTCTTCATGAATAGCTGCTGGTTCTACCTTGAATGAAATATTTGTTTAGGATTTAATTGTTAACTTAAATTTGTATAATATAGTTGTCATTTTCTAACAAGATCCAAACCAACGTCAGAAAGGGCTTTCGGTTGGTCTAGACTCCAGAAATTGCTACAGAAATGTAAACAAATGGATAAAAATGAATGCCTATTCGTATCCCGATGCTTGTTAACTGGGATGTAAGTGAAGATGTTGATATTTGTCATTTTCTGTCGAGATTCTTATTCAGTGTAATATTTATAAATATTTGATTATTTAGATAATTGATTTACTTGTTTGTTGACCATGAACTCCGTGTAAATAACTGTACTTTGCTGTTGGTCGGGAATAGTATTATTTGTTTTCTATCATTTATCAAATTTCATGCATTCTTCATCCTTTACCCATACTGTTGGGTAGTGTTGAGTGATGCAGCCTTACTCAAGATTATTTGATATTTTTTGCTAAAATCAAAAGTCGATAAAGAAATATGTGTACTGAACCACTAAAGGCGTTCTGTGATTACAATAGAATTTCTAAATTCATCGGTTGCCTTTCAAATGATTAGTTGACTAGTTGATATCGGTTGCCTTTCAAATGATTAGTTGACTAGTTGATATCGGTTGCCTTTCAAATGATTAGTTGACTAGTTGATATCGGTTGCCTATTCAAATAATTAGTTGACTAGTTGATATTGGTTGCCTATTCAAATAATTAGTTGACTAGTTGATAGCGGTTGCCTAGTCAAATAATTGCAATTGGTTACCTTATTGATTAATAGGTTGCTTAATCTGTTAGTTGGTTAATTAATTAATAAGTCGATTGATTCGTAGAATATTGATTATCGAGAAGTTTATCTGCCTGACCTATCGACTAATCGGTTGTATATTAAAATCGAATTTTAAAAACTAATCTATTGGCTAGTTAATCGATTGACTAATCAAGTGTTCTGTTAATCAATCAATCATTCAATCTGTAGAAGGTGATGATTGAGTAGCGAGAGGTATCTGCCAGAAGCTGAATAAGTATTGACTATCAATTGCATCAATACCTAATCGGCTTGACAGATGTCTAACGCTTTCAGCATTCAGTGGCTCATTGGTTAGAGCGCTTGGTCTTATGTCTAATGCTTTCAGTGGCTCATTGGTTAGAGCGCTTGGTCTTATGTCTAACGTTTTCAACATTCAGTGGCTCATTGGTTAGAGCGCTCGATCTTAAGTCTAAGGCTTTCAGCGGCTCATTGGTTAGAGCGCTTGGTCTTATGTCCAACGCTTTCACTTATCAGGCATTCAGAGCGGTCGATTAGGACTCGCAGCCAAGCTACAGTCTTTTGCTGATAGTCACTGCATTGAATGTCTTTATAACAAGGCGTTCTCTAGATGATTATATTTTAACTAGCTGATTTTGGAATAGAGTTTTAGCTGTTTCTTGAGAAATGTAAAACAATAGTAAGCCTATATATTTGGCCTATTTAAAATGCGCTAACTCTTTATCTTTCTTCCGTTCCATAGTCATTCCAAAATATGGGTTTAGAAGTCGAAAATGTGGCTCTCAAATCAGAAATCAGTCTCGTTTGAATTCCTTTACGGTTCTGTTGGCTTCAGAAGTTAGGGTTCTCTGTCGCTTCCTCCTCTTTCTTTAGTGTTCTGCCTATTAAATTACAGATCCACGGCACATATTGACAATAGTTCACGCTCCTGAAAGGGTTCTCCGTGGCATAACGAGAATATTTCTGAAGTTTAACTTCTATCCTACTTCTATATTAAATTCATTTTTTATTTTTATAGCAATCTTCTAGAGGTTAATTCTAAATAATTTTTTCTTCCAAATTCTGTCAGGTTCCAGTAATAGATTTTTACTCCACTATAATCTCCTGTCGCACTCAGGAATGAGCACATCATCGATTATGTATGATAGGCTCTATCTAATAAATGAATAGAATTTCTAAGTGTTCCTTGAATTAACTTGATAAATAACATGGTCTCTGAGAACTTTTAAATACCTTTCTATTCATCAGGGATAACCAAACTTTATAAAACGAGAAATTTCTGTCGCTCATGTCTCAAATTTTAAGGAAAGAAGAAAGCTGGAAAAGCTAATTGTAACATCAGTTTCCTCACTCGTAAGAGATGTTAGTGACGGGCGAGCCCAGGATTTGAACCCCGCACATACTGATCCGCGGTCGAATATCTTACCGACGTCACCACTGACTTCAGCCAGTCTATGTTTAGCTTATTTATTTGTTCACGACATCATAAAGGCCATGACGGCACTAACATATTGGCCTACCAGTTTTGAAATTAATAAAAGCAATATGAAAAAGCAGCGACTAAAATAAAACGTATAGTTAAAGATATCACTTACAATATGATCGTTTAAAAATATAATTGTTACAAAATATAGTAGTTAAAAAGAAAAGATCATCTAGCATCGAAATAAATATTTGCTCTAGATAAATATATCAAGTTTATTGTCTAAATTTTATAAATTTATACAAATCAGATTTGCATATATTTCACCATGCTATATTTTAACAAACAGCTATTAATGGCTATTTTCTGCAATGAATTAACTACAAATGTTCCTGCTGTAGCAAAATGAAAATCGCATCTATGGACCTGCTTACCTGTAGATCATTATCCTAAATTAAATTAAGTTAATCAAATTATATTACAAAATTATATAATATTATTCTACAATCTACCATATAATAGGCATCAAGCCTAAAGTTAATGAATGAAATTACTTATTGAAGTTGAATAGAAAAACAAGTAAATTATTAAATATTAAAAGTTAATTTATCGATACATTGCATATTTACAGTATAAATTGTACTTTATAAGTATACCCTAGGTCTTTATACTATCTACACTTCTATATTAGAATTCTAACTTTCAATTCGTGTGAAAACCTTTGAAATTCAAAGTTACATGTGAGTATACCGGCAATGGTTTGTTTTATATATTCCTATGAGTATGTGACACGCAGCCTGTTTACTGTAGAGAGCATTGCAGTGGTCAGAGTGTGGGGGGGGGGTGAGAGAGAGAGAGAGAGAGAGAGAGAGAGAGTGAGAGAGAAAGAGTGAGAGAGAGGGAGTGAGAGAGAGAGAGTGAGAGAGAAAGAGTGAGAGAGAGAGAGAGAGAGAGAGCGAGAAAGATATAAAGAGAGAGAGAGAGAGAGACGGAGACAGAAGGAAGCATGGAGAGAAATTAAAGCAGATTGAAAGATAGACATAGAGGTAATAGCAGAGAGGGAGGGAGAGAGAGAGAGAGAGAGAGAGAGAGAGAGACTAATGGAGATAGAGAGCGAAAAGAAATTACAAGAGAATCTATAGTATGATGGAAGTATAACCAGTTTAACGTCGTTTACGCGTTGTTCACAAGGTCTTTTATAATTTGCTTTGTAGATGTGCACTTGGCACTAAATCGTATATGTTTGCACACTGTTCCAGCATATAGGTAGTTTATCTGTGGATCCTTGGAATCATTAGTGGAAATATGACACATGCTTTGTCCCTGCGTGGTCAGTCCGAATGGAATTTGACTCGAAAGCTGGACAGGGAATAGGACTTGTGAGTAGAGAGCTGTAGTTGGTGATGGCGGTAGTCCATAGACAGTTTAGTCGACTCTTAAAGTAACTTAGGGTAACTGTAGATAGTGGAGCCTAGTATTGTAGGGGGCTCAGAATATTTATATAGATTAATCCATTTTTTAATTAAATATCTGACACTGAGCTTCTTTCTATTATTATCGTCATCTGTTATGTAGGCGATTATGTCTGTGGTATTGGTAAAATAATGTTTACTAAGGAATTTGTGCTTTAGACTTGATATCTTTTACTTCCAACTCACTTCTCTCCACCTAGGATCTTGCAAGCCTTGCGTCAGCCCAAAAGGAGTTGTAGTCCGGGGCAATCAGTTTCTCTCTGTGTGTGTCTGTCTCTGTGTCTGTGTCACTCTCTCTCTCTCTCTCTCTCTCTCTCTCCACGCTTTTCATTGATTAGTGACTTTTGCTATTTTGCTCATATTTAGGTATTTCTATTTTCGACAAAGATATCATTTTAAAAAGTTTTATAACATTTGCGCTATACCCCATTTTGAAATCTCTTTGGGCAGCCAAATCTTTGCTATCAAGTATAGGCCTACTATAGGCTACGTATGTACAAGAATAATTGGCAACAGAATTGACTTTATGCCACGATGATAGTCGGCATGCTTGGGCTTACCTTTGTCATGAACAATATTTAATAGTTATTGGTATTTTAATTTTTGTATGCCAAAACTTCTAGATCACGGGTATAATACCGTATAGAAGAGTCTAATGATTGTAGGTGGCTATACGAGAATTGAACACTGCAGAAAATTCATGTAGGCCTAACGAATGAAATATTTTTAGTACATTTCTGTGAGCCTATTTGATACCGTGCCATAGCATAGCCATGCCTAAGCCTACTAATAAACTAATAGCATACTAATTGAACTAATTTAAAGAAATTAATGTAAGTTAAATTAATGTCTTCAATTAAATAATAAACTAATTTAATGTTAAACTACTTTAATTAATTAAAATATTTTTGACTCTCGATCAGGGGGTTGCCACAATCTCTCCTCATAGGGTCAGCCGATAAAGATTGAATAATTTCACCCTGTAGTTCTCGAGAAACACGTGGGCGCGTTCTCGTGGACTACTATAGTAATATTTATATATTAACATAAATATTAATTTTTATTTTAATATTTTATTAGATTTATGGATAAAAGATATGATTGTAGATAAATGTATGAATTTTAAAAGCAGATTTATACATTTATTTCATTTGTGTGTCATATAAATTAAGTGTCCCTAGAGTAACCTTTGTGAGATTTCTTCCTCGAACGTGAGCAGATATGATTTATATTTGGAATTGGAATATAAACTGAAATATTTATGGAAACTGGAATTGGAACTAGAACATAATTAATTAAATTGGAACTGTAGTGGAACGTATTTGCGACATTTAGAAAGAAGAGAAGCTGTAACTGCAATTCCAACAAAACTGATTAACTTTTTATTTCTACCTAGAAATCGTGAAATATTGAACGGCTATTTTTAGCCTTTTTCTAATGCCTGAACTTATTCATATTCCTACTGCGCAATGTGCATTTTTATTGTATTTCTAATATTTGGAACTATCACTTTATGTAAAACTTCTAAAAATATTTTAAACATATCAATTTTTCTACGCAACTTTGGTTTCTGTTTGACGTTTAAATAAGTACATTAGCGGAATATGTAAATGCTATATGTAGCCTTTATTTACTGTTTCACTCACACTTGGGAACTGTAGTTTTCTTATTCCTATAAAATGTCTGGACATCTTAAATAAAATTAAATTTAGGAACTGAAAAAGCACTATTGTTGTTGGACACTCCATTCTGAATATTATTTATCGTTTTTATAAATACTGTATAGCACAGGACAATGAAGACAGCTAATGACAAGAGGCTAATGTATCGGTGATGTTGCCCTCAAGCTATAAATCAGTAAATCTCTACAGAACACCTTTGTTTTAAATAAAACCTAAATATAAAGCATAGAAATATTTTGGCTTAGGCTGTAATTTTTACACTTTTGCTTCTGTCCGTCTCTCTCTCTTTATATACCAGGCGCACACACAGCCACACATGTAGTCAAACGTACAGACATAAGCGTTCAACATGGTAGGCTATTTCGCCATTGTTTTAACTTTTATTAGATCTTCAGAGTCATACGCTACAGTGACAATACCGGAGCGTTTGTTTAAACTGCTCACTGCTAGAGCCCCGGGCAAAACTCTGCACACGTTATAGCAGCACGAAGCTCACCTTGGCGTGGCTGCCAATTATCATTTTGATCAGAGCAAAAGTCCTCTACACTAAGATTCATAACAGTAAAGGTTAAAGCCGACTTTAACGTCCATCTCGTGGTCCCTGAGTGACATCGGGTTGGGCTCTTACAACGATTTTGTCTCATTTCGGTCTATATTCACTATACTCTTGCGCTTGTTTACAATTTTACAATAATCAGAAGAAATAGCTTTAACAAGACTACAGCCAAGTTTAATACCTGAATCAATAAGACCGCTAATTATAATTGTAAGCCTGATACATACAAACCATACCACGTGGACTCATTAAGAATTGAACGAACGATTTTTTTCGTAACTTTACATCCTACACGAGAAAATTCTACTCTTTTGTAGTAATAGACCGTCAGACTACATCCCTTTTAAAAAGAAAACAGACATTAAACTTAACTTTTTAGCTTTATAATCGAAGGAGGACCACATTATTTTAAAATGAGATTTATCGATTTGTATATTAACAAATTCGAACACACTAGAATATACCGAACATGCATCATCGAAATATTTTCCAATATATGTTAGTGAAACGTAAATTTAACTTTTATCAAATGAAAAATAAAGCAAATTAGCGTGCAACATCCTAGAAAACATAGAACACGCTTTGTAATATGCTTTAATGAAATACAAATATAGCTGTTTTGCTATTAATATATAATTTTATGCACAATCTATCTCTTCCTTTCTCTCCTTCTCTCTCTAATGTATTTTCAAAAGCAGATCTAGGAGCATAATATTATGTCAAAATGTGTAATCACAGTTCATAGCTCTTCCGTTAAAGAGCACTTCGTCGATCAACAGATTGATCCCATCACTGAGGCATAGAAACCAAACGTAACCTTTGGTATGAAACAAAATATGTCTTCAGAGGTGGTTTTTCATTGATTTCCTTAGCAACGTTCGAATAACTTCCCCCAGAAAAGAGCAGTAAAGGATTTGCATCTCTCTCTCTCTCTCTCTCTTAGTGCACTGCCTACTGGCAGGTCCATGGTATATAGCGCCTCCACTCTTCTCTGTCTTCCGCTTTCCTTTTCTTTTCCACATATGAGTGGGTCTTTAAATCATCTAACATACCTAACCTAACTGAGAAGAGAGAGAGAGAGAGAGAGAGTATCTGCACATCTTTAAGACAAACATTTAAGTATAAAGGCAAAGTTTATAGAAGTGTCATCTGATAGCGGAATCAGTACAACGCAGGAGCTAGACATGAGCTTAAAACAAGCTCAGATTCAACATTCATCAGATGACCTATTTTAAATTAAAACTTTTATGATATAATACTACCTGCTTTAATTATAATTCATTATTATCCCTTGAATCTCAGTTTAACAAGGGTCGGGATAAGAATATACTAAACTTAGCCATTCGTTTTAGAAAATTTTGAATCAAATTCTGAAGCCTAGGCACTCACCAACCGAATGCCCTTCTGACGTTGGTTTGGATCTTAGTGCTTTGTCGCATTTACGACACGTGCAGTCCACAGTTGGTCTATTCTTCAGTAACCCGGACATAACAAGGGTTAAATTATACATAACAGAGAAAATTGTGAATAATCTAACAGAAAACTGGATGCTTTCTTAGAAGTCAAATAACAAATTTAGATTAAATATCAATGGAAAACAAATTATATCCTTGTATCAAGACGTCTTAGCAGACGTCGAACAGTAAATGTGATCACATATTGGACTGCCAGATGGTGTGCTCAAATACCTGGTTGCATGAGAGAATTTATGCTATAGTCCTACCATTGCCATCGAACAGGAAATGGAATATATCAATATTAACTGATAACATTTATTATCTCACAAAATTTTAAACTGTAAAGAATATCAAATGCATAATAATTATGCTAAAAATATTTATAATTCATAGCCTCGTCTAAATTAAAATTATTTCTTATTATTATGACAATAATCGTATTAGCTCTCTTTCAAAACAACAATCACACGGCAACAAAATTTTTAACGCCAATTTCCTCGTTCAAACGAGTCATCACGGCCCATAAATTACAAACAAAAAGCGAGTTAAGACATTATGATAACAACACTAGGCCTGTATGCTACCGTCCGGCAGCACAGACTGCGGGTGTAGCAGAGTTATATGAGCAGTTAGATTGGACTTGTACCTAAAAGTCTTCGCACACACAGAGCACATAAACGGTCTCTCCTTGCTATGAGACACCGCATGCTCTCTAAGTCGACTTTCAAATGAAAAACTCTTCTTGCATTCCTCGCAGGAATAACTGCGGGGCTCTTTCTTAGCAGCCGGTTTTTTATTCTGGGTTTTCCCGCTCGACGGTCTTCCCCTCGGTCTGACAGTTTTACTATCGGCTGATTTAGAAGGCGACAAATTTTCACTGTTTATTATTTTAATAATTTTCTTATTCGCTGCAGTGTTTAGATTCGTGTTTCTATCCAGATGAGTTGCTGCGCTGAGATCGGTGGTGACCGCTGCAGAAGATGACGATTGTTCGTCTGGGTTGTCATCGTCTGTCGCAGCGGCACCGTCGTTCATGTGAGCGCGTAGAATGTGTCGCTCGAGAGTTCTTTGTGCCTTGACCCTGAACCCACAGTGGCTGCAGCAGTACGGTCGTATGTTCATATGTGTCCTCTCGTGTCTCTTCAACTGTTAATCAATCAATCAATGATTTAATAAAATAATTGATTAGTCGACCAATCAAGAATTCAATTTATCATCATTCAATCAATCACTTGGCCAGTAACTTAATCAAATACCGAATCAGACTATCAATCAGCATCATTATCAACCTCCCTTGAATCCCAGTTTAACCAGAGTCGGGATACGAATAGACTGTCTCAAATCCTCTCTGCCCTACACCACACCACCAGCCAATCCCCCTTTCGAGCCTTTTCCAATCAATTTCTTAAATCAGACTATCAATAAATTAGTCAAACGATAAATGGACCAATCAACATAGAAAACTACTACTAAGAGATTTCACTAACTATATTCATTAATTTGAATAAGACATTCGGTAATAACATTAGATATAATTTACTATTTCCTTGTGATAAGTCAGAAATAGCTGCATCATGCTAAAGCGTTCATTCATATTACCATGCATTCATTCAGTTAACACGTGTCACGATAATGGAATAGAAGTCGAATGAAGAAGCCATGCATTTGTAAGATAATCACAGTAAAAGAATGACAAAATTGCACACATTCATGTTTTCCCCTATATTTTGTAACATTTTTATATTTAAAAAATTTGATTATGATATGATCTATGATTAAGACAAGACTTAGTTTGGATTATGGTTAGGATAATATTAGTAAGTAATATTAGTTATAGTTGCGTTTCACTAAGTTTTAGGATACGTTATCTTGAAGTTTTGGGCAAGAAGACAATCATCTCAATTACATAAATATTGCACAAACATTTATTAATTAGTTGCTATTAAAAGAAATGAAAAATATCATAAAAAATTACAACAGCATATAAATAAATACCAGTACAATCAAAATCATCATCAACTTCTTTGAATACCAGATTAACTAGGGTTGGGATGCGAATAGACCTTCACTTTTCCATTCGTTCAAAAATTTTTAAAAAGCAATTTCTGAAGCCTAGGCGCACACCAACCGAATGACCTCTCTGACGTAGGGTTTTTTATCAGTACAATAAAGCTGGTAAAGCTAATGTTAACGTCAGTTTCCTCACTTGTCAGCTATGTCAGTGACGGGCGAGCCTAGGATTTGAACCCCGCAGAGACGGATCCGCGGTCGAATATCTTACCGACATCGCCACAATCGAATACAGAGGTACATAATTACTATGTTTAATGACATTATCATCAAAACATGAAATAGAATATTACACACACAAACGGGTCATCAAAGAGGATAATTAAATCCTATCTAGTTGACAGCCCTCAAGTATAAGCACAGAGGTAGATATTAGCAGATACATACCTCGACCAGCGTATTAAATGACCGCCTGCATACTGAGCACTCAAATCTCTTGGCATTCCTCTCGTTATGCGCAGTCTCGACATGTCTGCGCAGAGACAGCACAGTCTTGTAGGCCCTGCCGCACGCCATGCACAAGTGTTTGTGCTCATCATCGTGTGCACTGGACATGTGCACAACACGCTTCTCCTCCGAGTCAAATCTCTTGTCACACAGGTCGCAAGCAAAACACGTCGAGTCTGAGTGATACTTTAAGTGTGCCTGCGGAAATACAGACAGTCAGAGAGTAAATTACAAATAATAATAATAATTTAATCTTAAATGAATTGCTAAAATAAAATAAAAGTAAAGTAATAGTAATAATAATAATAATAATAGTAGTAGTAGTAGTAGTAGTAGTATAATAATAATAATAACAATAATAATAATAATAATGTCTCGTCGCTGGCACCTTCTGCCTTTTTGGCTTCTGCCGCGGGGACAAGCGCTTTACAGGACTCAATCCTTTCATGCTCTCCTCAGTTCACCGATGTAGAGGTAGCCAGGGTTCAAGGCATTTGGTCTGCTCTATCCTTATCGGAAGCGCCTATTGGAATGGTGTCTAAGTCCATGAAGGCTTGGGACTGCAAAATCTCTGGCATTGCGCACTCGGAACTCCTCGCGAAGGCGTTAATCCCACAAGAAATGGCCCGGCTGCTTGCTGTTTCTACTCTTCATAGTGGTGACTGGTTGAAAGCCTTGCCGGTATCTTCCTGTTGCCTCCGCCTGGATGACGAGGCAGTGAGAGTAGCGGTTGGTCTTCGGCTGGGCTCTACTCTTTGTGAGCCACACAACTGTGTCTGTGGAGCATCGGTCAATGCTCTTGGAACTCACGGCCTTTCGTGCATGCGGAGTGCTGGCAGAATCGGCAGACACCAGTATCTGAATAATCTGGTATGGCGTGCCCTAACTCGCGCAAATATTCCGGCCATAAAAGAGCCCAAGGGATTGAGCCGTTCGGATGGGAAACGACCGGACGGTGTATCTCAAATTCCTTGGGCAGAAGGCAAGTGTAGCAGCTGGGATGTCACTGTGACAGACACATTCTCAGCAAGCAATCTCAGCCTGTCATGCGCTGCTGCTGGCTCAGCTGCTGAAGCCGCCGCCAATAGGAAGACACTTAAATATGCCGCAGTCTCTAGCAGCTACATTTTCCTGCTAATTGCTTTTGAGACATTGGGCCCCATCAACTCTGCCGCGTCTGACTTCATAAATGAATTTGGCAGGAGAACCAGCGCTATTATAGGCGACCAACGCGAAAAAGCTTTTCTATGGAAGTGCCTATCTATTGCACTCCAGCGTTTTAATGCTGTATACGTTCGTGGCACATTGGCGAATGCGGCCTCCCAAAGCGTAGAGGAACTATTTTAAATATTTTTCATCTTTCTTTTAATTAAATAAGGTCTTTTTTATCTTATGTTTTAGCCTAGGGCCTTATACAGCCCAGGGCATTAAAAAAATTATTATTATTATTGTTATTATAATTATCGTTTCTAATTTTTTAAAATAATAATAATAAAGGTTTAATTCAATTTTAGTACCTACAACTGATAGGAAGCGTCTGATTTTCAAATTATTATTCTATAACACACTGCAACTGCTAGGTCATGTTCCAAATTGAAATAAATTTTCTTAAGGTATTCGAGAAGCTAGATGTTGAACAGTTAAATATATTAAATAGCAAACAAGAAACAAAACAAGTACGATATTATAACAATAAAGGTAATAGTAAAGTTTAACGTCTGCTTCATCATACGAGGATGATGTGTAAATATAAAAAAAATTAAATTTAATGTATATCTTCTTAAATCATGAATGATGTAGGCTATAATATGACCAGTTGCTTACTGTCCAGTTTACATTTTAATTTCTACTACCTATGGTACTAAATTCTTATTGCCTGTATATCAAAATATACCTATTAACAAAATATTTGATAGCTATTTAACTGTTATGTATTACCTGCTTGCCTGCTTTATCCACTGATATATACCAATTTCATTTATTACCATTTTTACTAGTACAAAGTTAAAAAAACCCATTTCATACTGGCATTTACAAAGCACAAGCAAAAACTAGACCTCAAAGAGTATTTCTACACATTGAATCTAAACAATCAGAGAAAATAAGTAGAAAATAGTAAAAGCATTAATACGCAATTCTATTTACTAACATTTAAATTAAAATTTTTTGCTACTGACTAGAGCCAGTGGCGAAGTCGGTTAGATACTCGACCGCGGATAAGTATGTGCGGGATTCAAATCCTGGGCTCGCCTGTCACTGACATCGCTTTTGAGTGATGAAAATGAAGACTACCTTAGCTTTAGCCTTTTTTATCCTAATATTAAATACAAACCAGATGGATAAATGATCTAAATTCAACCTGTAGCGATTCTCTACGACGAAACTTTTTTCCGCAGTGACTGCACGCGTAGGGGAACTCTCCGCGATGAATTCTCATGTGATGAGTCAGCTTGACCACGTGACGTCTGCACACGTAGCATCTCCGTGACCTGCTCTCTGTCCTACCCTCTGTCTCGCTCTCTACCTCTAAGTGGTTCTCTCTAAACAAAATAGTATCATCATCATCATCATCATCATCATCATCCCTTGAATATTAGTTTAACCAGGGACGGGATATAAACAGACTGTCTCAAAAGCTCTCGATCCTACACCACACCACCAGCCAATCCCCTATTTGAGACTTTTTCATTCGTTTAAATTTTGAATTCTAAATTTTAAAATTTTTAAAATGTTAAATTTTTTTAATTTTGTAGCAAATTCTGGAGTATAGGCGCTCAACAACTAAATTCCCTTTCTGACGTTGGTATGGATCTTAGTGCTTTAGTCGCCTTCTACGTGCAGTCACCGGTTGGTCAATACTTCAAATAACCCAGACACAACACGGGGTTCTAAACAAAAACAGTATAGTATAACTTTAATAAATGTTACCCATGTTGCGTCTGGGTTGCTGAAGAACAGACCAACCAGGGACTGCATGTGCCGTAAAATGCGACAAAGTATTAAGAACTACACCAAGATCAGAAAGGGTATTCGATTGCGGACCGCTTAGTTTCCAGAACTGGCTAAAAAATTTCTAAAATGAATGGAAATGTTTAAAAGGTCTATTCGAATCAAGACCCTAGGTAAAATGAGATTCAAGGGAATATGATGATGATGAGTATAATGAACATTGAACAAGGTTTGCGTACAAAAGAGACGCCAGGAAATTATCAGGCGGACCCACAACTACTCACAGTTCTAACTAAAAGTACTTGTACACAACAACATCAATTAGAGTATTAATTGTCGTCAATGGCAACATCGAGCACTATTGAACGCAATGCAAGCCGACGAGGTTTGCAGAAAGATGTTTGTTTTACATCACTTCTGGACAAAGGTCCAGAAGTGATGTAAAATCAAACATCTAGTCCAAAGATAGGGATATAGATGCAAAGCCATACACTGAAGAGAATACAAGAACAATAAATAAAAGCAAAAGCAATAATAAACAAATATTTACCATATTTTCATTAACAGTTGGTTGATTGGGGAGAAATGAACTGCAGCAAATGCTATTTATTACATAAAATAACCTTATGCCACATAATTCCAATGAAGTATAATAAGGTTAAATGTTTTATTTTTTTCATATGGGATAAGAAGCAATGGCTGCATTAGATGATGTATCTTCGATCTTGTAATTGAAACAGTAGATGTAATGGCAATATGTATAGAGAATTAGAGGGTTTACATATGAGCAATAACAAGTTATAGGCCCTATCGCAATTTATATTTCTACAGAATATTAAAACAAAAAAATTTGTTACGCTTAATCAATTATTTTGAAAACTGAAATGATAAATAATACAATTTATAATGGCACTCTAATTTCATATCATAAAAATCAAAATTTCACATTCAACAGCTATAATTAGAAACAAATAGAAGAACCTTCACAATATTCTACCCATTTCTTTACAAAACTATTAGTCTAGTTCTTAATAATTATATAATTAGAAATTCAAGGCTCTAATGTCAAAACCTGAGACGGTTATGAAATAATTACAAGGGTGTCTTATGACCCTTCGTTTATAAATAAATGGTCAAAAATTACAAGCAATCAAAGTACAAACCTGTCCTTCACATGCTCTGGTTTTGGCTCAACGATTATCAAATGGCCTTTATTCCGGTTCATCTTAGAGACTCCTTCCCCTGTCGAATTATTAATCACTGGAGGACCCCTCACCCCACCCCTCCTCGTTACCATTCTGGTTCCAATAGCACTGATTTGTGCCTTCGTCCCCTCACTCTGACATTCCTTCCTCTTCCTTCCATTCACCACTGTTGTATCGTCATTAGAGAAAGCCTCACTGGAACAGTCTGGCTGATCTGACAACTGCCTGTCTGTACCACTGATCACAGACATATGTTGGGATGAAGAAATGGACTCTAAACTTTTCTGAGAGCTTGACCAGTGATCTTTGCGCTGATCTGCACCGCCCAACCAATACGCCTCACGCAAACTCTTGCGCAAACACCTAAGCAACGCATCACCAACATTTAGTCGCTTTACTTCAGGTATCTGCTCAAAGACCGGCGCAAGGAAAAAGTTCTCCTCTAAAGCACCTTCAATTCGGGCGAGAAATTTCGATATTTTCTGCTTCTCCGATTCACTACCTGAAGCTTCTGACCGCACAACCTTTTCTCTTATATCAGACTTCTTAACAGCAGGTCCAGTTTCTTCCAATTCATCATCGCAGCTGTCTTCAGCATCGTCATCGCCGCACTGAGTCTCAAAGTCGATCACAGATGACGTCTCATCATCAATGACTACCGATCTATCGTTACCGACTCTTCTTGATGCATCGTCACATCGTATAGAACTGGACTTACAATTATTGTCAGAATTTTCGTTTATGTATCTACAATTTTGGAGAGTTTTTGAGTCGGTAATGCTGGTCTCATAACCGTCTTTCAATTCGCCAGCCTGACTTGGTTCAATCTTGACTGAGGAATCATTGATAAACCCAAATCCGTCGATCGCATCATCTCCAAAGAGTATTCCATCCATTCCATCCAGCATGTCCTTACCGCCGCCGACTAGATCACTGTAATTCACTTCCTCCCACTGATTAGCTACTACCTCAGCTTTTACTTTTGCTATCTCTGCGTCCGCAGTTTTCCAACGACCACGTTTTTGAATGGCTGATTGTTTAGAGGCTTCGAACACGTTGACTTGACCGCCATGTTTCCGTCGTATGTGAGAGTAGAGAGCGGAGCGGTATCGGAAGAGTCCCTCGCAGGAGACGCACTGGAAAGGCTTCTCCTTCGTGTGAACCAACTGATGCTCCTTGAGATGACCGGCTCGCTGGAACTTCTTGGAACAAATCTACAAGAAAATAGCTCATGCTAATTAGATAAAGAAATTAATTCATCATCATTATCTTCTTCCCTTAAATCCCAGTTTAACCAGGGTCGGGATACGAATAGACTTTTATCTATTCATTTAAGTTTGAAATGAAAAAGAAATTAATAAATAAATAAATTACTTAATTAATTAGATCAAGAAATAATTAGTAAAGAATGTAAATAATGCTAATTAGACAATGTGAAGATTTTCAAACACAAATCTAGGCAAAACTAATAATTTGAGTATCATTCTTCAATACTTTAGTTCAAATTTTTAAAATTATTCTTTTTAATACCATTCTTCAATATTTTAGTTTTAATTTGTAATATTATTCTTTTTAATTTTTAATATTTAAATAACTAACTAATTTAGTTACAATAAATAAAATATTTAAGTCACTCAAAGATAAATAATTTCTGAGTATTCAGTCCAATTGTTAGGACACTAAAAAATTTAAGTACACATGCAAATATCTTGCTCATTAATAGGTAGGATTCCACATACAAACAACTTTTTCCAGAAAACATAATTTGTAATTTACTATAAAAGGCTTCTAAAGAGCTCATAATATAGTAAAGGTTCCATAGAAATTGCTATAAACTGTCAACTTCAAAGATATGTGAAAACACAATGAAAGTAGAGTGCAACAAATCTGAATGTTTACATAACTATATTTTAACCATTTATATTCCAGCAGGCTTTTTGTAAAGTAAACAATTATAATTTTAACATCAAGGTTGACGTTTAGAACTTTAGATAGCCTAAATATACACAATATTAACTAGCGTTAAACAAGAAATTAGCTATTTACATATTGGGGAAGTAACTGCAATAACTATTGGACTAAAACATTTACAATCAAATAATAATAATAATAATTTGACTGCAGTAAGTAGTTATTCCTATCCTAACCCTGATTAAACTGGGATTTTAGGCAAGATGAATAATAATAATAATAATAATAATAATAATAATGATAATAGTAATAATAGCAATAATAATAATAGATTATTAATTAAAGAATGCCAGTGAATCTAAATTATTGCTGTTTTCACAAAACTAATCTAAACATATTGAATAGAATGATATCACAATAAAACAAAAGACTGCAACAAATATAAAAACTGTGAAGGTGTATGATTTTACAGTACATGAAAAATCATATGAACAAGAGCAATGTTATTAAGCACCTCACAGCTGAACGGTTTCTCGTTGTTATGCCGATGAACGATGAAGATGTGTCGGTAACGATCCTGAACTCTCTTGAATGTTAAGTCGCACTGATTGCACGAGTAAGGTCGCAGGTCTGTATGCATAGCGCTGTGACTACGAAGTTCTGGGCGGGAATTAAACCTCTTATCGCAATGTTCACAGCCAAATCTGCACACATATTAGCCATAATCAGCAATGATCGATAATAATAATAATTATAATAATAACAAACATTATAATGAAATGATCAACTATGTTGATATCAATCACTTTTAATACCATATATGTTTAATCCGTTAGGCAATCTTGTCCATTTTCCTTGTAGCCAGTCCAGTGAATGGCCGAGATTTTACTCTCAGATCAGTGTGGCTGGGATTCGACCTCATGAGGGTTCAATTCACCTCTGGGTCTGTCATTTAAAGCCTCATGATATTATCTACACCTCCATTGTGCTAATGAGACATTCAAATGTTGTAGATCTAAACGCAGAAGAAACTGATACCAAGATATTTTAAAGACACATTAGTCAACCTCTGTATTGATAGATATTGCAGTGTTGCAGATCTAAGAACAGTAGAGTCTACAACAGTAGATAACTCTTTCTCTCATTTGTATATACAAGTGATATAGTGCACACGTTACAGAGTTTCCTAGCTTATTGCACTCATTTTTGTAAAGTTTTGCTACTTCTTCCTTTTCGTGGTCATTGGTATTCACTGCCTTTTGATATTGCGCTGCATTGACTCCAGAAGATGCTGATGTAAGAATTGACTTCAGCACAGTGGGGTCTTTATTCAATTCTGTCAGCACTCCTCGTTGATTTCACAATGGTTGCCTATCCAAGTACTAACTGAGGTCGATGTTGCTTAACGTTTTTATGAATGCACACATTCAACCAAGTAAACTACACTCGCAGTGACTAACACTAGTGCTATCCACTGTGCGAGTGTAGTTCACTTGGTAAAATGTGGAATAATATATACTGTAAAATTAATTTATACTAGTTAGTATAAATTAATACTTAACAGTAAATCAAGCTAAGTTTATTCAATAAAATTACTTATGTAATTTATTATATTATTTATATTTTAATTAATCAATTAGTTTATCAAGAATTAAAGCATTTCGATATGCTGAATTTACCTTCACGTATTTTAACGATGTCTGAATGAATTAGTCAAGTGCTATAAATTCTCTAGAAATTAAATCGAACTAGGATTTTTAGAAATTTTATTTATACTGACTATGAAATATTTATAATATCGATATGAGTTGACCATAAATATAATTTTAAAAAAATATTCCGAATTATCAGTTACCATTAAATTACTGTTCCATATTTAGAAAATATACATCGCAGTCAATATAATTGAGTTAATAGTGTAATTTATATACAATACAAAAGTATCACGTACCTTTTTATGTCACCACTATGCACAAGCATATGACGCTTTAGATTGGATGGATTGGCGTAGACCTTGCCACACACGGAGCAAGCAAAGGAGTCGTGTGCATGGCACTTCTCGTGCGTCCGGCGCAAACAATTGGAAGCGAAACCTTTCCCGCAGATGGTACACTTATATGGTCGCTCATTTGTGTGGTACCTAACATGTATCTGGACCAATAAATCAATCAAACAATCAATCAACCAATCAATTAAAGATATTTATTAATAGTGCTCAGCATATTAAAGCTTTCATTAACCATTCATTAACTTACCTTTAGAATACTTCATTTATAAACCTTTCACAGGAAGTTCCTGATATCTATGACAAAATACTAGGATGAAAAAAACTTAAACATTATTAAATATTATTAGAGTTTAAGTGAATAAAATTCAATAAAACAATTAATAGATCATTTAGAATTATTTGCCTGTAGAGTCGTTAGACTAATAAATATTAAAATATAACTTAACATAGCTCGTGAGGTATATTACTACCGAATTAAAGCTTCAAGAAGCTTCATAAACACAAAATAGTAAAACTTCTATTTAAAAATGATAACCAGTACAGTAACAATGTTCACCAATATAAGCCAATCATTGTTGATAGAGAAGTAGAGATAACACAAATATAGGCTACTTTCGATTATCATCAAATTTTGTAACAAAGTGTTAGTGACAGTCTGACAAAGTTTTAACTTTATGGCTTCTTACTTATCAGGCTAGCAAGTTACTAGATAAATATATACAATTCTATTTCATCAGACAGCACAGATATTAGGATTAATTTCAATTGTAATTCATTTTAATTTGATCAATTTTTACCGTTAGGGCCTCCCGGCGACTGAATGACCTAGTACAGTAGGTGCACTGATATGGGGTTTCACCGGTGTGAATACGCACGTGTTCCACCAGCTTTCGCACCTTCTTCTGACAAAAAGGACACTCATGGAAAACCCCTGACTTATTTGCTTTTTTCTTCTTCTTCACGTCAGACGCGTCATCAATATTATCGCTAAAATCATCCTGCAGTGATGGTTGGAAGATTGAGCCGACTTCAATGAAGGTGACAGGATTGTCTTGAGTTTCAACCTGAACATTGGACAGCAAAGCGGATGACTCTATCTCTACTTCTGTGGCAACAGGATAGGCAGCGGGCGTGCTAACGTAACCATTCAATAAGTATCCCGCTAGGCTTGATGTAGCAAGGCTTGTCATTGTTCACACGAGTAATTGTCTATTACATGTACAGCAATGACAATGTAGTACTAGTAAATTTCTACACAAGCAAAGCACAGAGCTATAAAGATTTTAAATTCTTACTCAGTCTGTATCTCTTTGCTATTTACTCATCCTTCCCACATATAATTTCTAAGTTGCACTTGGGTCATCAGATTAGGTTTCATTAAATGATAGATCATTTTAAACAAATTATGATTTAAATACATAATATGGCTATTGCGAAGGCTAACAACAATGTTAAGCTACAGTTACATCTACTCTACAGCTTATAGCAGCGTGATAATATTAAGTTATTGATCAAAGAAAGCTTATTTGCTTATACATAAAAGGTTAGAATGCGATATAGTTGGTACTACATTTAAAAGGATTGTTTCAAACTCTCTGCGAGTATTTACCAAGTTTATTATCGTTAAGCCAAAATACTAAGTTTCAATAACTATCTTCTCTCACTTCGTTAAACACTAACTTTTATTTACCATACTATATAATAATAACATTTAACTCGATAATAAATAATATAAACAAATACAAAGTAGCGGAAGCAAAGCCTAAATGCAGTGTTTGCCTTTAATCTTTTATAAAGCCTAAAACACAAGCAACAACAACAACAACAAAAACCAATGAGGGGAAGCAAAAGTCGAAGGAAGAGAACTCCAAATCTGTGGAGCAGTATGCTGGAAGGAGCGCTTGTACTGTTTACTGCGAGAAGGAATGTTTGGTATCTCTAAAGTAATTAACTTAGAGGACCCAGTAACGGCTTGCAGTCATCATCATCACTCGTATATTTCAGGCAACAGTCCATAAAATATTGCATGATACAATGAAAGAAACAAGAGAAAAAGACAGAGAATTACGTAGTTCAACATGAAAAGATAACAAAAAGCTAAGCAGAAAACTGTGATCAGCTTAGACCGAACCTTGACATGCAGGAAATAGGAGCGTTATGAGACTCGATAGCAATAAATTAGGATTTGCTCATGTAACCTTAACCAGTTTTACATTTTAACGATAAATGGTTTGAAGACGGAGAGGAAGGGTAAAAATGCTTATTTTATAATTTCGAAACTGCTAAAATGTTGTACGTTATAGTATATATTGTGCGCTATTATATTCATTATTGTATAATTCAGTATAAGCGTGTATGAGTAGGCCTATGGGGTAATTATGTTGAAGAAAAAGGAAGATATTAGGAAACTGGAGGCATTGGGAATGTGGATTTGGCGAAGAATGGAGAGGATTAGCTGGACTCAAAAGGTTACAAGTGAGGAAGTTCTGGAGAGAGTTGGTACAGAAAGATAGTATAGTTAAATATATATTAAGAAATAGAAAGAAGAGTTGGATAGGACACATTCTAAGGGGGGAGGTCTATTAATAGAGATCATGGAAGGTAGAATGGAAGGAAAAAGAGGCTAATAGCAGGCCGAGATAATAGGTATGACAGATGATGTCGAAATGAATAGGAAAGCTGAAGACAGAGAATATCTAGGACCGAGTGGAGGCGTTATATGCCATGGACCTGCCAGTAGGCAGTACACAAAGAGAGATGTGTAAGTATAGTAAAATTAGCCTATGTAATTAGTATTTCTCATACCTCTCCTCGTTTATGATCATGTAAAAAAGCTAAAGCTAAGGTTAACGTCAGTTTCCTCACTCGAAAAGCGATGTCAGTGACGGGCGAGCCCAGGATTTGTACCCCGCACCTACTGATCCGCGGTCGAGTGTCTTACAGACTTTGCCACTGGCTCCAGACATGTAGAAGCCAGCCATGTAGATCACTACAATATTTTACCGGGCAGTGCGGTGACTTAGGATAATGATGGACAGCGGCGATCGGCGGTGTAAGCAAATGAAGGTAAGCCTCAATATTAGTGTCATTAATGAGCTAATTATTTTGTTAAAGGATATTTAAATTATACATGTAGGCCTACATGTAGAATAGTTTGATTAATTTTCTAATTGCTAAATGATATCTAATATCCCTGTAGCCTATCTGATATCAATCCAATTAGTTAATGTGAGTTCACGCAGAATTTATTTATCTTGTCGTTTTATTGTGCATTAAAAATGCATGTATAGTAACAGGCTTAAATCCCACCTGTCTTCCCATCACTGACATGGTATTGAGCAGGAAACTGACATTAAGCTACAGTTTTAACTTTTGCTTTATATGTGAACAATATGTAAATCTAACCGCAGTGACTTAGAGTTCATTCAATCATGCGAGCAATTTGTCAACACTGTTGTAACAATTGATTGCGTAACTGTTATAGGCCTGATGGCCTATATAGGCCTAAATTAATTGGACTACACACGTTGACGGAAATTCTACACGCACTTACTCGATCGTACCCATCATTGCCTATAGGCATATGTAGGCACTGCTGTAACCAATGCATTTGGCAATGCGCCATTGTCGTTCACTGTTCCAGCCTAATGTTTCCTAAATATTTCTTAGCGTGTAACTTATCTTTTGTGGACCAGAGTGATTCAATGGGTTACTAGATAATATTCAACATATGTCACAATTCTTCATGATCATAAAAGTATTTATCACGTCTTTAATTACGACACTAGCCGCAATTAAGTTGTAATTAGTTTTGCTAAAAAGCAAGTCGTCTTTCTATCACTAGTGTTCTGCTAAGTGGCAGGTCAGATATACTTATTCATTCTCAGATACTGTTCTTTCACGTTTCATAAAGAGCACTCTATCATATCAATGGAGATATATTGAAAAACTGCATTAATTGTAAGGCTGAATTAATTGCTCACCGAAACGGCTAGTCTATATACATACTGTCATCATCATCATCATCATCATCATCTTCCCTTAAATCCTAGTTCATCCAGGGCCGGGATTCGAATAGACTTTCTTCAGTCCTAAGACTTTTGAAGTTTATCCATTCGTTTAAGTTTTGTGGCAATTACAGGAGCCTAGGCGCTCATCAACCGAATGCCCTTTCAGATGTTGGTAGTGATCTTAGTGCTTTGGTCGCCTTTTACGACACGTGCAGTCACCGGTTGGTCAAATTCTTCAAATGACCCGGACACAACACGGGGAACTATATACATAGACTGCTGTAAGCTTTAAAATTTCTAAATTACTTTTGAATTCCTGAGACCATATGCATATACAACAAAAACTCATATAAAAATTGGAGCTTAGAATATGCTGCACATACGCATTGATCAAGTTTATGCAATACGTTGCTGAATTACATGTACAATATATACATAATTTCACTTTATCGTAAAGCTGAAGCTAAACAGCGACGAATAAAAAATACAACAAAAGTATTTCTCAGTTTCAGACAAATTCGTAAGAATTGTACAGTTTATCATGCGGTAGGCTTGCTGGAACAGAAGGCGTGGTTTGATTGATTGAAATGTGGGCGGAGTTTTCTTGCAGACGACCCTCCAATGTTAGCACGAACTGACAGAGCTTCAAATTCTCTTCTCGCAATCTCTCCACCAAATCTCTGCGAAAATTTAATAAATTAATAAATTAAAATAAATTAATAAATTCCTTTAATCAATTCCTTTAATTTAATCCTTTAGGCCTAGATTAAGGTTTCAATTAGTCATGCTTCAGACTATCAATCAATCACTTCATTAGATATCCAGGATGTCGTTCTTCAGCATACAATCAATCAGTTTGATCAATCAATAGTTTACCGTGGTAGGAGTGTAATAATATTAAATTCTTACATTCACAATATTTGTATTTATATTAACTAGCGCATTGCCTACTGTATGTATTATAAATGCGTGTATAATCTCGAAAGATGCATTTAAGTCTGACTGCAATGAAAACGGTTGAATAAGTGCTTGATGAAAGTTTAGGAGTCCTGACTGGGAATTTAAGGATGTTGGGATAGGAGGACCTTTAGATAAAATTATAAGGAATTCATTTTGGAATTTTGAAAGAAGTTGGGAATACAAGTATATCATGGTAATAATAATAATAGTAATATAGGTTTAACGTCCGTTCCTCATACAAGCATCATGTCAGGGACGTCATACCACTGATCTGCCAAGTGACACTTGGAGAAAGAAAGCGTTATATAAATTCGTATCTCGTTGACATACCTTGGTGGTTCCTTTCTGAAATTCGTTTTAAGTTCCTCATTCTCTCTTATAATTTTCTGATTGTCCAACCTCAGCTGAACCAATTCTCTTTCCAATACTTCACATCTTAGTACCATAGCTGCCTCTAGATCTGAACAGAAGCCCTCTCCCAATTTCGAATCAAATTCTTGATGAAAGTGAGCATCCTGATTGACATCTTGATGAAAAGAGATCAACGAAAAATTGTTTAGACTTCGTGGTGCGATTCCATCGAACGTCTTATTGCCAATGGGGATGCATCCATGGTTGGACATTTCTGCCCCATGATCTTGCATTAGAGAATGATAGTTGTTATTTTCCAATCTAGAATGATTACTACCGTCACTTAAATGATAGTTTTGCTGACATCGAATAATATCGTTGCCATTGTTTTGATTATATTCAAATCTTCTAACAGATTCTTGCATTGAGGGATCAATGATTTTGTCGTTGAATAACGCTTCTGTGCTGGTTTCTTGATAGCCTCGATTTCTTCTACTGCTTTGAGTTGATTGTTCCAATTGAATGCTTTCAGATTCGTTGACATCAATCGCTCGTTTTGGATTTCGATTTAAGGAATTGATTCTCGGACGACTGGCATTAGCGTTAATGATCGGAGCACTATGTACATCAGTGACCGGACTACTGTAACTGCCATAGCTGCTTTCCTGAAAGTCACCCTTGTTGAAATTTACTGGCGATCCGTTATCAGACGAATCATCTTGTCGAACGAAATTTTTCATTCTTTCCAGCTCCAAGATATATTTCAAGCGTGACAGTTCACCTTGGATCAGGACGTTCTTTTGATTAAGTTCAACTACATAGCTACCAAGTTGTCGGTTCAAGTCACGCTGGACAGTAAGATCTCTGGCCAGTCGTTCTTGTTCACTGAGATTAGCTTGTTTAAGTTCATCGCATCGCTGAATGAGGTCCTCGTTGAAGATCTTCATTTGCTCCAGCTCTTCTTCAGCTTGTGTCAGCTTCTGCTGAAGAAAATCAGCGCCAGTCGTGGCAATATGCAACTTCTGTCGAAATATTTCATTTTCTTGATCTCGTACAGCAGGTTTTTCATCATCCTTAGAAGACGGTTTGCTCTTTAATGTATAGTGTCCAACATCATTGAACTTTTGTGATTGAAAGCTGGCCTCCTGATCAAGGTAATCATTCCCGCTGCCCTCAACTATAGGAGTGCATTCTTTATGTTGACGATGTTCTGTGTTGGTAACTACAACCGCCTTGTAGTCAACATTGTTATCAGATCTGACTTCCTTAGATCCTCGTTCGGTAGTAGACGTTAAAAGGGATTTCTTATTCATTTTTCTGATTTGATCATCTAGCTCGTCCAGCATTTGATGAAGTTCAGAATTTTCTTTTTGTAATTTTTCAACAAGACCTCTATCGGAAGCTTTAGCATCAGTAATATCGCTATGAGTTTGATTATTACATGCAGTTAAACTCTTTATCTGAGTACGAAGTTGAGCAGACTCTTCCAAAGCTTCTTCTAGTTCGTAATCCTTGTTTCTCAGATCAAACATCAATTTGTTTCTATGAACCTTCAATTCTTCAATTTCTTGCAAATAGTGTCCTTCATTACCATCAGAATTCTGCCTTTTCCTAATCAATTGTGTTGAATCATCTACAGATCTCTCGAGCTCTTTTGTCTGTTTCTGTTTCATATCTACAACTTTCTGCTTACATTCAGTTGTATTGTTGTCTCCGCTACGAATCCCCTCGACTTTCTTCAAAAGCTCGCTTAGCATAGAATATCTCTCTTCCATATATGCATTAATCTTCTCCAGGTCCACTTCACCAGAAGTACCGCAAAGGCTTTGTTCGAACGCTTCAGAAGAGGAGTTCGATGGACTCGACAAAGAAGCTTGCAGTATGTTGGAGAGATCTTCAATATCAGTGAGGTCAGTAAGCAGACGTAGAAGATGATTGGCTTTATTCAGCAAATCATTCATGTCTCTGAGACTGTTCACCAGAGCCCAGTTCCTGTCAACACATCGAATAAGAGCGACCTTTAGTTGGACAAGCTCGCGATTTGATTGAGAATGCGATCTGACGACAAGCGTGGATCCCGATAAATTTTCTCTTAGTGGAACGGAAATCATGAGTCCACCAGTCTCTGGTTTAGATATGATTCCATTGGGTCTACGACTGTCGGCGTTGCTACTGCTTAAAGTCTGATAACCTCTATCAGATTGAACTATTGTTGTCTTAGAAATGCTGAAAGAATCTTTCGCTCTTGTTTCTAGAAATTGCAACTTAAGGCTTTCATGACCACTCTCTTCTGTAAGATCAGGAGCGCTCATACAGCGGTACAGCACAAACGATGTTTCTGGTTCTAGCTTATGATAGCGGAGACCTGATGTTGCCTTCAGATATTCGCCTTCAGTTCTTTTTGTGTTTTCTTTTTGAATTTGTAACTTTCCACGTATTTCAGGGGAAAATCTTTCTTCTGAATGTACTGATTTTGACTTTGAAGCATCATTCTGATAGGCATTATCAGCTTGACTGTTCTTCTTAGCTTCGGCAAGACGTCTTAACGAAAGATAGTGGCTTTGTTCTTTAAGCGTCCTCTGAAGAGCTTGTACCTCTGCAGTCAGTTCATCAACCTTAGCTTTCAAAGCTGTGTTTTCAATTCGTAAGGCTTGTACAACCATCGAGTTTTTCGCATACCCAGAGCAGTTGAAAAAATATGACCCAGTACTCTTCGTGTCTTTGGATGAGGTGGCACTCTCTTTTGCTGCTTGGTCTGTGGATAATGTGCCTGGTTTCATACCTGATGCAGAGGCAACATAAACTTTTCCTCCTCTTACTTTCAGTGGTTCAGAAAATTCTCCGAGAGATTGATGCTTGACACATTGACAAACTCGATGATGACTCAGGCGATTACTGGTAGGTGTTTCAGAAGGAGTGCTTGGGCTATACATAGACGTAGAACCTTCGACGTCACTCTCATTCCCTCTTCCAAAACGATCAATTGAAAATTTACGATCTTCCCTTTTTGTGATTGCCGAACAGTTCATCAATACATGTTGCCTATAATCCTTTCTACCACAAATTCTGTAACTGGCGGCTTGATTTGTTTCACCGTCAGCTACTATATTCTTCGATCTTGTGGCAGGCTCTTGAACTCCTACAAATGAATTAAAACTTTCACTGGTCGCAGAACTGTCATTGTGACGAGCATTTCTGCAGAATTCTGCCGTCGGAAAAGTAGTCAGAGAACTTCGGAAGGCTTCAGAGATGCGCGAATCAGTCAAATTCGGAGTTCGCTTGCTGCCCTTAGCAGGGTGTTCACTGAAACAATCTGCAAATTCATCGTCTGTTGTTAGATCTTCCAAAGATTTGGATTTGCTTGGAATACCTTTGCGATAATAAGCCATTCTGCTGCATCTTTGCTGAAGTTCTATATTAGATTGTCGTAGGCTATTAATCTCTACCGCAGTTGTGAGTATAAACTCTTCTACTTCTCTGTCTTCTTTTTCTCTCGCTTCATTCATAACTTGCTTGTAGCGCCTGTAATCAGCCACTAGAAGCTCGTTCTCAGTTTTCAACTCTCCCGCTACGCGAATCAGATTCTCAACTTCCGCTAATTCGATTTTATTCTCCGCGTCTTCGCTGTTCATTTTAGAAATCTTCCTTCGCAGCAAGTCCACGTCTTTCCATCTTCCTTTCAATGGATCACCAATGGCAGGCTGGTTGCTGTCGATTTGATAAATATCTCCGATTGTTGACTCCATGCATCTATTGCTTGACTGAATATTGTTCGTTGTTCCGGCTGACGCTATGGAAGTACTTGTGGAGGAATTGATCGCTTGGGCAGCTAGTGAAGCCAGACCATTGCTAACCGTCAGCTTGGCTACCACAGCCGGTGGTGGGGACCATTCTGGTGTTGTTGGTGCTATTTCATCAGTTTTCTTCTGCACCTGAGAAATCGCTAAATTTCTGGGATATGGCTTCGGAGTTGATTCAGCTTTAGTGTCAGAATTAGTCCTTTCTGTATTACCAGTTAATTCGGAGCTTCGGAGATTCTCCTGTATGTGGATCATCTCATTCTCCAAAAGCACTGTACTACTCTTACTATCCCACGTCTTTAGACCACTGTAGGTCTTTATGTCTTCAATAGACTCTGCATCGAACGTCAAAAGAAATTCAAGATGCTTTTCCAGCTCCGTAAATTGTTCGGGAAAACCATCTGAATAATTTTCCGAGTTAATGCTTTTACCTGAATTCACTCGGGTTTCGTCTCCACTGTCACTTTGTTCTTCTGTAAAAGTGACTTTCTTATCATTTCTATCGTGATCTATTTTAAGATTAGCTGTTGAATACCTAAATCCTCGATTTTCTAAATTTTCATCCGGACGAATTCTTGAGATTTTGTTATTTGGACTTGATCGGCTTTCTTGAATTAGAAGTCTAAGATTTTCAAGCATCTTCGATAGTTGCCTTGTCAGCCATTGATGGCTATATCTCAGGGTATCATAGTCTTGTTTCAAACTGGTCCAATCTGGCTCTGTAGTATGATGTAACTTATTCGGTTCTGTTGGCTCAGCTACCATAGAAGGCTGCTGACAAGTTGCTGCCTTGTTTTCACTGATAGAATGACCATTATGGTAACAAACTGCACATTCGTTGCTTGCATCATGTCGGGCACACTGATCGTCTTTCGAACAGTCATGATCGTTGCTGCTGCCAATGGTGTCAGTTACAAGAGAGTCTTCGTGTGAAAGCGCTTGTTCAAAATGTAAACCTAATTCATCGATCGGGTCAGTGAATTTGTCGGAATTGCTTTGATCATCTCGATCACAACCCGAAGTTTGCCATCTTGCATCAACATTCTCGACTTCACTTATCCCTATGGGCTCATAGTCCCTATTTATTAGACCATCGGAAGGGCTATCGTTATTTTCAATTGTAGCGTGGCCCTCAGGTAGAAACTGTGGTTCTGAGTAGATGGGGTTCGATGATTGTTTAGGGTTGATGGAGTGGGAGGAGTCTATTTCATGGGAGGAGTCTAGCTGTGCAACTGTTGAATGTATGTCAGCAGAGAATTGGACTCGAGCAGCTGGACTAATTGATTGATCTGCCTGAAAATAGTACAAAGCAGATGATTCGAAGCTTTAAGTACTAATTTATTTTTTGCGTTAATATTTTGATTATAGTATACCAATATTGTTAATCACCTACTTACATCGATATCGGTAAGATATTCGTCTGCGATCAGTAGGGTCCGAGTACGTCCGAGATTCTAATCCTGGGCTCGACCTTAACTGATATCACATTTTGGGAATTAAAATGGATTTTATCACCGGTTTGTGGCCTTTAGGTTTTTAATTTGTTACATTAATATTATACTAGAGAAAAGTTAATCGTGATAAAAACTTAACGATTGTGTAATTCATTCCGCATAGTTTTTTAATTAGGCCTATCCAATAGTTGAGCTAATGTTAATGGTCACGCGATTCTATCCTCACACAAATAACTGGTAGAGAAATATCGACTTAAAATACATAAATGATTTTTAACATAATGCTTTCCATTTAAATTAATTTTGACCCGCTTGCCTTGGATCTTGGACTTGCACTGTTTTGATCTCGCTTTCTCTTCTGATCAAATACACAGAACTACTACTACTGATAGAATAGACAAATTATTAATTATGTGCTGGTTATGTTTTTGACTGAAATATTTATTCTGATATGAATTCATGCTGTTTATTATTTTGGACTTTTTATAACTTGTATGTAATATTGTAGTGGCGTGTGATTCTGAAATAAACTTAAACTCTCTCTCTTGTGGTCTCTGTGTACTCAGTCGTCATCGTGTGATGCTTTGGCGCCTGTTTGTGTAGAGTCTTCAAGAGACGTCCCTGACATTGCCTTAAGCGAGAAACCGGACGTTAAATTCTTATTGAGTGATTGATTAATTTTTAATCTCTGTGTCTAGTTAGACCTCCAATGCGATTATGTATTAAATTCTATTCGGACCGAAAATTATTTAGAGTCTTACTTCTCTTATGCACGCAATTGATGATCATGCATCTCTACAGAGCAACGAAAGGTTTAAGTTTTTACCATATTAGAAGCAGTAGGATTCTCAGAAGTGGCAACGCTCCTCGCGGCTTGTTCCAGGATCTTTGTTACGTCAGGATGCTTGTAGAAGCGAGAAAACCACAAGGCGTCTCTTCCTAGTTTATCATTTACATCAGTCATCTCTCGATTTAATTATACTGCATAACAGTAGTTTCTAGTTATGCAATATTCATGGTAATTTATGAATTAATTACGAAAAAAATATTTTTCCAGTCCTAATTTTACTAGATGTGTGATCAGGGGTTTTCTTGATCTGATTCTTACATTAATTTTAAAAATATTAAAAATATTTTGAATGCCTCAATAGCGCAATGGTTAGAGTTCTAGATACGTCATGAAGTTTTAAATGGCAGATCCTGAAGTGAATTGAACCATCATGGGTTCGATTACCGGTCGCGCTGATCTGAGAGTAAAATCTCGGACATTCACTGGACTGGTTTTACGGTAAATTGAATAAATTGCCTAACGTATTTGACATGTGGTATTAAAAGTGATAGATATCAACATAGCTGATCATTTGACTATAATGCGTGTTTAACTATTAGTTTAATAACTCAAGAACTCGGCAGATTGCTGCTGAACAGAGAGTAATTTAAAACTCAAAATTGGCGAGGCCTAAGATAATACAGACAGCGTAGAATGAGATGAGTTGAGGAAATTGACTTATAAGACCATGAAAATAGTAGTATTAATAATGGGCCTAGTAATTATGTGTCTAATAATATTTGTTATTATTTTTTATTTAATAAAATACTACTATTATTACTACTACTATTAATTATTATTATTATCACGAGATGATAGTTATCATCATCATCCTGTATTAACATCAAGCTCAGAGCCTGAAATCTTTTCGTAAAGCTTTTCCTTTAATCTAGACTCGATAACAGCTCAGTCTGCAATAATGGAATTTCAATGATCAACAGCAGTACCTTACCATCAGAGTCGACCAACGAGAGATCAGCTGATTTACTGAGAAGATATTCACACACTGCAGTGCTACCATTAGCTGCTGATAACATCAGAGGAGTGCTGCCACAACATACACAAAAACACTCGTCAACATTGAGAGAAGCAAACTTATCAGAAATACTAAAAGCTAAAGCCGGTAAAGCTAATGTTAACGTCAGTTTCCTCACTCGAAAGCGATGTCTTTGTCGCGCGAGCGCAGGATTTTAACCCCGCACATACTGTTCCACGGTCGAGTATCTTACCGACATCGCCACTGGCTCTAGCCAAAGATTAACCTAAGAGATTAACCTAAAAGAGAGTCAATTCATCGCTCTCTATCTCTCTTTCTTACTCTCTTTCTCTCTCTCTCTCTCTCTCCAATAATTTGTCAAGTGACAGGCACGAGGCATATATTCCTGCTCTCAGTCTGATTTCATGCTCCATAAAGAGCACTCCATCGATCAAAATGTTTATCCCTTAAAAGGGGCTATGCCTTCTTCGGGTACTTACTGTACATTAATGTAGGACACAGCGTAGATGCTTATATATTCTGAGGTGGTTTGATTTTCAATAGAATTCTTCAGTTATTGCTTAGTATTCTCACACGATACGTGCAGTTTACAGTTTTATTCTTCAATAGCAAAATATTTACTGTCAGGAATGATAGTAAACATTCTAATGACTTTCATAAATAGATAAAATGATAGTTTTTACTTACATTCTGTTGTTACCGACGTTATCTATTTCGGCTCCTGCTTCAAGCAGAAGTCTACATATGGAAGCCTGACCTCTGCTTGCGGCATACGCCAATGGACATCTTCCATGCTGATGAAAGCAAATTGAAAATGCATTTAAGAGAAAAGAAAATGATAGATACTTCGAAAGAACAATCTTTTCTTCTTTTAGAAATTTGCTAAAAATTTAGTTGTTGAAAACCAATCTACGAGGCTTTTTCTTCTTAATCATAGATTAAGATTTAGTTACTGCTAATTTCAATGAAGTTCTTTCTATTCTTCAATAACGTGTCAATGAGTAAAGAGTTCTAACTATTATGTCTTGGCCTATTTATTGCTGATATTTGTATCTTATTGCAATTTTCTGCAGGATCATTTATGTGTGCGTGTGTGAAAATTGTACTGGTATGCCTGAATTAATCTATAAATAAATTTATACGTATATCGTATAAATATGAAGGTGAAAACTTGAGCTGAGTAAAGAATAAGTAGGAAGAGTTATATTCCGTTTAAAGTGCTCTTATGCAGTACACTGAGATTGAGGAAGAGCAGAGATGAGAGAAGGATAAAAAGGCTAATATTAACGTCAGTTTCGCCACTCGAATGCGATGTCAGTGACAGGCGAGCCCAAATAGCAATTAATTTGCTTGCTCAAATTTGAGTGAGGATTTGATTCTGCTCTTTTTTATTTCTACTGTTTATTAATTTTATCGTTTTGAAATGAGCGATTAAAATACCTATAAAAAAGGTGTATAATTGTAGTTATAAAAAGATATGTTCGCTGCAGATATAAATCTCCATTTATTGAAAAGGATCGATTTTTATCGATTTAAGTCGATCATTATTTGTCGTTATTTCATTTTTCGATTTTCTAGATCAATTTTGTTATCGATTTTTAGCCATTACTTTGAAAGGATACGCAATGACGCATAGGTGTACGTATTTGTTTGACTGACCTTGTCTTTTAGATATATCGGTGAATGCGCCGCTAGCAGGAGTTGAACGCAGCCTATGTGTCCTCCGAAACAAGCATGATGCAACACCGAGAAGTAATCGTGATCTACCGCTAGAACATTAGCCTCGTTCTAATCAATTAATCAATCAATCAATCAATTAAGTCATCGATCAATTAGTTAATCAACTAATCATTCAACCTGTAATTTATTCAGTTTTCCATCATTAAAAATTTCTAAGTTAAAAAAATATTGTAAGTTTAAAAACCGTTCTAAATGAAGGTAGAAAAGATATTAGATTTCAGTTGTATTTAATTTTCTTTGTGTTACGAGACAGGATAGTTTTCTCAAAGAATGACGCCCCTGCCCAGTAAATGTGAGTCGAAGCTGAGGAAGGCTTAGGGAGTCCACCTCGTCATAAGCAGTATTCTGCAAGAATAATGGTATATCGTGTTAAGCGATTTAAAGACCCACTCATAGGTGGACATGGGGAAGAAAACTGAATATGGAGAAGAGTGGAGGCGCTATATATCATGAACCTGCCAGTGGGCAGTGCGCCAAGAGAGAGAGAGAGAGAGAGACGTAGAGAAATTCGACATCTGTGACTCTAGCGTCTGAGGTTTTCTTTCTTAAATTAATAAATTAATAAATTAATAAATTAATAAATTAATAAATTAATAAATTAATAAATTAATAAATTAATAAATTAATAAATTAATAAATTAATAAATTAATAAATTAATAAATTAATAAATTAATAAATTAATAAATTAGTAAATTAGTAAATTAGTAAATTAGTAAATTAGTAAATTAGTAAATTAGTAAATTAGTAAATTAATAAATTAATAAATTAATAAATTAATAAATTAATAAATTAATAAATTAATAAATTAATAAATTAATAAATTAATAAATTAATAAATTAATAAATAAATAAATTAATTAATTAATTAATAAATTAATTTTTGTACTCAATCTTTAAATGTTTTACATAAGTGAAGAGTTTGCTTCATTATCTCACAGAGTTGACATCATTTATCCATGATATTGGATGCGAAACTAAACTTAATCTAATCTTGATTTGGTATCGTCGATGCTAATACGGTGGTAGAGTATTTGAACTATAGAACTACGACATTATAAACACGACCAAGGGACATTATCAGACAAAACTAACGTTGAATAAAATGGGTTCTCTCAACTCTTCAGCAATGATTAGTAATGATTTCCAATTATTATTAAAATAATAATTTTAAATTAATTTTATAATTAACCTGAAGTAGAATCTCGACGAGCTCATACTTGGCTCCTCTGAGGGCGCAATGGAGGGGCGTCCTGCCTATATCAATCAATCAATCAATCAATCAACCAATCAACCAATCAACCCATCAATCAATCAATCCATCCATCAATCACTCAATCAATCAATCAAACAATCAATCAATCAATCAATCAATCAACCAATCAACCAACCAATCAATCAATCAATTCACCAATCAATCAATCAATCCATCAAACAAACAATCAAACAAACAATCAATCAATCAATCAGTAAACCAATCATTTATAAATCAATCAATCAATTAACCAATCATTAATAAGTCAATTTGGAAATTAATCGTTAACACAAAAAGTAAATAAATAAGTGATCAATGAATCAATAAATCAAAAGCCCATAAATCAATAAGTCAGTAGGAAAAATAACAAATCAAGCTTAACTAAATGTCGAGGCGACTTCTTAATCAATCCACCAACTATTGACCAATCAATCCTTCAATATATCCGTTAAAATATAATGTAGCTTACATACACCTTTTTCAACATCAGACATTGACAAGTTGATACTGTTGTTTTAGCAAAAATGTCCTTGTTCGCTGATTTGACTTGATGACTTAATCGACGCTTTGGGTGAGAGAGTTTATAGCAAGATCCCTGCTAATCGTCGACCGTTGATTTGAATCTTAAGAAAATTTTCAAAAATGTCCCTTTGAGTGGAGAAACCTTTCCCACACTGATCTTTGACATTATTGCATTGGGCGAATCGAACTAGCATTTTTTAGTTTATTCAACAATTGAATAAATAAATTGCTTAACTGTCTGATTAATTAAATAATTAAATAATTGAATACCTAATTAAATAAATACATAAATAAAATATAATTAGTTAGCTAATATTAATTATTTATTAATTAACTTCTTTTACCTTTCAGATCCCTAATATCGATATCAATGTCGAACGTTAGAAATAGCCGCACGTAATCTGTCAAACCCTTGCTTGCAGCCACATGCAAGCTGAAAAATTAATACAACGTATTTTTTAAAGAAATGGCATAGAATTTAAAACTCAAGCTAAAGTTAAATGGCTGCTAAATAAATTAATGAATTAGTTAATAATTACTTAAAGACGAATTATTTAGTGCCCTCGGTTAAGCTTCGCGTCAATTGAACCAAGTTAAGCTCCGTCGCTCCTGGTTAGTACATTGTGGGCGACAACCTCGTAAGTCCGAGTGTTGACAGCCTTGAAAGAAAAAATCCCGAGGGTTTGCGAATGTTATTCTTAAATCCGCGTCGGTTGCAATTGATGTGTCAACAAAAGGCAACCATTACTTATAACCACGGAGAGCATTGGAGGAAAAAAACGATAACCTGAACCAAAAGAAAGGAAGCCAAGTAGCATATTCGGTATATCATATGTTTAGCTATACGGACAAAAATATTGTAATATATTTGCACATGGAATAGGACCACATAGATTCTTAGTTACAATTAATTAGCCTGCAGGTTGAACTAGGACGCTTGAGAAATGTCATAATTTAATAGAATAATGAGTAACAACTAGAGGTCGTTTGCATCGTTTCAATATATGGCAGATAATACACACGCGGAGTAGCCTTTATTGGGTTCAATTTTCGAGGGATTGAGATCTGAACTCTTAGCCTGCTGGTCCTGTTTTCCATTTCTCGAAGCTGTCGCTGCTGCTAGCAGCTGTTCCACTGTATTTAGCTGCTCCTTCTCAGTAGCTGCCAACAGCTTAACGTCCGTCTTGGTCCACTCCAAAACCTGATGCGAAATACATGTATACAGTATAGCATTATACAATATAACATCATTTTCCTGTTGCTCCAAGATTGCGGGTTTAGGTAATAGATGGCGTAGAATATACCTTTTTTTAAATCACCGGCACATTGATTATATGATCATGATATTCTGATTCATTTAGTTTGATACTATGATTTCTAGGGAAGGCTAAAAAGTGCATTTTATAATGATATTCGTCTCTTTAGGGATACTGCTGAAGATACCAACAGGAGATCGTTTAGTTCTGTAGGTAATAACTTTCAACAGGTCTTGTTTTCTCTTCTGCCATGAACGAAGAGGCAGCTACAGGCCGTAAGGTTATATCAGCGGAAAACACGTCCCTGATATAATCTTCTCTTAAATCCTCTGTATATTCTATGTAAATCCTCTGTATTACCAACCTTTAATTGAAGTATCGATTCTCAATATGAAACAAAATGTCTATAACAATTTTTGTGGTAGCTCTCTAGTTTAATATTGTTTAGTTATCTCACTTGTGTTTTGTATTCTGCACTGCTTCATTCGTTGAAGACACTTATTATATTTGTTTAGCTGCCTAATTGACGAATATAAGATCTTCTTAAGATACACGGATTTGACTAAGAAATCATTGGTATAATGGTCATTGAAACTCTAAGAAACTTCAAATCTCATTGTATTGTAATTTAATTTAAAACTGGATCTTAAAGCGACTCCGTTGCTTTGATTTTACTTGAAATTCTATACCAGACCGTCCAGCGTTCAATGGTTTATTTTAAAAAACCCACATCTCCGCGTACTGAGAGGTTAATGTAAAGTTTTAATTAACCCACAGAGTGCTACCAATAACAAAATTCTTTCATTCTCGTAAGCTAATACGTCACGCTAATTGATTTTGATTTAATTAGTTTTCAAAATATTCGAACAATTTACAACTCTGTTGGTATTTACCATTTCACAAGCACTAAATAGATCGCAGCTTAAATTTGAATGGCGCGACTTTAAATGTTTTAGAGCAGAATTAAAGTTGTTTAGTTCTAGATCATTTAACTCGATTTGACACAAAGTTAATTTTAGATGTACAGTAATTAAATCAAGCTGTGTGAAAGGTACGCTCTCACGTGTGAACTATAAAAATTCAAATAATTAAAGAATTTGACTAAAGACTTACAATTAACATTGCTTTCGTGGACCATGGACCTCTGTATATTATATATATATATATATATATATATATATATATATATATATATATATAATTTATATATAATATATATAATATAGGCCGATAAATACATATATGTTATCACTGTATGTATTATAAGATATATATACTGTATATATATATATATATATATATATATATATATATATATATATATAATTACCAATTAAATATTAAAAAACCAATTAAAATTATATTTAATTACCAATTAAAATAAGAAATCTGAAATCAATTACCTTAAAAGTAATAAATTGAAGAAGAATTCAATCTATTTAACAATCATTCAATCAATAAATCATTTATTCAATTCTATAGATAATAATCTACCAAATCACCTAACCAATATACGAATGAAGTTTAATATTACTTGTAGTCTTGATAATTTATCTTTTACATACCGAATACTTTCCTCTTCTTTTTCCAGTCATGATTCAACACTTAATTAATTATCTACATGTGAGTTTAAATGATTAATATAATTCGGTGCAGATGCTGTTTAATATCCATCATTCAAAATAAAAGCAACCTTAACTTTCATTTTGATAAAATTTAAATTTAAAATTAAATTTAAAAAAATACTGTCTATTGCTGTCTAAATGCCTATTCGCAACTAGCCCAACTGTTCTGCTATTAGATTACTACTTGAATCATCCTAAGCCTCATTCAGTAATACAGTGTATGACGATTATGATGTTTATCTAAAAGATAAAGTCGGTTAATCATACTCATTGTTGATTACTCCTTTCACTTATAACAATAATAATAATACAGGTTTAACGTCCGTTTCCTCATTCAAGGATGATGTCAGGGACGTCATAATATTGTATCATTTATTATTATCATCGTCATCATATTATCTCATATCTTCTTTCCCTGGCCTACTATCATCTTTGAGTAAACACGAGAGCGTTCTCATGGATTATGACGCCCCTGTCCAGTAAATGTTAGTCGAAGCTGAGGAAGGCACAGGAAGCCCACCTCGTCGTAAGCAGAAAATCACACAAATTATAGTAGGCCCCTATATTAAAAGAAAAGTTAGAATTGATTAAAGATCTACTCGTATGTGGAGATGAAGAGGAAAACGGAAGATAGAGATGAGTGAAAGCATTATATATCATGAACCTGCCAGTAGGCAGTGTACTAAGAGAGAGAGAGAGAGAGAGAGAGAGAGAGAGGCTATCGTCTTTAACACAAGAGTCCCTGTTTCCTACTGCAACACGTAAAAACTACATCTCTCTTATAATGAATATGCCCTAATTAGAAATGATCGTAGTTTAGTAAAATTATACTTAGATATCCATAAGCTTCTTGGTAGTTATTCGGACAATTTAGTGTAATAATATGCACAATGTGCAGTGCAGCTCTTAGAGTCGAATAACACTAGAGAACAAGGATCTGATCAACTGCTGAGGTGGGACAGTACGAAATGCACAGGATTGGTTGAAAGATTAATTGCGTCCCACACTCGCTACGCTTCAGTTCAGTCCAATCTAAACTCAATCCTTATCAATTAGCTTCGTGTTACAAGAAATAATAGAGAGTCCAATACTGGCGACGCTTCACGCGGCAGTTTATTACTGGAAGGCGCTGCGTTTAATCTTGTAAACATGTGTGTCAGAGGACGTGTTATACCAACGTTTGAAAATACATTTAAGTGTGGCTAGAGCACATCTATGCAGATATATTTACATATATTTACTGTATATAATGTATATATGCAATATTATATTATATATAAAATATTATATATCATATATATATATATATATATATATTAAATATAATAATACAAGAATGAAGATATCTCTCTTAGTGCACAGCCCACTAGCGGGTCCATGGTATATAACGCCTTCACTCATGGTTGAATTCCGGTTTCTTTTCTTGTCCAGTGTCCACATTAGTGGACCTTTAAATCATCTAACATTATATATAATTATTCTTGAGGGATTCTGCTTAGAGGTGGGCCACTATGCTTTCCTCAGCTTCAAGTAACATTTGCTGGGCAGGGGCGTCATTCCCAGACAAAAACTATCCTTTTTACCCATATATATATATGTATACATATATATATATATATATATCCATATATATATGTATACATATATATATATCCATATATAATAAATATATATATATCCATATATATATATGTATATATATATGTAACAACAACAACAGTACGATTAGAGTGCTACTGTTGTCCATGATAACATTGAGCAGTGTGATACCCAAATCAAAGCCGATGAGCAGAGTGAGGGGTCCATAAACGGTGCGAGCCAAAATTCGGGTGGTCAGTCCAAGGAAGGGTACTAGCGGAATAGAGGTTTACGTGTTGGTCTCAGTTCGTGGACGTTTGGTGGATATGAAAGGTCGAAGAGAAAAGATTTCAATCGCCTATGAAACTGTTCGTGGAGTAGGAAAGGCTGATCAGGAACAGATGAAGTGGTGCGCAGAGTGGAAGGAAGAGAATTCCAGATCTGCGGGGCAGCATGCTGGAAGGAGCGCCTAGACAGCTTGCTACGTGAAGGAAGGCTTGGTCTCTCAAGAGTAACTAACTCAGAGGACCTGGTGGGCCTGGAGGTAGGTTGTCCCACTTGTAGTAAGTGGGACATGTAACTATTACCAGGAGTGGTAATAAACTTAGAGAAACTTAAAAGTTAGAGAAAACTAGAAAGTTAGAAAGTTAGAGAAACTGTCTTGTATAAAATGCGTTCTCTAACTTTGAGCCAGTGAAAGGACTTGAGGATTGGAGTAACATGAGAATATTTGGAGCTACGAAAGACTGCACGTGTAAGGGAATTCTAGACTAGTCTTTCTGTGAGTTTGGAAATGAATGGTAAATTGGATATGGGCCTGTAGTTGGAGAGTGATTCCTTGTCCAGCGAGGGTTCCTTAGTAGTAGTAGTAGTATATATACATGTATATATATATATATATATACATGTATATATATATATATATATATATATATATATATATATATGAATATATACATATATATATATATAAATATATATGTATATACATATATATATATATATATATATATATATATATATAAATATATAATATATTGCGGGATTAACATGTTCATCTGTGGAATACTCTGTATGAAGTGTGACTGCGAACTGTTTGCAGGAATATGTGTCTCGGACCTGCCACTTGCAGAAGACTAGAGGAAAGAGAAACGTGCTCCTGTATACTCTGAAGTTTTACTTGTTACTCCAACAAATAAATTTAGTACCTAAATTTATAAATTATATAAACGTGAGATACAACACTTCTATTTTTCGATGAGTGACAAAATTATGTAAATTTCTGTCACGGGGTGGCTTGCCTTGCGTGAAAATGGAAGGTCGCAATGACTGGGTATAAGCAAGAGGTTATTTAATTTAGCGAAATTATCTTATAATTTTTGCTAAAAATAATTATGATTTCATTTCAGGCTGCACGGAAAATACAATTCGCAATACTTCTGGAGTGCAATTAAACTTATTTTAATGTCAGTTAATTACAAATGAGTGTCTGGGTAATTAAAGAGTGCTCAATTGCATTTAATTGTTGATGAATGACCAAACAAATCAAACAGGTGGGCGATTACTATTGAATCGAATTGAATCACGTTAATTTCACTTAGGTAAAATCGTACACCAGAAATACATGGAGATAAAGCGAAAAAGAACACAAAGGCCACGAAAGCGCTACTATGTACCATTACTATTACTATTGCAATTACAATTACTATTACTATTACAATTACAATTACAATTACAATTACTATTACTATTACTATTACTATTACTATTACTATTACTATTACTATTACTATTACTATTACTATTACTATTACTATTACTATTACTATTACCATTACCATTACCATTACCATTACCATTACCATTACCATTACCATTACCATTACCATTACCATTACCATTACCATTACCATTACCATTATTATTACTATTACTATTACTATTACTATTACTGTTACCATTATCATTCCTATTACTATTACTATTACACGCTACTACATATTTCACAACTGCTACTATTGTGAAAACAGGCATAGCTAATTTCACAGTATTCAATTGACCAGCAACTCTTAGGTTACGGTATAATTGGATTTACGTTGGCTGTGACTTCAATTCGATCCTACCATTTCACATAATAACACAGCAGCCGTAGGTTTATGTCATGCTTGAACTTGAAGCCGATCTATCGATAAAACTTTACATGTCTAATGAGCGATAGCCTATTTGTAAAGATGTCTGAGTTCTCAATTTGGAGAAGTTTCGGGGAAATTACTTGCGACTCCAGTGTAAAATTAAACTGTGAATTATTAAATGCAGAACAAATGCTTAGTCAAGAAAGATTCCATTTCATATCATAAGATTTAAAATTCAGTGTTCTCTTCTGATTGAGGCCCCGACTTTTAGAGAAAAATTGCTAAATGCAAGCGGTTCAGTAAAATAGGTTTAAACCTGTGAATCGCAGATGGACTAGGAAGCGAGAAAAAAAGCTGAGCAAATCCACTCATGCGCACGAATACAGTATTTAAGTCTAACGATGTGAATTAGTCAATCGTTTAAAGAAGCCCTTAGAATGCAAAGGTTGAAGTTTTAAGAGTAGATTGAAATTTGGAGGCAGTTTGAGAAGTGACCATATGCAGCTGTTACTATGCGTGATTGAACTATACCGTTGCATTATTATTTCAATGCTACGCTAATCCATTGCATTTATATTGTAATTATCAAAACATCTTAGAAAATTGTGTAAAGTAAACTACAACAAAATTTGTATAAAAAACTACAACAAAGAGAGCGATCACTGCACAGTAGAACTCATTAAATAAAAGATTATTCTAGCAGGATGATCAATCAGTTTAAACACCATCAGTGTGAGAACATAGCGAGTGTATAACACATGTCCGCATGCTTGTAGGTCTACCTGTGTAATAAAGCGAGCATGTTTAACTATCCGACAATCAGTCATGATGACTTTAAAGTAGGCTACGTGATACCTTTTGTATCGTATTTTCATCCTTCTCCGTGACAGCACGTTTATCACTGTATGTCTGTCTAAGTGACACCCTGCTTGTATCATTATTAAACTTCTGTGTCACACCACGTGTGCAAATATTTAGCAATTAACTAATTCAATGTATTTTGGTATATTCCCTTCCACAATATAATAATTGAAACACTAAAATGTTTTAAAAAGGAGCTAGTTGTACACGTAGTTAAACGACATGTCAAATTGTCCATAGCGACTACATGTATCGGTGAGCAGAGAGTTGCATCAAGCACAACTTCATGTTAATACTTATATGTTGGCCCCCTATCCTATGTCAGACCAAAATGTAACGTGACTTTACTTCAATAAAACATTCTATTAATTGCAGTGACTAATAGCTTAAATCGGATGAGTTCAGGCTTCAATGCAGCATTTAGTAATTAAAATTGAAAGTAATTTTCCTCAAAAGTTTACAATAGATTTCGATTTAGTACAGTGTTAATTAAACGTTGATAATTTTAAATATGGGTAGACAGGAGAGTTATGGGTAGACAGGATAATTTTCTCAAGAATGACGCCCCTGCCCAGTAAATGTTAGTCAAAGCTCAGGAAGGCATAGGGGGCCCACCTCGTCATAAGCAGAATCCCCATGAATAATGGCATATCATTTCAGATGATTTAAAGGTCCACTCGTATGTGAAAATAAAGAGAAAACGGAAGACAAGACAGTGAAGAGTTGAGGCGTTATATGCCATGGACCTGCAAGTAGGCAGTGTACTAAGAGACATAGTTTTAAATAAACGTTCATAAACGTTGATGGATTTTACTTGATCATATAAGTGATGGTTTCTAGTTTCTACTTGACTGTTTTAAATAAACATTGATGACTTTTACCTTATCGTTTTAGTAAATACACATTGATGCTTTTTGAAAGAACCTTCAATCACTGATTGCCCAACGACTTTAACTCCGCTCGTTACTAGGAGGCCCATGATAAGTTTTATGAATTTATTTTATTTCACCCAGTGTAACAATCAGTTTATACTGGCGTCGATTTATATGTTTTCATTTCTACCGTACGACTTGCCTCATAAATCTAAATTAATGGTATTAATGAAATGAAGCTGACAATTTCATGAATGCGCTGAATAACATCTAGTGCTAAGATGAATTTCTGATTATACATCTCGGAAGAAATCCTACCGTGGATCAGTATGTGTAGATTTAAAACTTGCGCTCTCCCGTCACTGATATCGCTTTCAAGAAACGAAGCGTACGTTAGAATCGGCTTAATAGCTTTACGTGCAGCTTATTGGCACTTACTAAATACTTACACTGAACATTTTTATTTGACCTTAGTAATATTTGCATAATTGTAACTTTCCCTTAAGTAAAGATTTTAAAACGTAATTTCTTCATGTTTGGGACAATAGGCTACTGGTCAAGTTCTGTAAACTTCAAAAATATCGGTCAACTCGTTACGACTTCATAATAAAGCAATTAATGTTATCTGTTACATATAAAACAGCTTACACACTTATTCCACAGTTATATATATGCATATATATATATATGTATATATATATATATATATATATATATATATGTAATATTATATTATGTACAAAAGCATAAATAGCATATATATTTGTGTACATATGCATATATACACTTATATATATATATATATATATATATATATATATATATATATATTATGTATATATACATGTACAAGCATGTGTAAATGTGTAAAACACAATTTAAAAATAAATATACTGTTAAATTTTATTAAAGAGTAAATTTCAATGGATTGTCGGAAACGGGTATTTGCATACAACAAAAAGCAAATACAGAAGTTACTGTGAGGAGATTGATTATGCCTGATATAGTGTACATAGGCCTACATGTAGTTAGCATTAAAAACTGTGGTCAATGGAATGGATAGATACTTTTTATTTTGCATATAACTGCTTTTGTTAAACGGAAGTATTTACTATAAATAAAACTTATAAAAACAAACCTTTTTAGTTGTCTTCTTTTTCAGGAAAGGCATAACAGTATAGCTATACGTTTAGAGCAACATAACTGAACGCGCTTCAAAGTTACTTCCAGATTTTACTCGGATACAGAAGAGCTAAAACCTACTGTTTCGAAAGCTTCTTTAAGATGAGTTGCTGAATCGATGAATTACATATTGTTTGTTGAATTTAAGGAAGTAAATCTATTATTACAGTCTATCTTCACCGCGGTATCCCATTGTAACTAGTCATCAAGACCTACAATAGAAACAAATACTAAAATATATATAAGTACATTGCTGTAGTACAGCGGTGAAAGTGTTAAACTCTGGATCAATATACACTCTTATCAAATCAGAGCTCAGACGTCACTGGCTTACAACAACAGCAAACACAGCAACAAATTAGAGTGCTACTGTCGTCAATGACAGCATGGAGCATGATATTAAAATACTTGAAAGAAGGAGATGTTAAACTCAGAGTTGAGAGAACATAAGATCCAGACAACTTTAAATTAAAATGTTTTTTAGATTTATATTGATTTATAGGCCTACGTTTAAATTAGCACCTATTCTTCTCACAAGACTACGCCAACCATTCAGAGAGATTCCTTTAGAGTCTTTCTGGTGGTTTATTTTTTGCTGTGTATGTTAATTCTTCTTCTTCAGTGCACTGCTAAATGGCAGGTTCAAGGTACATGATCATACTCAAAGTCAATTTTATAGCTCCTTAAGAGCACGTCTTAGATCAACAAGTTAATCCCATCACAAAGTCTATGCCTTATCATACCTTATGTAGCCTATACATTTAGCTTGGGAAAAGTATGGCTTCTTAGGTGGTTTTCCATTGCCTTCCTCAGTTAGAAAGATTAATTATCATTTAGCCCTTGGGGAAACTATTTATTGGTTAGGTGGGTCCCCCCTAGCCATTCTCAGCTCCTGCCTTAGTCGCCTCTTACGTACATGAGGCAGACTGTTTTCGGTTGCCCTATTCTGCAATGGTCTAACCACACCCGAAACACAACACGGGGAAATGTCAATCACAAATCTTCTACTATTTACTTCTACATGTAGCTGCTGTACTAATCTTGAACATTACGGTGCATCAAACATGCCGACTGATTGATCGCATTACTAAATCATCTAGATAACTCTAAAGTGTTTCAACTGAAGTTTTATTAAAAGCAATGTCAATTTTCGTACACTGATACATAAATGACAAAACTTAGCCTGACAAATTGCTGCACAGTACTGTAAATGCCTTGCACTAAAACGCTCTCACGGGTCTAGAGTGATCTACATTGTGCTAGAATAAAATTATAATAACTTTACCAGGAGCTCATGCTCTCAGCAACGCTTTGCTGAATCTACGATATTAGCCAACGATATTAGAAACAAACATTTATAATCTCTGATAAACTTTATCGTTGATCGATTGTATTAACATTAACATTTGAACGCTTTATAATGACATAGACATAAATGTTACATGTATGTAAGTTGATTGCTCTAAAAATTACGCTTTAGCTACTATTATGAAATAGAAGACTTTTCAAGATGTAAGAGCGGTCTAGCGCAAAAAATAAATATAAACTGATACCTTATGATTAGTTGAAACTTTGAATTATTTAATCAGTTACCATCTCTAGGCCTATTATCAAAATATCTTAATATGCATATATCAGTGCGATTCATAGTAACATTGTTGTCACCTTTCTTATAACTGCATATGCTATTAATAGACTTCCAATCATTTTTGATAGTTAAATTTAATATCCATAGCACTTCTAAACTATGAATCTCGATGCATTTTAGTTTCTTGCTAAGATTCATTTTATATAATTTATGGGCCTTTCTGTCTGAGACACTATTTGTCTTTTTAAATTTAAAAATAAACTTATTTTTAGTAGAAATATCTTTTAAAGTTCAGTGTTAATCTAGCATTTATCCATAAAAAGTCTAAGCGGACAGCGAATTATATGGAAGTGTTTGTTGGTACACTCACGCAACACAAATTAGTTATTTAAGTAATGTTTGAATGATGTATATTAACAACTTAAACGATGCCTTACGGCCTAATAACTTAAGGCAGAATTATATAAGAAATGTATAATTTAAGGTTAAAATTATCGAACAATAGAGTTTCTAATATCTAAACACTATGAATATGACTTGCATTTAACACTTTAAATTAAGAATTATAGAGTAGTATAGCTTTCGAGTAAACAGGATTGTTTTCTCGCGGAATGACGCCCTTGCCCATTAATGATTGTTAGTCGAAGCTGAGGAAAGCACTGGGGGCCCACTTCGTCAAAAAAGGTAAAAAACTGGTAAAGCTACTGTTAACGCCAGTTCCTCACTCGAAAGCGATGTCAGTGACGGGCGAGCCCAGGATTTTAACCCCGCTCACACTGATCAGCGGTCGAATATCTTACCGACATCGCCACTGGCTCGAGCCAGTCATAAGCGGTATCCCCAAAGAATAATGGTATATAAAATGTTACAGATGATTTAAAGATCCACTGGTATGTGTACAAGTAGAGGAAAACGGAAGATATAGAATAGTGGAGGCGTTACATACCATGGACCTGTCGGTAGGCAGTGCACTGAGAGAGAGAGAGATTGCTACTAGAAAATAAGAAATGTAGGCCAAGTAAAATGTAGGCTTAAAGGCCTAAAGCTTACAGGCCTAGTTGAAAAAATTAATTTTCTTTACTAGATTCCCTTGGAACTACATGTACGTTTATCCTTCTAAAGACGCCTTTACAATGGGCTTATTGTGCGTTTGAGCTACAGTAAATTACTATGAAGCGAAACCTATGCATTTATAACGCGACATGACGAATGTTAACATTGTCTATAAATTGTCTAGGATCATACCATTAATATGCAGGCCATACATGTATGTGGCTCAGATATAGTAGTCTATTTCACATTTTTAGAAAGAAAAATGAATAAGTGCAAAATCGCAATTTTAGTATAATTTATTTTTTCATTCAGATATAATATAAAACTATGATGCTAATAGAAGTACTATCATAAAGCATTTTAACCATGATTCATTAATGTTCTAAAGATTATTTACTATAGCCTTTTCGAGTATGGCATCCTAATTAGACCCCCTAGGCCTACAATGAAATAATTAAATAATTATATTTTGTTTATACAAAATATGCACGTTTCAGTCGAAATGAAACTTATTTCATTACTTATTTATAGTTGAAAAACTTTCATGCACTTTAATGAACTATCGGCTTATTCAATTCTATATTTAGTCTATTAAAATGTTTAACTATCTCATCAGTATTTGTTAAAAACGACTACAATTTACTATATTGTCTTACTATTGTCCATTGATCTCTATGTTGTTATGGATTCTTATGAATTCTCTATGACGAAAGAGAGGAGTTTGAAGAAGGCGTTACCGGTTGCCCGATGTTTTAGCGGTTAACGCCCCTGAAGGCGAGCCCTCTAGCGACGCCTGCGCTTGCTGCCCCTCTTCCCTCTGCGACCGCGTCCCTTCTTCCCACGGCGCTTCCCCATTGACGGCGCCTTCTTTCTCTTAGCCTTGCCCGCCGGACCCTTTCTCCTCGACTCATCGGCGTTGGTCGTGCGGCGACGAGTGCGGGACTTGGCTCCCGGAGTGCGGGAGCGGGAACGGGAGGTGGAGGAAGCGCCGCCACGGCCCCTGGTAGTCCTCCCGGATGAGGTCGTGCTCCTGGAGCGGCTTCGGCTAGTGGCAGCCGAGCTCGAGCGAGCCTTGGTACTGGCCCGCTTGCCAGGAGCCATCTTGGTAAGGAATGCCTACACTACTGAACAAGTTGCAGGTACTTGTGTTCAGTCGAGATCCTCACTCTTCAAGATCTCGCGTTAAACTAAATTCAGTAGAGGTCTGACGTCATGACAATAACTTTCTGACAAACTCATTGCTGCTTGGCAACAATGACCCCAAAGATTTTTCAACTAACTTTAGACGTTTTGAAGTGCCGGATAGTAATTTTGCTTCCAATTTATTGTGTTGTTGTTATTTCCTCTTTCTCTCCGTGTAAGTATTCATTGTTGGTTGGAAGTATTCGTTGCCTCTGATCGCTCACTGATGCCCGGCGCGAATTAAGAATAATCCTCCAACACTCTGGAAATGTTCAAATCATTTTCATTCAAAGCTATACATCTAGTAGAATGTATTAAATATTATATAATTATATAGGCATATATATATATATATATATATATATATATATATATATATATATATATACTGTACATACATATACTGCCTACTGGCAGGACCCATGATATATAAATTTGAAAATTAGGGATATTTAAGGATCCATAGATTCTAATCATAGGTCTTTTGAGACATTTATTCTATTATTTTTAACAGTGACAATTGCAGCATTTGCAAAAAGATCTGCAATATCACAAACTACTGCTAAAGACTTTAGTGAATCTAGTTTGCCATCAGAATAACCAAAGTTAGCAAATAAATGGTCAATTATACTTGCAGAATTGTTAATGCCATGTGTGGGAAGCACACTAAAAGGCGTAAAACTCACATTAACTAATTCATTCACATAATTTTGAATATGTACAGTAGATTCATATTAAAATCACAAACAATAAGCTCTAGAGCATGGCTAGAGATAGGATTTTGAATTACTTACATATAAATAAAACTTTAACGAAACAATTACAATTTATTTCGATAAATTGACAATATACTTCTATGAAAATTAGTATGTTTAATTAAGGCCCTAATTGTCATTGTGTGCAGATATTTATGCGTGTATATTGCTGATTGTCGTAATAATTATATTACATGTTCCGCTAAATTTAGCTTGGCACATAATTATGGCTTATACGAAGAATTTTATTGAACTTAATTAATAATTAAGCAAATCTTGTATATTTTCATCATCATCATCTTCCCTTAAATCCCAGTTTAACCAGGGTCGGGAAATCTTCGTATATTTTAAATTCGGAAAAAGTAAGTGCTACTTGTGGGCTTTTATTTCCGTTCATACGCTCTAACTGTTTATTGTGCATGCCAATTGTGATATGCGTATGATAAATGAAATAATAATAATAGTAAGAACTCCTAATTGTTTTTTTCGACAAATCCAATGCTAAATTGGTTCTTCATTTATCGAAAGTTTGAAACAATGCAAAAGCGACGTACGTTCCAACATCGTTTGTACGAGCCACAACGCTAGACAACATGGCAAGCGATTATTTTCGTAGTCGCCTGTGAACCTTCATCATAATGCATAGGGTATAGCAAATACATAGCAAATGGAAACTTGGGACCAGGTTGTGTTTGCAACTCAGAAAACAGATGCATCTATTTATGCTGTCATCTGGCGAATATTCCTAATGAAGGCCAATGGTACGACTTCATTTTATTTTTCGGAATTGATTATTCATTACATTTAGTGGCGGAGATAAGGGGTTGATCAGCCCCTCTAAAATGGGTCGTGACTTTTTTTTTGTTTCGTCGGCTCCTCCGACGGTTGGCATAAAACGTGTGAAAAGGTCGTGACTTTTTTCCGAAATGTAATTGGAAAATATGTGGTTCAACGAATGGAATTAAAATAACGTGTAGGACTGAGCAGTCAGCTGAAAGTCACCTAGTGAAGAAACACTACAAATTCTTAGTCTAAATTTTATTGGTTTATATCAAATCCGATGATTTTAGAGATTATGTCATAGGCCTTCTTTGATACTCAAAGTAAGTACCGAAAGTAATTAAAGTATTATTAAAAAAATACAAGTAAGCCCTAGGTCTAGTTGTGGAATATATGCAAATCCGATACGGTATTTAATATAAGAATAATGCTCTTAGAAAAATTCGTTATGTGATTACAATTTGGTAACCGTAAGGCGATACTTTTGCTGTAAATAATGTACAATTAATGAAATGGTGCATAACTTCAGGCTATTAAAAATATGAAAATCATCGAGAATTCTAATGCCCAGAATACGTCTTGGGATCGAACAAATAAGCAGCATCTATCGTATTTTGATATCAATTTTATTGCACTTGCCACAGTTTACAAATTCGAAGAGGTTGAGGGAGAAAGAGAGAGAGAGAGAGAGAGAGAGAGAACTATGTTTATTTCAATACACTCAAAAATATACAGTGACATACACAAACAAGGTTGTCATAGAGGTCACAATATGCATGTAAGCACATGCGTCTCGCATGTGTGAAACCAAGAGAAAATAAAAAGTAGCTAACACGTATATTTAAGATTGACATATGTCGGAGACGAAGTGACATAATACAGTACATGTGAAAGTTTTCTTTTATCCAATTTTTAAAATGTAAAAAGAGGATTGTCGTTTGCAGGATCCAGGAGTTGCTGGAGAACTTTCTTGCTGGACTGGAGTATGCTTTAAAAGTGGAGCAGGAAAATTAAGTAAAATTTCGAAAGCATTAGCTATGAACAGATATGGGTAGAATACTGAAGTGCCTCCATCTTTTAGGTAGCCGTGTTTATTCGATGCATTCTTGTTCTCTTCAGCTCATTGTTATTTTAAGAGAACGTAACATTGTAACAGTGGCATAGCACTGAAGCATCCAGGTTTTTTAAATTAATTGTAGGAGCAATGGTGTCTACTGGGTTGGTAGCTTGGTATATTCATATACATATACATGTATACTCATATCTTATTTGACACTCATTACGGAATGTCGTTTCGTTTAAAATTATCTATCGTTATTTCTCTCTCTCTCGCTCTCACTGTCTCTCATTCTCTCTTTCTCTCAATCTCTTTCTCTCTCTCTCTATCTATCTATCTCTCTCTCAATCTATCTATCTATCTATCTATCTATCTATCTATCTATCTATCTATCTATCTATCTATCTATCTATCTATCTCTCTCTCTCTCAATCTCTCTATCTCTCTTTCTTTCTCTCTCTTTCTCTCTCTCTCTCTCTCTCTCTCTCTCTCTGGCTGTCTCTGTATGTATAATTCTTTATTGAACGCGGTAATTTTATTACGTGAAGCAGAGCATCAGAAATTGTAAGGAAATAAAGTCAGAGTAAATATAAAGTCAGCATATAAAGTCAGAGCATATAAAGTCAGAGTTCATATATTATCTAAATCACTAACTCTATCACCTTGATAAATGTATTTTAATCAAGTCTATGCTGAAATCATTAATTCAATCATTTGTGAAATATAAACATAAAATTAGTCCCTCATCCAAAAGTAATAGTTTGGATTACACAGTTGATAATGACTCATTCTAAAGGTTCTAAGAGACATTCAAGTGAATATAACATTCAATGTGCCATTTCAGTACAGTATTACAGAAAAATGTCAGATAGCTTCTAGAAATGCGTAGCTTTCTTCAGTTAAGTCCACTTTATAAATGGTTCAGAGAAGAATATGAAGAAGTTATTGTCGCGCCATATTGCTTATAACAATCCAGAATTTTTTGAAAAACTCTTCTTACGCACAGGAACTAAACGTTTCTTCTCTACATTTTAACTTACTGTTACTAAATATGCGAAGTAAAAATTTCGGAAGAGTTCGAAATTTTCTTTGTCAATAATTTTTCTGGGGAGGAAAAATTGGCCGAAGTTTTGTAGCAGAAATATTCATACGTAAAGGCTCCATTCAAGAGATTCAGTAGAGACTCAGTCTACACGTAGTAAATATTTTCCCTCCCTCGAAGAAAAGGTGTTTTTGAAAAGGTACTATAAATAAATTTAAAATCGTTACATAATTTTAAATTAAATATTTCTTGTTAAAACTCATGAAAATAGATTAGGCCTATAAGATATTTTATATCGATGTTTAACATATATATTTTAATAACTAACATCAAGGAGTTTCATGTAAGTTGACTTATCTACCTTTGTCTAACCAGAACTAATTGTGCAAGATGTTGAGTTCTATCAAGCTTTAACATGCCATTTGACTTGATTTAAAATTTATTAAACTGTATGTCTGGATATTTTTTATTTTTTGAAAATTCAAAAACACAACGAAAGGATAATTAGTTGACCGCATTAATTAGCGCAACCACTGCAACACTGATTGCTTGTTAACTAGTGAATATTTAGCGAATATTTGTTAATTATTATAAGTGAATGATTAGGGATTGATTAATTTGTGATTGATTAACTAGTGATGGGTGATATTGTGATAGAGCTAGTAACTAGTGATGGATTAACTAGTGATGGATTAACTAGTGATAAAGTAACTAGTGATGGATTAATTGGAGATGGAATACCAGTGATGGATAAACAAGTATTTGCTTACATAGTGACGGATAATAATTACTAATTAATTAATGATGGATTAGAGTTACGAATAAACCAGTGATGACCCATCTAGTGAAGTAATTAGTGATGGACTAACTAGTGATGAAGTAACTAATGATGGATTAACTAGTGATGGATTAACTATTGATGAAGTAACTAGTGATGGATTAACTGGTGATGAATTAACTATTGATGAAGTAACTAGTGATGGATTAACTGGTGATGGATTAACTATTGATGAAGTAACCAGTGATGCATTAACCTTTGATGGATTAACTATTGATGAAGTAACTAGTGATGGATTAACTAGTGATGGTTTAACTATCTGTGAAGTAACTAGTGATGGATTAACTGGTGATGGATTAACTATTGATGAAGTAACTATTAATGGAGTGACTAGTGATGGATTAACTATTGATGAAGTAACTAGTGATGGATTAACTAGTGATGGATTAACTATTGATGAAGTGATGGATTAACTGGTGATGGATTAACTATTGATGAAGTAACGAGTGATGGATTAACTATTGATGAAGTAAATAGTATTGAATTAGCTAGTAATTGATAAACTAGTGATGGATTAATACCCAGTTTTATATCACATCGATACATGCAAGTTGCCAATCAGTAATGAATGATTAACTAGTGATAGACTAATTGGTATGCTCGGGTGTGGTTGGACCACTGCAGAATAGGGCAACCGCAAACAATCTGCTGCGTGTACGTAAGAGGCGACTAAGGCAGGAGTTGAGGATGGCAAGAGGGGACCCATCTCACCATGAAATGTTTCCCCCCAGTAATGCATTAAATGGTAAGTAAGCCATCTAACTGAGGAAGGTAACGGGAAACCACCTCAGAACACATGCTTTTTCCAAGCTATGGGATACATAATGTACGAAAAAGGCATAGACTTTATGAAGGGATTAACTTGTTGACCTAAGGAGTACTCTTATGGAGCGAGAAACCAGATTTTGAGTATGAATATATACTTTGAACCTGCCACTTGGAAGTGCACTGAAGAGAGAGAGAGAGAGAGAGACTAATTGGTGACTGATTGACTAGTGAATGATTGGCTAGATTAAGACGTTCAGGAACATTCTTAATGGCTGCAAATTATTTAATAAGGAGATGACGTCGACTACTGAAAGTACTTAAGTCTTTACTAAATTTTATGAGAAATCTGTATTTTGATATTTAATTAAAATTCGCATATTGTTTTAATTTGTCTTTTTTCTCACCGCTCTATTTTTGATTCTCTACATAAATTTCCTGTATGCCGATGTTGTAATCTAAGTTTTTATTTTTATTTTACTGTTTTCTACTTTTTAAATGAAAAATAGTAATCATTATGGGTTAATTTTATTTTCAAATAATTAGCCTTTATTACCGCTTCACACATGCAGGCTATTTTGTAATGTACCTTTCCATCTGTTTCTGATTTCTTATTCTGTATGTTGTTATAAATTGATTAAAATTGAAAAATTACTTGCAGCATATTGAGTACCTTTCGTCACAAGTTCTCTTTCCTGTTACTTTGTGACTTCGACAGCAGACAACGCAATGAGATTACGAGATCAAAGCACCTGAGTTGATCCCTTGTGAATTTTGGAAGATTAAATTTTGTCTATTGGGCTGAATTTGTGAAGGGAACATTGTGAAATTTTGAGTTTTCTGTGTTTTAAAAGTGATCTTATTGAAATTTTTTTCATTAATTTACCCTTAATAAGCTATCACAATAGCATATACAAGTGTAGCAGTTCAGCTTCAGGAAGCTTGTTTTTAACTGCGTTTTAGACGAATTTTAGTCATTTTAAAATTCAGCAATCATTTATTATATTTAAGCAAAGTTTTAATTCTTTAAAAATTAATATACTAAGCAAGATCTAGATTTTTAAGAAAACACCAGTTTTACCTTTAAATTAAATATAGAGTTTCTACATAATTAAGGTGCTCGTTTTTATCTGTTAAATATTGGAAGCCTTACAGCTGTTGCAGTTTTCTTTAAATAACGTAAGTAAAACTAAAATTAAATAACTGAAACTAAATAGTAACAATACTAAAAGTAAGTCGTTATTATAGTAAGGGGCTAATTCATCGCGCGGTTATCTTGTGCACTTGCAGTTCTTAAGCTCACAGCATTTTTATGTTTCCCGCAACGCTTTTAAATATAATATTATAATTTGTCTGCGTCATGCAGTCTGAGATATTCATTTAAAAACTCTGATTTAATCAACTAATGTTTAAACTATATGAGTTCGTATCTACTCATATGAACTCGTATTTAAACGAAGTTAATTTATATTTAAACTAAATAAACTCGTATTTAAACTAAACGAACTCTTATTTAACTTAAATGAACTGGTATTTAAACTAAATGAACTGGTATTTAAACTAAATGAACTGGTATTTAAACTAAATGAACTGGTATTTAAACTAAATGAACTGGTATTTAAACTAAATGAACTGGTATTTAAACTAAATGAGCTGGTATTTAAACTAAATGCACTCGATTTAAGCTCAATAAACTGGTATTTAAGCTAAATGAACTCGATTCAAACTAAATCAACTCCAGTTTATATTATATGAATTCATATTTAATCAAACATTAAGTAATCTTGTCAATTTACCCGTATTGTGTCTGTGTTGCGGAAGAATAGACACAGCGTGGACTGTATGTGTCGTAAAAGGCGATGAAACATTACGATCCAAAACAACGTCAGAAAGGGCATTCGTTTAATGAGTTCCTAGGCTCAAGAAATTGCTACAAATTTCGTATCGCAACCCTAATTAAACTAGGATTCAAGGATATAATGATGATGATGAATTCACGCCGTCATTTGACCGACAGCCCACAACTAGATGCTACCGAAGTATTTTAGTGGTTAGTACCGATTGAAAAACAAAATATTGTTTGGGATGATTTTTTTAGCATTTTATTCGTACTTGTATGAGAAAAGAAAAGGCAGCCGATGAATATATACATGTCTGTAATGTAGAACATATTGTCAACACATTGGTAAAGCTAAAAAAGCTAAGGTTAACGCCAGTTTCCTAACTCGAAAGTGATGTCGGTGACGGGCGAGCCCAGAATTTGAACCCCGCACCTACTAATCCGCGGTCGAGTATCTTACCCACTTCGTCACTGGCTCCAGCCAGAGATTAGATATAGGTAAATAAATTGTCAACATCTGGAAAACCTACAGAAAAAATGTTACCAATGTGTAACAGCAGACCTGACTAATATTTTGATTATGACAATTCTAAGTTACTCTATCAATATATTTAATTTGTTTATTCATGTGGCTTATATTTCTCATCTGTTTCTGCCTGACTAGGAATAGTGTGCTGTTGTTAACTGACCTCTTATGCATCGGTATCTTTGTAATACAACAGAAACGATTATTACTTGATCCGTCCTATTTCACTCAGTCAATCAAATCATTAAAATAGAATCTCACAGGGAGAAGACAGTGAAATCTAGTTATTTCTTTTTTATCTTTATTTTTAAGCGGTAACTTAAAGATTTGGTTGGATGCAAATATTATCTCCTTGTCTTTACGGAGTTGAAATTTTTGCTATTCACGAAACGTGCTATTCAACAAGATAGTTTCAACTAAACTACCGAATAAATTGATAATTTGAGAATTTGACTAATATTTGGTAATGCTTCATTATCCACTGAAATAGGAACACGTTGTGAAATGTAGACATTTTTGTCGCATAACCAAATCTCAATTTAGCAGTTCAATTCTATTAGGGTTTCATCAAAACATTTCGCTTAACCCATTAGAGTCACATCAAAAACCTTTCGATAAATCAACCTGAGTTACATCAAAACCTTTAGATAACCCAACCAACAAGCGCATGATTAGACTAGACTTAAACTTTTCTGATCTATTTATAATATGTGTATCGGACGAATATTTTGAAGTTTATCTGGATCGGAATTCGTGAAACTGATGCACTTCTCCGTGAAATCAGTGACCCGTATGTTTGGTCCACTTTTACTAAGCTACGGAATAAGAATTCCTCGAGTGGAATTAGTCTGTGCGTAGTTATGGAAGAGACATTTTACTGGGATCTGAAAATCTGAATCATATTTTAAGTTATACTGCTATTAAATTGAATATTTGCAAAACAGGCTTGTAATCTCGTCAGCACCTCCGGAAACTTTAATTGCAAGGTGGTACTCAAAATTTTATTGCAAAGGCGGCGCTAAATCTAGAGTGCAGCTACTGGCGCTCCGCTCATCCCATTGAAACGTTGTCTATGTCAACAAATAAGCAATAAACGATGAATGACATGAATGAGTGAAAGAATTAACGAACGAATAAATAAATAGACAAATAAACATATAAATCAATCAATCAATTAATAAATTAATAAATCAATTAATAAATCAATCAAACAATTAATCAACCAATAATAATAGTAATAATAATAAAGGTTTCTCGTATGATTCCTCATCCAAAGATGATGTCAGGGACGTCCCCAAGGCATACATCACTACAGATCAATCATAAAGGCCAATCTACAAAACAAATGTGCTGAAGAGAAGTAAGGTCCTAAAATGAAAGTCGGTCCGGTGATAAAAAATTGTTCGGATAGATACAGTAGGTCTATGGTGGGTACAGATGTGGCTTAAGCTTGCCAGAGAAAGTAGAAGAGAAAAACCACAGCGAAGATCAGCAGGTAAAGAGTTCCAGATTGTGGATGCTGCATAAGAGAATGAACGTCTGCCCAATGATGAGAGAACATTTGAAACTGAGAGAAGATTGGTATCAGTGGAACGAAGTGCACGTGAAAGACAATAGAGAAGAAGAGTTTCAGATAAGTATGAAGGCTTGCCAAATCGCAGAGTTGTGAAAATTAATAGAGCTATTTTATAATTTATGCGTTGATTAACAGGGGGCCAGTGAAGATTGCGACGTAGAGAAAGAGAGCGAGATTGAAGTCTAGAGGGCTTGCAAACAACACTTTCGAAAGAATTTTGGACGAGCTGTCAATCAATCAATCTAGTAAAGTTTTGTATTGATTATCATTGTTCGCTAGTAAAGTATTTCATTAAATACTATTGTTCGCTAGTAAAGTACTGTATTCATTACTATTGTTCGCTAGTAAAGTTTTGTATTCATTACTATTGTTCGTATTCATTACTATTGTTCGCTAGTAAAGTACTGTATTCATTACTATTGTTCGCTAGTAAAGTACTGTATTCATTACTATTGTTCGCTAGTAAAGTACTGTATTCATTACTATTGTTCGCTTGTAAAGTTTTGTATTCATTACTCTTATTCTCGAATCTGCTGAAGGTCTTATTGCGTTAGGGGAGTAAGCTTTTGTGGAGAATAACTTAGACAATTGTGGAAATGAGCAACAGGCAGATGAGCGAGGGAGCGTTTGTGAGATAGTGGATAGTAAATCTAGTGGCAAACCACTCGACGATGAGGGTTCTATCGTTATCATTAAGTATCCAGTCAACCTCGTCATGCTATAAATGCTGCTCGAGTGCAGTCATTCCTGGGCAATGTCATTAAGACATGCTATTGCAAGTTGCGTGAGGTTGGGACAACTGCAGATTAGGGAAACCGCAAGCAAACTGCCTCGTGTACGTAAGAGGCGACTAATACAGGAGCTGAGGAAGGCAAAGGGGACCCACCTTACCGTGTAGTTTTTCACATAATTTTAATGGCATATACAGCTAAAGGATGTGATATAAGGAAGAAAGAAATGGAAAAGAGTTATGGGAACACAAAGACATGGATGTTGTATTATCTGATAAAGAATTCATATTTAGGGACGAAAAGGAAGGCCGAGGATAAAATTGGTTGGAAGAGTCCTATGCCATAGACCTGTCGTTAGGCCCTAGAAGATTGCAAAACTAATATCACTGTAAATTGTAATAAATTAAACTGTTCTATCCAGAAATTAGTATGTTTTGTGCTAAGAAAACGCTGCGATTACTATACGACAGCTGTCAATGTTCTTAGATGGGTCCTACATTTTTGCCAAAGAAAATAAGGAAAAATTCAATCAAATGTCATGGCTATACTAAGTCTCTTACTAGTGATGTGTAGGTTTCGAAACGCCTAAGACCTTTTAGTAACTTAAATAGTACATTAAGTATATTTTCAACATAAAAGTACGAGCATGGTTCATACATATATACACACGTACCTTCTCCCAAAGTTTAATAAAATTATAATAATTATTATTTGAATATCTTTATTTGTGCGACTTCAGATCTAGATTTAATAAAATATTGTACATGTATACATGTACAATATATGTATGTATGTATATATATATATATATATATATATATATATATATATATATATATATATATACATACATACATGTATATATATTCAGGGTCTTTTTCTCTATTTTTCATCCTCAAAAGGTTTGCGCCAAGTATATATGCCTACTCAATGCTTTCACATTTAATATGTATGCCTTGAATCACAACTATATGAGTCCTATCACTGCGAAGTTGGTCTAATCACAAAATACTTTTCTCAAAACCTCAAGTTCAGCCACGTTAGCGTTGGTAAATAGCTTTCGAAGAAATTTCCCGTTGTTTGCCTCAGTTAATGCTTACTGTAGTTACACATTACACCTCATTCAGTAGGCGAGGAGAGAGTGGTCTTAGCTACTGAGAAATCTTGCTCCTTGGTGATTTTCCACTGCTGTACTCGGTGTCAATGATAGTCCTAAAAAGCCTGATGGAGATTTTACAATTTATCGCCTTGGATTTCCAAAATGCAACAAGTTATTTACGTCAGAGAATTAATCGCTAGCGATGAGCAAATGTAACAAATCTTCAATGAGTTACACATCCAACGATCTCGTTACATTCACACTAGTCACTCGCTCTTAGCAACGAATTGCCTCTGAAAGCCCCGTGAATGTCGCAAATTAAATAATCAATCAGCATGTATTGACTTTCTCTGTACTATCTGGATCACCCTTTCTGAGATGACACAGTAATATTGAAAATATGGAATTTTACCTCCACGGTGAAGAAATTTACCACGCAGTTTTGATATAAACTAGAATGAACTAAGTTTAATAAAATGTGTTATATTTTTTATAGTTCATATATTTACACATATTAAATGATATAAATATAGTCTCGAGATTAAATAGAATTTAAATCAAAATTAAAATCCCAGCAGCAAAAGCCCTCAGGTGTCCTGAATATGAACTTTGACAAATATAGATACATGCAGTATGGTAGGCAACACTACTACGAATCACTATTCATTTATTTGCAACTGCCTTTTTAATGTCATTTCAATATGCTGGCTGGTTTACAATCACGTTTACAGAGTAAAAATTATTTATATATTTTATATTATACTATATTATTATATTATATTATATATATATATGTATATATGTATATATATATATATATATATATATATATATATATGTGCCTTTTATATATATATATATATATATGTGCCTTTGTCATTTAGTATTTATTAAATTATTAGTAGTTTTTATTTATTTTTATGATAATATTTTGAAGTATTTATTTAAACAACTCCGAATTTTTCATTTTAAATTTTTCTTTTCATTCTGTTTGGTAATCGGTTACCTTCCTTAGAAATTGAAGATACTTGCAATTTTTTCAAAATGTTGACTACTAAATTACTTCAGAATTATCCAATTTCTTTCCGATCTGTTATTTAACATTTCAGAAATTTCATGTTATAATTTCGCAACTTCGGCAATTTCAAAACTTCTGCGTCAGTTAACTCGCCCATTTAATGCGCCATTCTCTAATTGCAACTCCATCTCTTCCTCTCCCTCTCTCTCGCTCTCTTTCTTTCTTTCTTTCTTTCTCTCTCTCTCTCTCTCTCTCTCTCTCTCTCTCTTTCTCACTGTCTTTCCCTCTCTCTGTTTCTCTCTGGGCCATCCTTTTTATATCTCTTTTCATGTATTTGAACCCTCTTATTGTCTCTCCTATACGAATTGAATAAGTCTCTCTCTCTCTTTCTCCTCTCTCTCTCTCTCTCTCTCTCTGACGTTTTTACTTTAAAGATTTGGTTTTCTTTGGTCTCACAGAAATTCTCGCCTCCTTATAAAAGCATATTTTCAATTTATCTTCAGCAGTTTAAAACTCAAAGCTAAAAGTTCATTTCAATATTCTCAGTAAAACAAAAGTTCTGAAATGATAACTTTAATAATTTAAGGCAGCTGTTCCCTAAATTAATAGATATGAATTTACTAAATTGTTAGATATTGAGAGTAACAAATTTCACTATCTCTATGGCCATAATTTTAAGTTTAATACAACATGGTGTTATATTCTAATCTATTTGACATATGACTACTCGTATATTTTAGGCTATTGTCATGAAGAAATAGACTTAGATTTTAATTGATGAACTTTAAAAAGCATGCATTATTTGCTGTAACACTGGATATCCTTTAAAAAAATTGCAGGACATTTGCTTAATTGTATGCCTTAAACAGTAATTTTGTCTAAAACCTCCCGTTTACAGTGCTTTAATAAAATGATTAACATTTTAGCTCCCCCCTCGCAGATCTAAAGTATATTATGTCAGCTGTGACCTTGTTATGGTGTCATCTCACGCTCATCATCATCGTCATCATCAACATCATCATCATCAGATACATCGTTATCTTCATTAAAGCAATTTTCTCAAATTTTTAACTTCTCATCGATTTTCATTATTTCTTTTGAGCGGCTTCAGACTGAATTTTCAGAGGGTATGCATTTCTGCCATAAAACGAATCTTGCAGTATTTGGATCAGTTTTCTGAATTTTGGATTGTACATCTTTTTGATCATTTGTTATTCTGCGCGTCCGCTTGGATTTGATTCAATGATGATCGACGTTGTCACTGACAACAGTAGCACTCTACAGTAGGCCTATAGTTGTTGCTGCTGATGAGAATTATCTTTGTGAATCTAGGCCTGTGTTCGAATTTTATTGTATTATATTTATTATTTACCTTTGCAATTAGGTATAGATACTATCTGCGAGTCTAAATATTGTATCCGGGTCACTAAGGAATAGCCCAACCGTTTACTGCGTGTGTCATAAGAGACAACTAGGAAAGATTTAAAGAAGACAAATGGAAAACATCTTTGAGTCTATATTTTCACTGGCTATAGACTAATTTAAAGCGTAGGTTAGCCAGGGCTTCTAGTTAAGAGGCTAACTGGTTGATGGATGGAGTAGCAATATACATGTAGAGCGCTACAGAAGAATGTGGTTCTAGAATAAGTGCCCTGAAGCTGCCTTTTTATCAGAAAGCCACAGATAGATGTCATAAATGAGACGTTAGTGTTAATTATCGATACAACACAAATGAGAATATAAGGGTAAGGAGGTTAAGTAATCATGTTACTTTTAAAGGGGAACACTTATTATATTTATAGTTAAAGCTAATTAAGTTATTATTATGGGGAGTGAGGTTATCCTATTCTCTTGAATCATTGGATGCGCGACCAGTAAAGCCAGCGTTAGAGGATGAATTGAGTTCCTGCGGTGTTTAACTAACTACCGTTTACGTGAAATTTATCTCATTTCTCTCATAATCGCTAGTATTTTTCTCTATCCAGGTCTTTAAGCCGTACTTCTGCCATGCTTCTTCTTCCTAGAATTAGAAAAAAAAATTATTTGCTTATAAAATCGGCTGCAAGCTTGTCCTGTAATGCAGAGCTCATATGAGAGTTTATCACAGTCAAAAGAAAGTCTTGAGATCCACTGATGCGTTTTATGAACTTTCTACGATCCACTTGCAGTTCTTTTGATGTAAGTCAGACACTTGTACACCAGAAAAGCTTAAGTTCCTGTTAAGATCCAGTTAAGCGATCATCGTGGTGTGGTACGTGAAACTTTAATAAGAGCATTGTATCACTTAATCACGTTTTAAGCAATCCTTAATATACTTTATTGTTCTTTAATCCCTGCCAGAAATGTCTGAGACACCCGGTTTTTTGATAGTTAATACTGTTAATATAACACTGAAGTCAACATTCTTAAAGTACAGTTAGGATGAAGTAAATAGCCCGTTCAGGGTTATGCAGTCTCGTTTATTCTGTTAAGTTATAATCTGGTTTAATCTAGTTAATCTTATTTAATTTAGTTTTAATCTGATACAAGCTCTATGGTTGATTCACTAGCTCTAGGGTTGATACACTAGCTCTAGGGTTGATACACTAGCTCTAGGGTTGATACACTAGTTATAGGGTTAATACATTAGCTCCAGGGTTGATGAGATAGACATGGCGGGCTATCCTCGGCTCACTGAACTGATCTGATCCTGTGAATCTCTCTCAACCACTCGTCGACTGAAACATCAAGCATTACAGATCTGCGAGAAATCTCTCTTTCTCTCCTTCTCTCCTTCTCTCTCTCTCTCTCTCTCTTTCTCTCTCTCTCTCCCTCAGCTCTCTCAGTCTCTCTCTCTCTCTTTCTCTCTTTCTCTAATTCTCTCACTCTTGACCTTTCTATCACTCCTCCTTCCCTCACTTTTCTCCTGTTTTCAATACAGTCGAGAGAGCACACTTGCATTATTAGCCTTTTGACAATGAATGTAACTGTCAACAGCATTCCTATTTCTGAAAGACGTGTAAATGTAGCTCAGAGTCACTAAATTCTCCCAGAACTCGGGTCAATATTTCTTATTCATTTTTTTGTTCTTTTTTTATATAATCATTTAATATTGCGGTTTTAGTTTGCATTCTATTCTACTAACCAAATTTACATTATGTCAAAGCATTTCCGCCATTTAGACATAGTCATTATGAATATTGCACTTAGAATATTGCTAGTATTATCTAGTGATTATACCTAACTAATATTTCATAACTTATAGCCACTAGTAATTCAAATAGTTGCGCAAATTACTGATACAATTTATCTCTCACGACTAATCCATAATATCAGGCTTATCCACGAATAACAAGCATTCTTTTGGCCTTATTATTCCAGGGTATAACACAGTAGTAGACTCTCTAGACTATAATACAGTAGCAAAGTGTGTAACACAAAATATAATCTAGACTACTGTCCAGAATCATATTAATAGTACAGGGTGTAAACAAACTATTTTGTTCACTATCCAGACCCTTTTTAATAGTACAGGGTGTAAACAATATATTCTGTACACATTCCTGACTCCTGTTACAGAGTGTAACACAATATTTAAGTGTTCTTGTAATACTATAGATTATGCTATTGTATAATCAATTGTGTTACACTATGTTATAATTAACAGCGTTTACCATATTACTATTCTGTTATATCAATAATTATTTATAATTAATTAATTATATGATCAAACACGAGTATTGGGCTAAAACTTAAAATCTTCTACTTAAAACTACATAAGACTAAATGATGTATATATATATTATGAGTTTTTTGAACTTACTGCGAAGTAAAGATTATGTAACATTTTGCGAACATTTACAGATTAAAGTAGCTTTTTTAATTTCCTTAAATATTTAACGATTTTTTCGAAATTTCTAAGACGCTCTCAGCTAGCAGAGCAACTCCAATATTCAATGTTTTTCTTATATTAAGTTTTAGCTGAACATTTGCATTTTCAAAGTAAGAACTCAATTCCTCTGAGGCCTGGACGAAATCCGATACAACACTGCATTCTAACGCTTCGGATAATGTAACTTCAGACTGATTATAATATGAATGCATGCACGTGGACAGTCACGACATCATTTTATATGTAGTGTGTAACTCAATCTAACTCTATTGCTAATCAAATTTTAAACGTACATTGATATCATGAGGTCATGGATACAAATATCTGCACAAGAGGTTCATAGACTAAGATATAGCTTTTATACATGTGAAGATTCAACTATTGTATATGGGCAGAAGGTGAAATGGAGGATTCAAGGCCTGAGGCATATGGACTAGCTTGTGCTAATTGACATAGAAGCAGTGAATATCAAAACTCCTATTAATAGCACAGGGTGTAAATAAAAGATTAAGTTATAATATCGTTAAAATATTACATGTAGCATACGTCAAATATTTTGTATATACAAGCTGGCTGGCTCGCTCGATCGCCCATTCACTCACTCACTCACTCATTCACTCTTTTTTTAGTTCGTTCGTTCGTTCGCTGTTCGTTAGTTCGTTCATTCATTCGCATCAATAGCAACGTTCTTAATTTAGGCTAGACACGACAGGACTAATGAGCACATTTAACTGCCTCTCTTTGAGCAGTGATTCCCTTTTACTCGTTAACCGGAATCGGAAGTAATTTGTAATTTCTGAAATGAAATCGGCCGTTTCTAATTCTTCCGGTTGCTTAATTTGTTAGGATAGCGGAATGCAGTATTCATTTTTAGGTCTAGCATCTCGTATTTATTTTTAAGTCTAGCATCAAATTTATGCTTTAGTGAAGCGAAATTAATCAAATTTGTAAATTCGTTCTAAGTTATAATTTTTTAATTTTTTGTTAGTTTAAGGAATACACGAAATTACTCTTGTGTTTGAGTAATATTAATTTTCTCATCTTTTCTATGCCTCATTTAGTTCTACTATAAAATTATATGCTTTAAAAATATGGTATTAGAGCGAGTACGGATAGTGTCTAAAATTTGATTTATACAGTATACTCAGTGAGTACACAACACGAAGGTTTACTAATTTAGCCATATAGCGCTTGACGTGAATTTTAACACAAGTTTTAGTCATTTGTTGAAAATTAATCGCTCATCTTTACTACCTATCTTTGGTCCGTTTCTAATATGCAATTGCTCAATTAACGAAAACAAGGAGCGAACATAATCATTAAAAATAGCGACAGATAATTCCTTCTGCATATACGAATGTTACATGTGAAAATAAAAAGCAAAGAAACTCTCTAAACATTCCGGGGGATGGCTACATACCACCAGCACCTCCTAATTATTTAGAATCTTGAGAAGGCCAGTTATTTTAATCTTCATTATTCTCACCTTTCAGGTGATTTAGCTGGGGGCTTTTAAATATAGATAAACCCGTTGACGTAGAGCGAACACCAATTGGGCAATCAATTGACACTCAAGAGCAACTTCTGCCAGTGTTTCTATGGCCCAGGTGGTTCGGTGAGCGTTTGCTGAAAATTCATTGCTACGAATTCTGGTGGAGCGAATTCAAAATCTAGATTCGCTATGATAGGGTATACCTTGATCATAGGGCAGCTGATCGTCATATATATATATATATATATATATATATATCTCTCTCTCTCTGTGTTTCTCTCTATCTCTCTGTCTCTCTCTCTCTTTCTCTCTCTCTCTCTCTCTATGTCTGTCTCTGTGTTTCGCTCTCTCTCTCTCTCACACTCTGTTTCTCTCTCGCTCTCTGATTCTCTTTCTGTTTTTCTCTCTCTCTCTCTTTGTCTCTCTCTCATTATTTTATTTTACTTTATTTGTTTTGTTCATACGACTTCATTCATGACAACAGCAATTGCTCACAACTATCCTATGATTGTTTAACAGCAGACTGTGGCTGTTACAGGCTGATTTGCTATTAAAACTAATTTCATCCTCTGATTTCCTATTCATTCATAGGTTATACATACAGAGCTGATATTTTTTATTTTGTCAAATGGTGGTTGTTGGGTGATCGAGGGCATGCCAGGGGGTAGTCAAAGCTTTGACATGGGGAGGAGGTTGAAACTGGAAGTTAAAGCTTCAGCAGGAGTCACGTATCTGCCAAAGGAGTCGAAACACCCAACCCCAAACAAATTAAACCCTCGTTATATATTAATAAGTTACAAACAATTTAATATCCTTTTGATGATTTTCTCTAATTTGTTTCCATTTGTTTCAGATATATTGCTCAAAATTACTTTAATATTAGTCAAAAGAAGCTAAATGACAGAGACGCGAAATAGTCCAATTTGTAAAATAATATCAATGGAAAAGTTTAGCCAGCGAGTCTTCATGTATATTTCGTCCTGTTTTACAAGTTAAAAGCTAAGCAAAATTTTGAAATGCAAACTAAATGGCTGAAATTAATGCATTGCCTTTTGAAAGTGAATACACTTAGATCCAATTTTAATTAAAAAACTAAATGTTACTTTAGAGATTAATTATTCACATAAATAGTCCTACTGAGAAACTCTTAGAGTTAAAGCATCATTGAAATCTGACGAAGTCGTATTAAAATATTCATTCATTAATATATTTATTTACTGTATTGCTCATTTTATTGTTACAGATACAGTTGATTGATGAAACAGGAAGTACATGTTTATTTGCTGTTTATTTGCTTTTATATTTTCTAGAATATTGTAAATAGACAATCGCATCTCATTTTCTGCGAATAACTCGATGTGGTACAAAAACCCCGAGGAAATGAGAATCTCATATCTATCTAAGTCAGACTTCAGGCGAGGTTTTAAATACAGATTATTTTTTCAATCAGAAGACTTTGACCGGATTATTTGAGTCTTAGTGAATATTTAAAAGCTGATGTTATATAGTTCTTTTATGTATTTGTATGTGTAATTGAAATTGTATTTAGTAATTATAATTGGCCAACTCGATTTTTTTCCTTTAAAACTAATATACAGATGTCCTTTCAATAAATTGCACATGTTATTTCTTCAATAAAAATGCTTATTTATGAATTATAGTTAACAATAGATCTGGAGCGAAACAGATAGATGTGAAGAGAGAGTTAGAGAGAGAGAGAGAGAGAGAGAGAAACTGTTGAAAATTGAACAAGAGCTGCTATCACACATAGTAGGAAATACTGTTGCAAGCCTTTAGCTCAACAATATGTAATGTAATTATGTATGAGTTTTAATATCGTGGAGTCTAAAGCATAATTTCTCGCAGAATGTTAGCCTTGAATGACGTTAGATGCTTCCTTGTAATAAATTCCATCTGAAATATCCGTGAAAATGAATCCACTGGTTGCTTTATATTCGATGATCTGAAAGTTTTTGCGGCATCTTGGCTGAGAAGATATCATTGGAGTCCAAGAAACGACACTTAGGAGGGAGAATGTCTCAGCCTTAGTGAAAAAAGTAAGAGAGAAAAATCTTAAAAATTGAAGTATTGACAAGAATAAACTGAGAGAAAGCGAGTAAAGAGAGATAGAGAGAGAGAGAGAGAGATAACAAAGAGTTTTTTAATGCAAATTAATTGCCTGATTAATGGATTTCAATGCCGAGTGCTTAAATAGTAGGAGAGCTTATTCAATTATCCAAAATATCTTTAATATGTCTATGACATTACTCTCTGATCATCCGTACACATCTAGTCCAGGATTCAGGATTTCTCAGAGCTTGATCGATCTTTTAAAATTTCGTAAAGTTACCTGACGTGCTGCAAATACACAATTTACAGATTAAGAGTTACTAGTTATTTCAGATAATATAATATCCATGCTATGAGCTCGTTTACCTGTGATACGAAACCTCTCTCTCTCTCTTCAGTGCATGCACTGAAGAGAGAGAGAGAGAGAGAACCTGTCAAGTGGCAGGTTCAAGGTACATATTCATACTCAAAGTCAGCTTTCTCGCTCAATAAGAGCACTCCTTGGATCAACAAGTTAACTTCTTTACACAGTCTATGCCTTTCCCATACCTTATGTAGCCTGTAGCTTGGGAAAGTATGGCTTCTGATGTTGTTTCCCGTTGACTTTATTTGTTAGATGGATTAATTACCATTTAATCCTGGTGGGCAATACTTAATGGAGAGGCGGGTCCCTTCTTGCCATCCTCAGCTCCTGCCTAAGTCGCCTCTATCCAGGAAATATATTATCCATACTATGAGCTGGCAACAGTAAGATTGGATCTGACAGCTTTTACTCCGATCACTAGCGAGCGGTCAGTCTCTACATAGATATCATAAGCGTCAGCGCCAGACTGCATTACTAGTATACTCAAGTAAACCCTTAGCCAGTCTCTACGTAATATTCATGTAGGTTTTGTAGAATACGTTCTACATGTTATGTATTATATATAATAGTTGTAATGACAATAACAGTATTAATACTAAAAATAGTAGAAATAATAATAGTAATAATAATAATAAAAATACTACTAATAATAATTATATACAATAATAATAGTATTGCTCGAATCGTTTTTATCAAACCTCATGTTCTTTACACTCGGGATAAAGAAATAAAAGGAAATAAATAAAAATAAAATAAAAATTATAATAATAACAGAAAATTGCAGAGCAAATCAGCGATACGCGATAGACCGCCTTTCTTTGGCATAGGCTTTGCATGACTTATATAGGAGTATATATAGGAATATAAGTATATATAAGATTTCATGCAGTCTGCTTCAGTAGTTCATTTGAGGCGATAGGTGACCTCGGGTAGCCGGGCGACGATTCAGCATGTATGGCTCGAATCGTTTTTATCAAACATCGGGTTCTTTACACCCGAAGTTAGAAAATAGAATAATATTAAAAGTTTAGCGACATTTTCCTTATACAAGGATGATGTCAGGGACGTCCTTGTCACATGTCGCTATAAATACCTTCACCCAAACAGTCGGAAATACATGTGCTGATGATAAAGATCCAAAACGGTGCCGGGTCGGGTGATTCTAAAACAATCAGGTATGATGATATAAATCTATAGTGGGAAGAGATGTGTTTTCAGCCTAATGCAGAAAGTGTAAAAATTAGATCATGAGCGAAGATCAGAAGGCAGAGAGTTCCTGAGTGGATGAACAAAAAAAGAAAACGAAAATAGTATAAATTATATAATATATATTATTTATTATACATGATATAGTATATATCGTATATATGATATTGTATTTTATATTTTATATAAAAGAAAGACACAAAGATAAAGATAGTGAAAACTTTGGCTTGGACCACGCTATTGTATGGGTGTGAAACATGGACCTTAAGGAAGGAAGATATTAGGAAACTGGAGGCATTGGAAATGTGGATTTGGAGAAGAATGGAGAGGATTAGCTGGACCCAAAAGGTTACAAATGAGGAAGTCCTGGAGAGAGTTGGCACAGATAGACAGTTGATAAATGTATTAAGAAATAGGAAGAAGAGATGGATAGGACACATTCTAAGGGGGGAAGGTCTATTAAAAGAGGTCATAGAAGGTAGAATGGAAGGAAAAAAGAGGCAGGGGCAGGCCGAGATTAGGTATGTTAGATGATTTAAAGACCCACTCATATGTGGAAATGAAGAGGAAGGCAGGCGTAAGACGGAGAAGAGTGGAGGCGTTATGTACCATGGACCTGCCGGTAGGCAGTGCACTAAGAGAGAGAGAGAGATATTATATAAAATTGTAATATATCATATATATTATACATAAGGATGTAAATAGAGCAAAGCCTTTCGTGAAGGGGTTTATTTGTTAATCAATGGAGTGCTTTTATGGAGCGCGAAAGCAGCATGTGAGTAGGAATATGAACATTGGACCTGCCGCTTGGCAGAACTCGGTAGAGAGAGAGATTATATATTATATATTATGTCATATATTGTATAATATATATTATATATTTAATATGATATTTTTAATTTTTAATTTTGCATTTTATTTGATAGACTATAGCCTACTTTATAATATTCAAAATATTCTTCTCCTTTATAACAAATTAAAATTACTTAATAGTTAATTAACGGTTAGTTATTTAATAGTTAATAAATAATAGTTTGGAAGGGCTACTGCGTTGCGGTTAGCGTGTTATCCTCGGAAGCTAGTGGCCTGGGTTCAAAGTCCAGGTGAGTTAACAACTAAAGGATTTCTTCTAGGTCCTCCGGAAGGTTCAGACTTTTCTGACAGTTGTCGTTATGAGCAACAAAATATGATTAATCATAGAATTTATTATTTAATCATCTGATAATTTTTTATGTAGTCATCTGGTAATATAACATTATAACATACTTCATCCGCTAATTTATTTAATCATCCGGTAGTTTATTATTTAATCATCTGACGATTTATTACTTAATATTCTGATGATATATTAATAAACGAGACAAAATGAATAAATTGTCCTCTTTCTTACGATATTTTAATAAAAATTACTAAATTTTAAAAAGTTTACAATTTTTAAATTCAGTTAATACAAAATGTTCGCACAATTGAATTTAATTAATATACATTACAAAGAGTTTTGTGTGTCTGCAATGCTACAGTATTTCTGGACGATGTCAATTGAATGGGGTTAGGATAATGGGTTAAGGGGATTGGTTTAGTATAAGCCTAATGTTACTCCGATCAGTGCAAGACATGAGAATGAATCTCAAGCGAAGGATATGACCTAGATTAGAATTTTAATTTATTATAATTGTGACACGTGAGTGATTGCATTAACCGTGTTGTGTCCGGGCTTCTGAAGAATAGTCCAACCGTAGACTCCACTTGTCTTAAAAGACGAACACTAAGATTCAAACCATAGTCAGAAATGACATTCGATTGACGAGCGCCTATGGGCTTCAGAAATTTCTACAGAATTTATAAAATGGAAGCAAAATTGAAAGTCTATTCTTATCGCGATGATCGTAGCTAACTATGATGATGCTTAAGACGAAGATGATTAGGATGACAACTGTGATATATTACAATTGTAATAGGTTACAATTGTAATAGGTTACAATTTTGATAGTTGTTAACCGTAATACATGCATATCACAATGGTGTCATCAGATAACAATTGTATTAGGTTGCAATTGTAATCAATTACAAGCGTAATAGATTACAATAGTAATACGTAAATTACAATTTTCAGTCATTACGATGATGCCATCATCATTCACCAGGAGACAGATATACTTAGCATGGATCTAAGATTAATAGGAGTATCCGGATTCACAATCTTGCGCTAGGCAAAGCATTCTACGTGGAGACTCTTCCTCTTGGCGAAACCGTTGTAAGATATCCCTATAACATTATAATTTTATGCAGGATTATCTTAGGTTCCATGCTCGATGTAAAATATGAAATGTTACTTAGCTATAACATTTTACTGACAACTTATTACAATTTGAATTATATTAAATACCAGCCGAGAAACTTCAATGGATTTATTTTTCGCACGAAATTACAAGACACATGGGATTAATTAAGAAGAGTTTTCAAGAAGTCGACCACATTGTACATCGTTTCACACGAGTTGAAACCTTAGGCGTAATGTAATTTTGCTGTGTAATTATTAATTCACATTTAGGAGAATGAACAGATTCCTTAATGTTATTTTTGCTCGTTCCTTTAAAAAATGTGCAATATGTAACTGTTTCTGTTAAACAGTATTCAAGATCCAATATTTTGGATCTTAAGATTCAGTATTTTGGATCCAATTATTTCAAGCAGAATTAAGCCTTTATTTTTTGTCTTATTTCAATTTTAACTCATAAATGGTGTCAATATTTTTGGAAGCACTGTGCAAATTTTTAGAAAGTCGATTTAAATCGGCATCTTCAGTCATCTTTCATCTCGATGAGTTTAACAGCCTCCTCTGTCCATCCGTATTATGATTTCATATTTTCAGTAGCACTTAAAATTAAGCGGATTCCTAGGGATAATATTAGTTTAACATTTGACGAAGGATATTATTAGTGTAACATTTAACTACAGATAATAAGAGTAACATTTAACTATAGATATTATTAGTGTAACATTTAACGAAAGATAATATTATTGTTACATTTTACTATGGAAATTATTAATATAACATTTAACTAGGATTATTATTAGTATAACATTTAATTAGGAATATATGCACAGTTAGTATAACATTTTATTTTAATTTGAAATTACAAGAGATTTCTTTGACAGTCGCAGAAGTTCTTTCTTCTTCTAATGTTCTCCCAGGAGGGAAATCCAAAGTACATATAATATTCACATTCAATCTCCTTTTACGTTCCATAAAAAGCACTCCATAGATCAACGAGTTAATCTCTTCAAAAATGGTTATTCTTAATCCATACCTCATGTAGATTATAGCTTCGAAAAGACTATAACTTTTGAGGTGATTTCCCGTTGCCTTCCTCAGTTCTTGCTCAATAGTTTTTATCCAACAACAGGTGCATGTAACAGTTGGTCTATTCTTCAGTGTCTCGGACACAACATGGGAAATTGTGACATTTTTCTCATCAACAACATCAGTTATATGTCAATTTAATATCTCCCGTCATTGAAACCATCATATTATACCTCAATTTCCTCTGCCATATTTATTTAATTGACTTTAAATGTCTTCTCGTCATACGACGACAAATCGAAGAGGTTTTCTTCCGTATTCGGCTAAAATTGGTGTGGTGAGAGCTCGTCATAAAAATATCGATACCTAATATGCTCCCATACTCGCCCACTATGATGTAAACTTAATTTATTTTTAGACGCATCGTGTCATATCATTTGATACAGTTGCGCTACAACGGCATGATATAGAGCATCGGACTCAATGTGTACTTTAATGATTTATTTGCGAGGTCGGCAAATAGTTGCAAGGTTTTCTTGCCGCAGTTCCTGTGCCCGATAATGTTATTTGTGTGCTTTGTAATGAATATGTGTCTGTACGGATAAATCCGGTGCTTTATTTCAGTGTATCATTTCTATCATATGAAACTATCTCTCACTCTCACTCTTTCTCTGTCTCATTCTCTCTCTTTCTCGCTCGTCGCTGCTCGTTCACACAACACATCCAAGACACAATACTTTGTCAGCTCTTATATCTTCGGATGAAAATAATCATCCTAGACCGAAGGAAAAGGGGCTTGATTCTAACAATCAAAATGATGCTTTTATTTATCTAACGTCAGAGAAAAGACATGTAAATATTATAAGCATATCTTAGTATCGTTCTACACTTTTAATATAGATCACATTTTAAGAAACCATAACACTGACGAAATCTAGCTTAAATTTAGCAATGTATTCTCTATACCAACTTCATCCTACTTAAATTCAGAGTTTAAACTTTTAGAACTTAAAGAAACCTTAGGCCTAATCTCTTCGGAAAGCCGCGAACTTGTAACGACTGTAATTACTTAATAGACAAACAAATGAAGCAGGGACGACACTGCTGCAGATTTGAAAGCTTGATATGACTTAGCGCAGAGAGAATCGGTTTGGTTAGATTAACAAAGTCTATTTAGAATTAGATCTAACATTCTATCTAATCAAATATTTGGTTCTGATCTCCTTTTCATCCTAACGCCCACTTATTCTTGTCTATTAGTTTAACATTATTATTGTTTGCACTACTAAATACGGCCATACTCTTTTACTTTATCTATTAATCTCTTCATAATATCTTTTTTAAATAATATTTATAATTTATAGTCTATAATTTTATAATTTATAATTTTATAATTCTGTTAATCTTTTATACTTTTTTATCTTAATCTTTGACCAATTAATGGCCAGCATGCGTAGTGTGTGAATTTCTGCTAATTATTATCTAGTCATGTATTTAATTCATTATTCTCTATTTTCTATTCTCTTTCTTAATTGTCCTTTGCGTGCAACAACTTTGCATGCAACAACTATAATAAAACAACAATAGTCATATAGTAAAATCCAAGTCTTTTAATTATGTGCATTGAGAAAATCCTCACCTAAACAAAATTTGCTTTAACATTATGTTAAGAGAATATTAATATAAACGCAGCCTTATAGACCTACTGCAGAAAATATTTCGGAATTGTACAAAAAGAGATTTGCTGTTCATGTGTGGCAAGGTTGCACAGAAAGAGAATGATTTATTCTCTAGAAATACAGCTTCAGAGCAGAGTTGTTTTAACCCACTTGTTATACAATACCTTTCGTAATTAATTAAATCACATAATCAGATTTGCTAAATAGTTAATGTGGCATTTTACTGGATTGTAGCAAATAAAAAGTAAAAAAAGTAAACACGCATTATAGTGAAATGATCAACTATGTTGATATCTATCACTTTTTAACACCACATGTTTAAACCGTTAGATAAATTAGTCCATTTTCCGAATAGCCAGTCCAGTGAATGTCCGAGATTTTACTCTCAGGTCAGCGCAGTCGGGAATCGAACCAACGAGGATTCTAGTCACCTCAGGGTCTGTCATTTAAAACTTCATGACGTTACCCCTACGCTATTGAGACATTCTATAAAATGTATAAAATAATAATATATATAAAATGTTAAATACTGTCTAACGGGGTAGGCCTAATACAAAGTAAATGAAAATGAGTCTGTACATAGTACGCTGCCTATGCACCACAGGATATGCAGCATCTATGGCATGTACTAAATGAAAGAGTATAGTATAAAAAATATAAAGTATTAATATTATATATACAGTATATACATGTATGTATTAATACTTTATATTTTTAATACTATACTCTTATTTTAGTACAATATATATATATATATATATATATATACACATACAAATAACAGTAAAATAAAATATTAAAGTATTATAAAATGTCAACATTAAATTAACAAAATAAAAAATAAAAATAAGTCGAAAAAACAATAGAATCTTAATAAATACTAAATTTATAATTTCAGATAAATATTTAACATATAAACTGTAAAAATAAAATAAAATACACGTGTAAGTAAAAGAGTCTGCATGTATTAAAATTTCATGCTGCGTGCACACCAGTATAAGTGTATAGAACTGTACACGTCATAAGTTTCCTTGTACAAGTTTACCAGACATTCAACTAGATTTACAAGAGACGTTTAATAGAAGTTGTCTAATAGAAGTTTTTTTGAAGTTATTTTGGAGTTGTTTTTTTTTCATTTTTGCTGCGACGTAACTCCTGTATAGATAATGACCGGTCTTCATGACTACTTTGTAAATTCTTGCTGCATTCGTTCCCTTTTTAATCATCATTGTCACATATAATATCATATTATGCCCCTAAACATGTAATATGTATATTTGCCACGAGTTATCAACAGTAGCACTTCGATATGACTAACCTTCTGTGATTTTAACATGATATTTTCGACAGACTTAATATTTTAACCGAAGTCATTTGTTTCTGAACAAAGGGCTATCCAATTTGTCGTCCTGCACTCTAAATTATACGCATTACATTTGTAACTCATGTTTCATCTTTTTCCAATAAAGCTTTAAGAAATATTCTTGCAGGTTCCAAATCAGCTTTAGTATTGCAGTTTTCGTATCCACTTTACAAACCTTTGCTACTCTTCTAACGTATTGATAAAACTAATATGTATTCAAAATACTGTGCAAAATATAATAAAATTTAAAAAAATTAAATTTGAAATAAATATTAAACATATCTATAACTATTTATTTTTTTTTTTTTTATATACAATTGTAAAATATTCTTCTAAAATTTTTTCGTTTTATAGAAAAACTATAAAAAAATCTATGAGAAGAATAATTTTCTGTGAAACAGGCCTCTAACCTCTTACCTGGACACTTTATATGATAATTCCTACAGCCGCGCAGCTCTCAGGTCTCTACTTTTAGGACTCAATAGTCTAGTCATTTAAGTGGCCTACATTTTGTTTACATTATCAAACAGACTTGAATTTATGCCAGAAATAAACGACGGACTCATGTTACGAATATAAATTACTGAATTGGAATCGGTTGTCTACTTCTGTATTCTACTTTCTGTATTCCGAGTAAAGGTCTCCAAGCACGTTCCGTTAGTAAGCCTAAATCTACGACCGATTCTCCCAATATTAAGGCTAACTGGAAAATTCTCAAATCAGCTTTCAAATAAATCATATTTTACTATGATATACAGTAAAGTAAAATGCTTAACCTATTTGTAAATGCTTGTTTAGATCGTTGATTTAGTTTTCAGGCTAAATAGGACTCCATATGTCAACATGTTAATCCTTTTACAACGGGCTCTGCTCTGACCATACTTTATATAGCCTAGGATATATTTCAGTAGATCTTAGTAGATACTTTGACGTCCCTGACATTGCCTTATGGCGACGAAACGGACGTTAAATTCTTATTGATTGATTGAACCTTGCTTTCGATTAAAGATTCTCTGTAGATTGATGAGTCAAGGCACGCATGAGTAATATATGTATATCGATATATTAATTATTTAATTAATATATCAAAACGGTCTTTTTCTGCGTTTCAGTTAATTTAGTTAAATTACTGTTAAAAGCTAAAATCCCCTATCCTGGTATAGCGCAAATTTTCTGTATTAAAGGCTTCTCAGTGGCTCCCATGTCTAGTGGGTGACCGTTACATACGATTAATACGATATAAAGAAACATACGATATAAAGGAACAATATATTCGGGATATATCGATGATATAAATGAGATGACCATATCATTATATTTAGCTTCACACTCTACGATATCACTACGATATCTCTCTTAGGCACTGCCTACTGGCAGGTCCATGGTGTATAATCCCTCCAATCTTCTCTGTCTTCCGCTTTCCTCTTTATGTCCACACATGAATGGATCCTTAAATCATCTAACATATATAATCTCAGCCAGAGGCAGGGACAGGCCGAGATTAGGAGAGTTAGATGAATTAAAGTTCTACTCATATGTGCACATGAAGTGGAAAGCGGAAGACAGAAGCGTGGAGGCTTTATATACATGTACCTTGGACCTGCCAGTAGGCAGTGCACTAAGATAGAGGTTTCGGCGGTATGGTACAGGTTGAAGCTAATTATTTGATATGATCACGTCAGAGATTTTCATACTCGCGTGACTCTAAAGTAATGATCAATTATTTTCACATACAAACCTTGAACATAGCAAAATCGATAAAAGCAGTTAAATTTATTCAGCAATTACGTTTTTAAAAAACCTATTAAGTAATCAAAACAATATGGATATGATATGACTGCGCTGAATATCATCAATAACAAATAGCTACGCATTTTAATTTGCATTTAATTTATTTCACAGCTTTAATTCGAATATAATTTACTTTTACTTTTATTTCATGGCTCCATTTCTTGGTTTTATTTCGTTTTCATTACAGATGCAATGAAGAGTACTTGCAAACGCGTCGACAACTGACGAAGCCAAGTAGAGAATATAAATGAAAAACAATTGAGCAGAGGAGTCTGTTGAAATCACATTTAGAACGGATTCCGTGTAAGAGCTATAGATAACACTAATTATTGATAGCAGCTTCCTACGCAAAACTGGCAGTACTTTTTTACATCTGTAAGGAAAAGAAGAATTGCACAGGATAATGAGTAAGTGAATGTCAATCTCTATCGTCTAGATATTTCAAATAGAAAACAGTACAAATCATATTTCGGATCATGGTAATTGTTTAAGTTATACTGTATATTGATCTTTATCTATTGAATAGTGATTGTTAAAGTCACGGTAATGAAAGGATGAATGAGTGATATTAATGAATACATGATAGATGATTGAAGTCACAGAGTAACACTGTGATTAAGTAAGATACCGTCTGTATTGATCAATCGACCAATCGATCAATCAACCAATCGATCTTGCATCTATATATAATCTAGAATTAATGCGAATATGGCCTCTGAAGTCATATTATTTCCCGGCTGTGAGCTGCAAGAGGAATGGGCAAAGCATCTCCCTTTGTGAAAGGATTAACTTTGTTGATCTGTGAAGTTTTGAATATGGAGCGAGAAAACAGACTTCGAATGTGAATATGTACCTTGGACCTACCACTAGACATAACACTAGAAAGAAAGAGAGAGAGAGAGAGAGACAGAGAGAGAAAGAAACCTGAATATATATTACAGTACTTCATATTGTTTTCAGAAGTTTCTCTCTAAGATTAGGCTATTTAAATAACAGCCTCGAATTCCGATGAATTAAGGTGAAGGTAGCATTCCATGTTTTAGTGACACATACAAGTGAGAGAGAGAGAGAGAGAGAGAGAGAAAGAGAGAGAGAGGGAGAGAGAGTGAAAACAAGAAAGAAAATATATTTATTTCTTACATTTATTGCCAAACCGCATTTAACGATGTCTAGCTTAGAGCTAGCAAATTTGTAGCATCGACAAATCTTCCAAAATTACACAACATCCATTCTCTTTTACAGGGGGGATTTAGCGCACTCAGTTAAGCTGCGCGTCAGTTGAACGAAGTAAAGCCACGTTGCACGCGGTTAGTAAATTGTGGGCGACCACTTTGGAAGACCGCGTGTAGACAGCTTTGAAAGTAAACAATCCCCAGGGTGTTGGAGGTTATTCTTAAATCCGCGCCGGCTGCTATTAGAGCGCCAACAAAAGGCAACGATTACTAATAACCATGGAAAGGAATGGAGGAAATAACGAAAACTACAAAAACATAAACTTAAGAAAGGAAAACATTGTAAACACATGCGGTATGTCATGTGTGTGACTATACGGAATTTAAAAAAAATTACTGAATCTCAATATAAAACTAAATATAGAAAATCTTTTTACTCTCTTGACTTTTAAATTAATAGTAAGAAATGAATTTCTCCTCTGACAGCCTTTAAAATTAAATTTTATTTTTGGGCATGTGGGTCACACTTCTTTTAATATATTTTAATTTCCATTCACTAGAAACACACCTGAGCGATCTACGCTTTGCAGAAGAATAGTTGAGACTTTAATACCTATCTTACTTTCGGCTTTAGTTTTTCGATTGTCTCTCCAGATTTTGATTCAGTATCCCAAAGGGACATAACGAGATGTTTTTCTAGAATAATTTAACTAATGATGGCACGCGGTGATTAGGGTTTCCCTTAAGTTTAGAAAAGCAAGGTCAGAACTAGTTTGTGAAATTCAGACGTCGAAAAAATGTCCGAATTGCTAAGTGACAACGGATTAGGGCAACGTCTTAAAGGGTGATCATTTAATGTGGACTGAACTCTCGCTGTTTAGAGTCCCGCTCCGAAAGCAAAATCTCGGATAGGCGCTGGACCGGTAAATACATTCCGGATTTTAAATGGCGCACCGATTTAAACATATGTCGCATTTAAATGCTAAATATCATTTCTGTAAAATATGTGTTTAATTGCATGGTCTGGGATGTCAACGATATTTTTGTTCCTACTTTATAACTAGGTCCGTAATAATAACATCGGTCTTTTATTTAGCTGAATGAGTGCAATATTAGTTTAAAACTCAGCATTGTCTACAAAGATGTTGGGTTCTATGGCACAGCCGCAACTAATCCGTAGTTTGGGTTTTGGGAGGACGTTAGATTTCCTAATCAAGGAGGCTACATGATTATATAATCACATTTCTGCACATAAATACAAGTTTTTGAATGCGAGATTAGTAACATTAAGAGTGCTTCTTATTCTTAGCGTATATCGCACTCTTTAAGCATCATTTAGCACCTTCGAAGTGCAAGTGCTTCAGCAGAAGGCAAAAGTTAACCTCTGATGCTATGTTAGATTAAATGAAAAATGATTTTGGAATGTTAGGTTCCAACATTTTGACGGTACTAATTTTCAAATATGTTATTAAATTGATCATTGAAAATATTCAAATATAAATAACATATGTGCGAGGATCAAATCCTGGGCTCGCCTGTCACTGACATCACTTTCAAGTGAAGAAACTGACGTTAGCATTAGCTTTACCAGCTTTATTTAAACCTAAATTTTAATCAATTCCGTAAGTTCTATATATATATATATATATATATATATAGAGAGAGAGAGAGAGAGAGAGAGAGAGAGTGTGCCAAAGTTTCTTTTTATATTTTGTCGTCACGTTACGTTGGTTCGATGAAACTACAGGTAAGGGAAGCCCCAGGGTTAATGACCCTGCTCGTTCACACAGCGCCTCTCATGACAGGATCGTGACAGATCCCGTAAGATTTATTCCACCCAATCCTTCGCTACCATCACTTTCCACGTGATCCTGTCTCATCCCTGTCCAGTCTCATTACGCACTTCTTCCACGACAGCCGTCCACTGAAGCTAATAATATGTAGCCTTCTCTAATCTGGCATTCATACTCTGCTGTAGTCGATTTGTATACGACACCATCTGGGGTCCAGTGATCATTAGGACACACTGGGACACACTGGGACATACTGAGACACACCGGGACACACTGGGACATATTGGGACACACTGGGATACACTGGGACATACTGAGACACACTGGGACACACTGGGACACACTGGGACATACTGTGACATACCGGGACACACTGAGACAAACTGGGACACACCGGGACACACTGGGACATATTGGGACACACTGGAATACACTGGGACATACTGAGACACACTGGGACACACTGGGACACACTGGGACATACTGTGACATACCGGGACACACTGGGACAAACTGGGACACATTGGGACACATTGGGACACTCTGGGACACACTGACACACACTGGGGCACACTAAGACACACTGGGACACACTGGGTCACACTGGGACACACTGGGACACATTGTGACACATTGTGACAAACCGTGATACACTGTGACACACTGGGACACACTGGGACATACTGGGACACACTGGGACACACTGAGACACACTGGGACACACTGGGACACACTGGGACACACTGGGACACAATGGGACAAACCGGGACACACTGGGACACACTCAAGTGACTGCTATTAATGGTTGAGCGTCCGACCTTAGAGCGTTAGACCCGGGATCGATTGTTGCTCACGTCATTTTTGTTAACGTAGTTCTTAGTTTTCTTACATTTTCAAGGTTAAGGGTTAGGATTTTATTTTTACTTTTAAATAAATGGTAAATAAAGAGTAAAAAAATAGTTTTGTTTCTCATATTTAGAAGTTATGGTTAGTTTTAACTTTTAGGGTATCGGTTGAGGGGTTTAGAATTAGGGGTTAGGATTAGTGAATAACATTCTGTAATACGAACATAAGTCTATATTACACCTACTCGTGTATCCATCTTTTTCTTGATCACTTTTGTCGCACTAATTGTTTTGCTGGCAACCGTGTTTTGTTGCACTAGATAGTTTGATTTATTGACTAGGTCACTGAAGTCTGTTTTAATGTGACCAAACTAAGGTTTATCGACTTGATTTCCTAGTAGACCCTTACGTAAATACAGAACTGTTCTCGTTTGTAGTTGTTAAATCACCTTTTTCTAAGAATGTGTAAGCAACCTTTAAATCTAAATACCCAGTTGCATTCGATCTTTTTTTAATTAAACGGTTTGCTATTGTATTATAAAATTTCAGAGTAATGCATGTATATTACAAAACATTTGTATTAGTTTTTGTAGAAGTGAAATAATGCCTACGAATTGCTGCTTTTAGCGAAATATCTCTCAGTCTATCTGTTTTTGTCTCTGTCTCTCTCAGTCTCTCTGTTTTTGTCTCTGTCTCTCTCAGTCTCTCTCTCCTCTCTCATAAAGTTTAATGTTTAATGGAGTGTATCTTATTAAGGTCTATCTATACTTCACAACAGTTACAGTAAAACAAGCAACGTACAATAAATAGCAAATGATAACAAGCACTACAATATCAAATAACTAGGCTATCAAATACGTAAAATAGCTTTAAAGATCTGAATAGATTTAAAATGCAGTCTCTTTTCTTTTGGTATGCGTAATTCCATACTCTATAGATTAACAAGTTGACAATATCCAGGATTGTAATTACTAAATATTATAATTGACGGCGGGATTTAGCGAACTTGGTTTAGTTGCGCGTCAATAATCGATGTTAAGTTACATCGGCCTCGGTTAGTACCTGGTCGAGTGACCACCTTGGAAGACTGAGTGTTGACAGCTTTGAATGAAAAAATTTCAGGGTTTTGGAAGATTGTTTTTAAATCGGCGCCGGTTGCAATTGATGCGCCATGAATAGGCAACGATCGCTAATAATAATGGAGAGGAAGAAGGAAATGGGTCTTAAACAACCATCTGTGCTTCCTGACCCAGTGTGCCGTTAATATTTGATATCAATGTAATACGAATTATTATTGAAACCTTTCTCAGCATAATCTCTAAAGATCAGCGTATTTTATAATGACACGTTTTAGTCAATATCCTACAAAAACAATAACACAAACATTTATCAATATTAAATTTCACTTTACTTCTATTTACGAGCTTCACTATGAATGATAAGGCAAATATTTGTAGATATTAATCCTGCGTTTCGTTGCAGACACTAATACTCTATCCATTACTTAACGTTTCTATGTCGGAACCTGGGTATTTTTATTTCCCCACAGAGTAATCTGTCCATGTAGGGAAAGACAGGATGCCGTTATAATAGAATAGGTAAATGATTGATTACCGAAGAGGACTTAGGTTTTTAATTTTTAGGACAGAAAGGTAGAGTACACTGATGTTTAACACTGTTATGCTGCTCTACATTTTGTAGAAGTTGTAGTGAACTACTTGATCTCTAAATTATCGTAATGTTAGATTTTTGAACAACATTTTAGTTGATGTTTCAGCCAGTAATATTTTCATTCTTCTCCTGAAAAGAGAAAATTTGCAGATCCTGTATTAGCGGCCGACAGAGCATGAGCAGAGAAAGGTAATGGAAAGCACCTCAGTAACCATTTTTTCTAAATGGCTACGCATTAGTAGTTGGTAAAGCAAATACATAACTAAACTGAATTAGATTATGCGTGTAGTTTTAAAGCTACACTGTGATGATTAGATTCGTTTGGAAGTTAATCTTAGAGTGAGAAAGAGAGATAGAGAGGGAGAGAGAGAGAATGAATTAAAAAGCTAGCAACAGAGAACATAATAGAGTTGAATTAAATCTAAAACTACGCAAATTAAAATATACATTCGTGTCTATTTTCCATGACACTATATCTTAGTTAATAGGAAAACACAAGATTGATGAAATATTAATTGTAGTGTCACATGTCTAACGGAGGTAAATTTAACATGTTAAAAAGTTTCAAAAGTAACATGTTCAAAGTTAACATAATATATCTGTCGTTTCATATAATCCTCTGATTCAAACCAAGGACTTCTTTTTCCATTTACCAAGCTACCGTGTTACCAATGACTCAAAATACCACAGAGTGAAGTCTCTGTATTTGATTATTTCGATCCATAAGAAATTTATATTCTGCATCTAATGGTCTCATCGGATATCGGTAAGATACTCGACCGCGGATCAGTATGTGCGAGGCTCAAATCCTGGACTAGCCCGTCATGTCATTGACATCGCTTTCGAGTGAGAAAACTGACGTTAACATTAGCTTTATGAGCTTTTTTAGCACGTCATATTCCGTTAGAATGACTTTCATTGTCTAGCTACAAATCATTTTGAATCCGGAACGTCTGGATCTCTTGTTCCAGTCTTCCACTGAAGTCTTCTACATGTGCAAACAATGCGGCGTAGAGGATACAGGTGCATCCGTCTTCTGGACTTTTATTGCCGGAAACAGTGCGGAATACCGGATGAGAGCGGAAATATGGATTGATAGAGAGGACAGAGAGGGAACAGGAAGGAGTGGAAGAGAGGACTATTGGAAGCAGGACCCGGATCATCCAATGGGTTCCAATGGGGAGGCATTTAGTCCTAATTGATTGATAGCCTATTCGCTAATCGCTAATGGTACTTTATTGCTTTATTAATCCGTACTGGGTGTATCTTTAAAATCTATCATCTAATTTGGATCCAGACTTAGTACCTGACCTCCATCAAACAATTAAAGATCCAAATTAAGGTTTAGGCCTACTTTAGTTAAAGAGAATAAGGTTTAGAAGAGGAATTTTGATATTGTACTCTTATTTGAAACTAGATCATTATTGGAGTCATTAAGAGAAAAACCTGACTACCGCCTGACTACAGCCTGACTATAGCCTGACTACAGCCTGACTACAGCCTGACTATAGACTGACTATAGCCTGATTACAGCCTGACTATAGCCTGACTATAGCCTGACTACAGCATGACTACAGCCTGACTACAGCCTGACTATAGTCTGACTACAGCCTGACTACAGCCTGACTACAGCCTGACTATAGCCTGACTACAGCCTGACCATAGCCTGACTATAGCCTGACTACAGCCTGACTACAGACTGACTATAGCCTGACTACAACCTGACTACAACCTGACTACAACCTGACTATAGCCTGACTATAGCGTAGCCTGATCTTAGTTTAACTGCAACCTGATTACAGCCTGACTATTGCTTGACTACAGCTTTACTGCTATTGACTGGAGCCTGACTGTTGCCTGATTTTTGCTAGACTACAGTATGCTGACTATAACGTGAATATAACCTGCCTATAGCCTGACTGTAGCCTGACTCTAACTTGATTATAGCTAGACTACAGTAGCCTGACTGCAACCTGACTACATGGGCATAATATCATTATCAAAACGCAACAAGGAAGATTGCTAAATCTAATGAGGAGACAATTGATCCCAATATTAATTATAATACGGAGCCCGCTGATATTAATATTAATTATAATTTATTATAATAATCTAATATTATACTTAATTATAATAATCTAACATTAATTATACTTAATTATAATAATCTCATATTAATCATAATTAATTATAATAATCTAGTTAATTACAATAATCTAATACTAATTATAACCAATAATATTAGTTATAACTAATTATAGTAATCTAATATTAATTATATTTAATTATAATAATATGATATTAATTATAGTTAATTAAAATAGTCTAATATTAAGTATGACTAATTATAATTACCTAATATTAATTATAATTAGTTATAATAATCTAATATTATTTATAAATTCTCGGTAGGCACAAAATGCGGCCAGTACTTTTACATAATTGATTCTAGATTCCACGGCGGGGGGCATCTCAGAAAATATGTATTAATATGTATGCATAGAAGTACAAATATAAATAAAACAATAAATATAAATAATAATATTAATGTAAATGAGAGTGCGAATATTAGCATAAATATTCATGTAGATATAAATAATAAGCTGAATCTAAATCATCCACATGATCATCATCATCATCATCATTATAATCATCATCATCATCTTCCCCTTAGTGTAAGTTTAGCAAGTGTCGGGATTAGAAAATAATGTAGCTCAGTTTCTGGAGCCTATGCGCTCACTAAACGAATACCCTTTCTGACATTGGTTTGAATGTTAGAGCTTTGTCGCCTTTTACGACACGTGATTATATTATAGTTTCCATGTAATATAATGAGCAATATGAACAATAATTGGAACAGTTGTTACTGGTGAAGGGCACCTGAGCTTTTGTAATTAATAATAATAATAATAATAATAATAATAATAAAGGTTTAACGCCCGTTTCCTCTTAGAAGGATGATGTCACGGACAATTGACTCACTCGGTCCCGGGTTCATATTTCAAAATCGTCTAACTCTTAGCATCTAGTTGTTGCTTTTTAAAACGTATTTGTCTTTTCTATGTTTAAATAAAAATGCTTAACATAGTTTCATTTAATTTGTTCATTTCAAAATATAAGTTTAATTACAATTAAACTAAACTGGAATAATAGTATTAAATTTCTTCTAAGAGTAAAATGTAAATTAGGAAAAAATAACTGAAGGTCAGAGAAGGAATATTTTTACGAGACAGAACTATTCTTTTCTAGAATAAAATCGGTTGAACAGGAAAAGACAGACAGCAATACAACTACTGATACATCTAGACAGACACAGCTGCTTGCTTATTTCTCAGTGTATCCAGTGTTGGAATGTCATTTGAAGATATCGGGAGATTTTAACTCTCCAGTATCGATTAACGCAATGGAGAAGTACCTATACACCCCACCCCGTCCATACGTCCGTATGTCCACCCCTCCCCCTCTATCACAGCGGGGATGGGTGCCTTCTCTCCCCCCGCTGTAGTGGACGAAGAGGGAATTGATGTGTGGACGTGATATGCAGAAATGGCAAGAGCAAATAACGATTACTTTTTTATATATCTTCGACTATCTCATAACTGATATTTAACTGCAATGATTTTTTAGTTTCTGTCATTTCTGCATATTTCTATCATTTTCTACGTCTCACTTATTTCTATAACTCGGCGACTAGCTAGATAGAGCAATGCTCTCACTAGGGACCGTTTCAATGGTTTTGGGCTTGTTTTAATTAATTGCATAATTGATTAATTTGTTGTAAGCTTGTACTTTTATTTCTCTTTTTGTACGTATGTATGCGACTTTACACTGAGGTTGTTGTCTAAATAAACATATATATCTCTCACTTTTGCCAATAATTTTACCCCAGGCGCAGAATGAATTTTTCGGATAAATGATATCGGTCAAGAAAATAGCAGGGGGATTATAAAATGAGTTGATGATTCCAAGACTCGTTGTGTGGGTGAAGATAAATCCGATTTATTTTGATTGTACTTCTAAATATCGTATATAAATGTAGATCCGACTGTAGTATATCCGATTGTAGATGATTGTGTTTAAGTAAACGTGGAACGTCGATGTTATAGTGAAATAATTATTGTAGAATATAACGTCTTTCCACGTTTCACGATTTTACTTGACTTTATTATCTGACAACAAATTCATAAAAGTAACGATTTCGAGAAATTGCAAGAACTTGAGAGTAGTCCAATTGAAAACATCTCATGTTTCGTAAAATACGAATAAGTTAGAAACTGAAGTATTACATGTAGACTCCTTATACATATAGAAATCAATCACTATTTCTCCGAATCGCTTCAATAGTGGAACTTCGAATCTTTTTTCTGAAGGGATCACATTTTTCGCTTTATCGACTGCGTACTGACTGAACAGTATCATAGGTTGCCTGTCATCTACAAATCACTCGATTACGAGATCTATGCGATATGGTGTTCATTCGATTGAAAAACCGATTGATTCAGGTGTAGATAGAGCATAAGAACATCAAAGAATAGGACAACTCTTTGCTCAGGCGAGCGTGTAACAAAGTAGCGTTTGAAGGTGAGAATCTAAGTGATTCAGATAGGATGGTTTCAAATCTATATATCTCTCTATATATATATATCTAGTATATCTTATTACCCTTTCTCTCAGTGCACTGCCCATTAGAAGGTCCATGATTGGCTCTTCATTGAGAGAAGAGTCAATTCTTTAATGCAGTGTAATAAGGTCACATGATGATAGATAACATTTTCTTGATACTCTGCTAATGTTAAGATACTGAAGTTGAACTGGTCTATTTATATAATATGAACGTGATGTCCTGAAGTCACTGTGATAATAACATTAATATGTTAGTAAATAAAAACTGTCATACTAATATTAATATAACAGTAAATAAAAACTGAAATATTAACACGACATTAGTAATACTACAGTAACCTGTATTTACATAATTTAATGGTGTTTGCTATGAAATCAAAATCTTCAAATTTGGTTGACCCTAGTACAGTATAAGTAAGATTTTTTAGTACAGTGTAAGTAATATTATAAATATTGCGAGATCCACTTTGGATCAGCAATATAAAAGAGCACTGGTTAGATAGATTCAAAGCACGAAAGAATCATCAGCGACCGTCTAATGATGAATGAGTCAAAAATTCTTGTTTCTACAGAAAACGTTCTGAAGAACAATTACGTACAAGAAAAAGAGTTTTTGTAGTTCATTAACGAATCAACATTCCCTGGAGAAATTGGAATTATCTTTCTTGTTGGAAAAGCTAGAAAGAATGCATCCAAAATTATTCAAGCGAATGAAGCGACAGCTAACCGAATTAAGAAGTGACATCGAAACGAGTGAAGAGACGCTTTACGGCAAAATTTAATCTCATATCATTGAACAACATTTATTTAAGTCAAACTGCGTTCATTATTTAGTTAAATCACAACCAATATTTCTAATCCAAGAATATCTTCTAGTAAAGAAAGCTCTAGTTTTAAAGAGTTAGTTTTATGAATATCCGGAGAGGGGGGGGGGGCTTGCTGGATAAGGGATAAGGTCTTGCCGGATAAGGGAGCCGACAGGAAAGAGGGTGGGCACTAGGCAGGAGGGTTGCTGTGACGGTTCAGAAAATTAAATCTGTGTGCATAGAGTTGGAAACAATAGCGTGATGGCAAACAATGGCCGTTGATGCATTTGTTGCTGCTGCACTAACCAGAAGTACAGTTAACGCTTGTGTAGCCATCGTATATATACATGTAGCGTGTTTTGATTTAATTTCCAATATAGCAGGATTAAATGTTGTTTCAAATAGAGCACGATAAAATATAACGTATTTTACATAGCGTGCTTGCTTAAATGTAGTTCGCATTTTATTTCCTTAATAGAAGGTCCTCGAAATATGTATAGCTTTTACTTTACTACTGTACCTTACTTTTCCTCAGCACATTTCTTTTGCACAATGACTTGGATGAATTGATCTGTAGTGGTGTGTGCTGCGGGGGCGTCCCTTACATCATCCTTGGATGAGGAAACGGAAGTTAAACCTTTATTACTATTATATAACGCCTCCACTCTTGGCTGACTTCCGTTTTCCTCTTGGTGTTCACATTCAAGTGGATCTTTAAATCATACATTTCTAATCTCGGTGAGCCCCTATATCACAACCGAAATTAATGATATGCTAGAGTAAATGGTTTAGGTTTGAAGAGTCACAGGTTCAAATCCAAAATCTTTCGACAAGCAATCATTTGCCGCTAAATTAAGTGCCTGAGTTCTTTTCGACGAATAATGATAAGCCATAAATAATCTGAAGAGATTATGAGAAATAGATAGAGGTTGCCAAATATATAAAAATGCAATAATTCTGAACGTTCATTTTATTGTATGTATTGTTTGATATAAACGATAAAGTTCAGACGTTGTGTTTGCAAAGTATAGAGAACGATGAAGTTATTTAGTAGGCCTATATAGCCGGTTCCTGAAAGAACAGGTGGACGAGGAATTTTATTTAAATTGATTTAAATTTTAAAATAAAAATAGGTACCTTCGAAATCTCTCTCTCATTATCACTCTATCTTATTTTATGTAAAGTAGCCAGTGTATGATTAATTTTCTTATTTAAAGTTTAACCAGCAAGTTGATCCTATCGTTCGTGCTAAGCCCTTTCCGATCCGTAATGTATATGTACAAGTAGCAATTTTGCTAAAAATATGTTTTCAGCGATGGTTCTCATTGCATTCTTTTAGTTCTTTCTTAGTCTCGCCTTTAACGAAACTTACTTAATCTTAATGATCCATACACAACAGAAGTAACTATATTTGAATAGTTTGTTTACAAGTGATTAGAACCTCAGTAATTTATTGGATAGATGAGTAGATAGCAGGGTTTTCTATCAAACTGTAGGGCATCTGTTCGAATCTGAGCCGAATGGCATTATGCCATGAATATAAAAACAGACTTTAAACTTAGCTTTATGGAATAGATTTTTAACCTGTAAGATCTACCTACTGAGTGAGGAAACTGACGTTAACATTAGCTTTACTAGCTTAACTGATTGATCAGTGCAAATCTAGCAGCGCACTAGCAACTGCGAATAAGAATATGTGTCTGAGAGCAGAGATATTGTAGAGAGCGAGAGAGAAAGAATAGACGAGTTATAGCGTTTAGACTTTCGTTTATTGAACAAGGAGTCGTTGAATCAGTTCTGTAATTGTAGGAGAGGTTTAGGGGTAGCTCAAATACATGATGTCTGGATCTAGCGTCTCATATCCGTAGCATTAGTTCAACTTATCCATCCCTTGTACCGTACTTTAACTGTCTCCTCTCTCTAGCTTTCTGTAACTCTCTATATTGTACTGTCTCATTCCTCTATCAATCTGTAACTCCCTATATTGTACTGTCTTCTTCTTCTATTTGTCTGTAACTCTCTATACTGTACTGTCTCATTCCTTTATCTGTCTGTAACTCTCTATACTATACTGTCTCATTCCTCTATCTGTCTGTAACTCTATATCATACTATCTTCTTTCTCTATCTGTCTGTAACTCTCTATACTGTACTGTCTCATTCCTCTATCTGTCTGTAAGTCTCTATATTGTACTGTCTTCTCCCTCTATCTGTCTGTAAGTCTCTATATTGTACTGTCTTCTCCCTCTATATGTCTGTAACTCTCTCTATTTTACTGTCTTCTTTCTCTATATATCTGTAACTCTTGAGCTTATTCTCTTTCCCTAGCTTTCATGAAATTCCTCTCCCTATCTCTCTCTCTCTCTCTCTCTCTCTCTCTCTCTCTCTTTAAGTCTCCTGTTTCATAGCCTGTGACTTAATTTCAGTATGTGCGTTTTTGTTTTGTTTTGTCTTCTTGCTAAACATATTGGCTTGCTATTATATATATATATATATATATATATATATATATATATATATATACATTAGATGACGAAATGGACTCTAAACCCGCTTGTTTAGAGACTCAGAGAGCTCAAAGTCCTAATGTTGCACTCTTTACTCTAACAACCCACGAATAGCTAACAGAAACGAGTCATGGAATCGTTACTGCACTAGTCTGCATTGCATTGTCAATATACTGTACTACAATGTACTGCATTGTACGGCATTGCACTGCATTGCACAGCTATGTATTACAATATTCGGCATTGTATTGCTTTTTACTGGATTGAACTTCATTTTATTTCGCTGTACTTCATTATATTTTATTGTACCGCATTGTACTGCATTGCAATTAATTGTACTTTATTCTACAGCGCAGCACAGCATTGAACGTAATTACAATGGATTGTTTAGTTAACATTTCACTGAAACTTACTTCATTGTACTCCACTTTACTGCATTTCACTTCACTGTGCTTCATTGTAATTCATTTTCTTTCACTGTACTTAATTTTGTTTTATTGTACTTCATTGTACTTCGCTGTACTGCATTGAACTTCACTGTACTGCAATGTGTTTCATTGTACTTCATTGTGTTTCACTGCTCTTCACTGCACTGTATTGCACTTCACTTTAGTGCTTTTACTTCAGTTAACTGACGAATTAATTATTGGAAAATTTTTGATGATTTTCGAAACAAACCCTCTGGAAAAAAACTCAAAAATACAATTTCTACTCGCATCAAATCCACCACTTTCAGTGCCATAAAGAGCTGAGTCTGAAATCTGTGTCAAGTGTAAGAGCTTTTCCTCTCTTATCTCATATGATATGAAGAGAGGAATGGTTTTAGATATTTTGTGGAAGCCAGTGACTGCGCTTTGATCAATAGACATGCTTTGTTTTTTATCTACTCTTGGAGTCGTACTTTCATTTTCTGAAAAGATTTTGAGCTGACCGCTTACTGTTGACCTTATTGTTCTTAGTATTTTTTTCAATAACTACAGTATCTCATACTGCTAGTCTTAATTCTGAAATCTCATATTTTCGTAAATAAATTTCTTTTTCTCACACTTTATCTCTCTCATAAATTTGATTCTCCCTTTCTAAAAGTTCATTCCACTGGCATATTTAGACTTCTAGTTACATATTCGTGCTCCTTGTGCTAATTCAAAGCGCCCCAATGACTAACAATGCAATTCTATCTTAGAAGATGCCCTTTAACAAAATTGTAAATGCAGTCATCAGACATGAATAAGTATGCCATTTGATGAAGCATTGCAGTACCTTCCTCTATAGAGGCTTCTGCTTTAGGTGTCCTTTAATAAAAGAGTAATACAATTGAATCCAAATCGAAACGATTACGAGAACACAAAGCCAGTATGCGCATATTCAACAAGACAAACTCTGATACACAAGCAATATATTAACAAATTCTACTAATATTCCAATAGAATTCATATCCACTGGTTTCATCAAATGATATATGGTATTGTTTGAAGACTAAAGGGTAAATCGTGATGAGTAAAATTTAAAGGGTAAATGGTAAATGTTGTACTTGTTAATGTACTGTCTCTAACTTTGTTCACATTAATTTTAATCTAAATTCTTGAAGCATTTTTCAGAAGAGAATCTTAAAGTGAAGAATTATTATATAGAAATATTCTACCTATATCTATGTCTTTTCAATTCAAGGTAATCCCGTTACGTCAAAGCGTCCGTAGCCGTAGGGTGTGGATGAAAACCATCCTGCTAATACAATAAACTCAACGCGTGCCCGTTGCACTTATAATGTTTATCTAATGCTATCAGAAGTCTGACTTCACTAGACATTACATACAGATCATTTCTGGAAATATACAACATTTGTTTTGTGCCTAGTTACACAGAACTTACATTAGTGTTCACCAGACCTATATCAAATTCAACTTTTAGTTGTTCTACTTTTCTTCTTCTCTTTCCTTTTAGGCGTTAACGTTATCTTTCTGTGATGGTGTTTGCCACAAATAAGGATTAAAGATTTTGTCTGGTAATTTAACGGAGCCCGTAAGAACTAGGCTAAATAATTTGGGCCAAGCCGGTGGCTTGTTGACAAGTTGTTCGACAGCCGATCAGTAGGTGCAGGGTTTCCTAACAGTCACTGGCCTTCCATCGAGCAAGAAACGTGACTTTAGCTTTTAGCAAACTGAAATTTGTTCATTATAAGCTCAGTTTAAATTCGAATCCAGGTCTAAGTACTTCGGAACGAAAATTGTGTACACACATCTTCTCACCTGCTTAATAACTGCCACCCAGGAGCGGTTTCAGTGACTATTGTTAATATTTTTGTTATTAGTAGGAGAGTCATTCGCATGAAAATTTTATAGCTTTCGTTTGTTTCATATTTCCTAATTAATTTTAATTGCGTGTAAGTGATACCTAAGGTATTTGTGAACTATTATTAGTAAATCTGCTACTGTCGCTTTGGCCTCTGTTGAGCCCCTACCAACATCAGCGACGATTTTAAACTTACCAATTTCAACTAAAAAGTAAGGAAAATAGCTCTGTGTAGCCATGCTTATTAAATAAGCTTATTGTAACAATAGCAATTAATAAAAAATCAGTTTTAGTTAAAAAAAGATCTATATTTAAGAGCATTTACCTTTGCATCTAGTTGTATATTGTTCTACATGCACTTGTAAGTTACCAGATGCTTTCAAAAACTCTGCGTCGTAAAACAAGGCATTTAATGACCTTCTACTGAGGGTTAGAATAATCTAAAGACTCCTGTGCGAGACTGGATGTATAGAAACAGCTATACATATATTCACAATGCTACTTACAATCAATTTCAACCAAGACCGTTAAAATGTATTTTTAGATTTCTGACCGAGGGGTAACGGGGTCAGGTGTGCTTGGGGCTAGCCACACTATGCGTTGGGGGCCTGGCGCACTGGGGCTTTATGAGTCTATATTTAGTTGAACCCCGTTTTAATTATATTTAGTATCTCTTTTTCTTAGTGCACTGCCTACTGGCAGGTCCATTGTATACTAATAATAATAAATCTTTAATTTCCGTTTCCTCACACAGTAATGATGTTAGGGACGTCCCCATCACATGTCACTACAAATCGATTCACATCAAAGGATCTGAAAAAACATGTGCCGAAGAGAAAGAAAAAGATCCTAACGGTGCCAAACTAAAATAGAATTATACGAATGACACAAAGGTAACATAAAAATCCAAATGTTATTATACGTCGGTCTGAAAGCCCTGCTTTGTAATTTATCAAACTGCAAACAATTGGAGAAATATTATCGGCTGTGCTATTTTTGATATGTCTATGGATATTTTGCCGTCTATGTGATTATCGCGAGTAATAAATCTCATGTGAAATCTAATCGTCAATATGCCATTAATTATTTGTTATTATTATTTACGATTATTATTGTAGGTGTCGAGGCATATGTTACAGCGAAAAGTACAAAACGATTATCAGCTTTGTCTTCGAGATACATGTACAGTACATTATATAAAGCAACAAGCAGGAGCAGAGACGTCGATTTAGTTGAATTGAGAATCATAATAATTGTTCTAAATCAAAGGCCTAAGAGCTGTATAATTCAAAATCATAATCGAAGTCTTTACCGAGCTCTTTAATTTGTTAATATATGTATAAATTTTATTATATTGTTGAGATATATTAGAGTTTTAAATAATTGAACTGTTATGCAATTAAATGATTGTGCCTTTATAAAAATATATAATTATGGCAGTTATGCAATAATTTAAATTGCCAAAGCTTCTTTTCGTGAGAGTATCTTCTTATTCCACGATTGAATAACTTACCGACAAGGCCACTGGCTCCAGCCAATGGCGATGTCGGTAAGTTTTTCGACCGCGGATCAGTACATGTATATGCGGGGGTCAAATTCTGGGTTCGCCCGTAACTGATTTAGCTTTCGAATGAGGAAACTGACGTTAACATTAGCTATTATTATCTTCTAATAGCAACATAGTGTTTCACGCGCTGAAGGGGACTAGTTGAATAGTCATAGAAAAAGATAGTCTTAAAGGAATCGAATAAGACTAGTAGTATAAATATATAACAAAATAGTCTTAGAAGAATTGAATGAGACTAATGAACAGTCTTAGCGGAATTGAATGAGACTAGTAGATAGTCTTAGAGGAATTGAATGAGACTAGTAGATAGTCTAAGAGGAATTGAATGAGACTAGTAGATAGTCTTAGAGGAATTGAATGAGACTAGTAGATAGTATTATAGGAATTGAATGAGACTAGTAGATAGTCTTAAAGGAATCGAATGAGATTAGCAGATAGTCTTGAATGAGACTAGTAGATAGTCTTAGAGGAATTGAATGGGACTAGTAAATAATCTTAGAGGAATTAAATTAGACTAGTAGATAGTCTTAATGAACTGAAGCAAATTAGTAGTATGTTCAGCGATGTATGTATGATACGACAGCATCAGGCGACCATCCATCATTCATCATAAATCATCCATTGATTCACTGATTGGGCCATTGTTTGCAATGAAATTTTCCCGATGGAAAATTAGTGTGTGTACTTTCTATTTGGCTGCGTGTGTAATTGTGTGTGTCTTCATAATGTAAGTTACTAATAAGATATCATCAATTTCTATTTGCCGTCATAGAGTAGTCTCTCAGGCCTTCTTTCTTCACTGAACTCCATTCATAGAAAAGCCACATAATTCACTATCTGCAAGAGTTAATATAAAGTCTATTATAGTGTACTTGAGGCTTTATTGTTATTGTATAAGTATGTTATCTTTACTTCCAAGATCTAACTTTAATTATCAGTTAATCCTTAAACGGTATCGTAATTTTCACCTTAATTTGGTAACCTGGGGTGTATTTGCACCCCAATGGTTTAATGCGCATAAACTCGATCTATTACTGTTTTAAATCATACAAATAAAAAATAATTCCTCTTCCAATAATTTTGTTGCAATATTTTGAGTTAATAAATAACTTCAACCATATAAGCATATAAAAACCTGATACAAGTGGTTTTGTATTTTTGCATCATTCTGATGTGGTAGTTAGTCTTGGCTGTAAATATAGCAGATTTTTTGTAATGGCAGAGTTTTTGCAATTACAGTATGTGTGTATGTTTGTTGGACACTGGAGAAGAAGATTTTAGTTTTGAAAATAAATCGTTGCAATCTTTGTCCTTTTTAGTGTGTGTATAACTATTTGCAAAGAATCACAATTTGTAATGAAAGTCCACATTCATTAACAGGAGAAGAAATAATAAAAACAAAAGAAGGCCATGGGAAATCATTTCACTAAGCATAAATATAATTAAGTACCGGAAGAATTTTCATTTCATTTTCTTAAATATAATTTTGTTTAAGAATTCTGCCTCAATGCTGTGTAAAATATAATTATTTTTCGCAAAATTCATGGCAGTACGAAACACACAATGTATCTCAAATAGAACAAGCGTAAATCAACGTAAAGAAAATATAAAAAGTAAACGCAAAGAAAATATAGAAAGTTAAAGTGCATAACTAGAAATTCCAAAGGGTACCCCCTCAAATATCATTGCTGAATTAAGGCAATAGTTCTTCGAAGTAATGTCTAAGAGTATACCGGATACAGGCCAATGAGTTATAACTCTCAAATAGATATTTTCTTTTAACGGAAACGTAGTCCAAATAGTCAGGATTATCAATCTCTGAATTTTCAATTTGGTTATTAGAAATTACTAATTTATGCTTAAAGTTTAATCTATGGTAATTAAGTAATATCTCAAAAGGCTAGAAACCTTAATACCTTTGACAATAGAGCAATGTATTATTGTCAAAATAATAGATCATATTAGAGAAGAGATAATTAAATGCACTGAAGAAACTTTGTAACTCGGTTTTGCTAAGATTTATAGCAAAAATAACGTATACTGAAATATCCTGAGACTGTGACTGTGACTGAGACTGTGACTGAGACTGTGACTGAGACTGTGACTGTGACTGTGACTGTGACTGGGACTGAGACTGTGACTGAGACTGTGACTGAGACTGTGACTGAAACTGTGATAGAGAGTATATTAGTTTCAGCAATACGATTATTGGCGCCTGAGCACAAATCTATCTTAAAATGGTACTAACAGCAATATAAAAATTTATCACTTATATCATTGCAACCACAATTAAAAGATTTACAAATGAAGAATGAAGGCTGAAGATTATTTTGGTAATAGAATAGTAATAGTCAAAATCGTTTTTATAATACTAGAGTGTCAAGCACTAATTATATTTTTTCTAATAGTAACAAGCTTTTCTTCAAATCTTATATTTTTAACTGTGTGATGATTTGAAATAATGTTCCCTTAGAAATTCGTAATATTAAATCTTTGAACTTATTCAACAAGAGATACAAAAGCTAGCTACTTAGTATTTTGTAATGATAAATATAGTTTATTGTTGACAAGTAGCATGCTATTATTACCTTTACTTACGTTGCTTGGTTCATTCAATATATCTTAGTGTGTGGTTTCATTATTATACCGACAATTGTTGTACACTGTCTTTTCAACTTGCACGCTGGTTAGTTACTACTGCTCTTTCTCTAGTATGTTTTGCTAATTTTCAATTGTACATGGATGTTTGGCTACTCTTGCGTGATTGATGGTTGTCAACTAAATAGGGTATATATACCCTCTTTGATGACCTTGTGCATGTATGTATACGTGTATGTGTACTTCAATAAACATAGTTCTCTCTCTCTCTCTCTCGTCCTCTCGATGAAATATTAAACTATTACCTATTACTACAACCTAGTAGTGCTAGAGTCTAGCCTGTTTCTAAATGAGTTACCTTTCTTTTTAAAGATATATCATATAACCTTAAACTTGATGTTGTGTGTGGCTGAATATCAAAAATCATGAATATGATCAAAATGAGGTCATCATCATCATCATAATCATCATTATCATCATCATTATCATCATCATCATCATCCTCATCATCATCATCATCATCATCATCATTATCATCATCATCCTCATCATCATCATCATCATCAACATCATCATCATCATCATCACCATCATCTTCCCTAAAATTTCAGATTAACTAGGGTCGGATTAGAATAAAATGGTAGCAATTTCTGAAGCCTAGGCCCTCACCAACCGAACGCATAATTTGACGTTGGTTTGGATCTTAGTACTTTGTCGCCTTTTACGACAGTTCAGTCCACGGTTGGTTCATTCTTCAGCAACGCGGATAAACACGGGTAAGGTGATTAAAATAAAACCTAGCAATAAAATTAAATATTACAGTAGAACTCCATAGAAAACATAGTAAAAAATGAAAGACTAGGAAGCATAATACTGATATTTAGTAAGAGTTAAATATCCTAGAAGGGCGATTAGACTGTTAAATTTTCGTGAAGTCCTACCGAAATAAAAGCAGCAGGACACCGTACCGCACAGAAATCACAGCAAAACTAAAAACAAGAACTAAAAGAAAAATATAATGCATTTAACTAAATGCTAAGATAAAATCTAAAATTAAAATCTGGATACGAATTACTTCTTTAAAATCTAGGTGCTTTTTAATGCAAATAGACCTACAATTGACCAACTTAATAGAACATTTACTCTTTTCTAAGCTGCTTTTGTTAGTATACTAGAAGAAATAAAATTCAATAATAATCAAATTAATTCTATTTTAATAATAATTTAAATGATCATGGTTCTCTCTCTCAATAAAGTATCCATAGGATTGGTTACAATTTATCTGAAGTTAAATTAACAGTGACAAAATACGAGGTCTCAGTTTCCGAATTAATTTTAAATGACAAAATATATTGGATTCTAGCTTTCATAAATTAATTTCCTAAGTGATGGTATTCATCTACAGAATAAAGACGTTTAGAAGTGATTATGTTTAACTGTGTAAATTTAATCTCTAAAAATATCACTGTATCTCTAATAAATGTAAAAGCTTCCTTAATTATTTCTACACGTTTCCTATCATTTTCTTCAGTACCACTATTAATGTTAAGTTTAGATACGAAATTTATTTTGAAAAATAACTCACTATTTGAACATAATTTTGTGGGGGCAATACTTTTATATCGTTAATGGCGGATTACCTAGCTTTATCGTCAATGGAGATTTAGCAGGTAAGCCTAAGTTTTTAATGTTCAATACAAACAGCAGATTGTAACAATATGACAGATAACATAGCAATTAGCAGATAGGCCTACAGGCAAAAATGCAACATAAAATAAAAAAACGTATAGATGTAGGCCTATATATTCCATGGTAAACGTTATTTTTTTATTCAAATTTTAATTCATATAGCCTGTTACAATAGTGGAACTGTAAGCTCTTCGTATCATATTTTCTTTGTTGGCCGGGCTTTACGTTAAATCCAAAAATTGAACGTTCACTGACTCCATTCGTCATGTGAGCGTGCAACTGAAAAACATACGGCATAATAATTTACGCAGTTTCTAGAACACTTACATGTAACTACATGTGTCAAGCTTCTCTAAGTTTTTATTAACTTTATGCAACTACAAGACTACTTCCCGGCGATTAACAAATAAATAAAATTACTATTGAATTTTCGTTCGGGATGGGAATGAAACAGATGGAGAGTAGAATAAGCATTCAACGTTTCTTATTGAAATCACATTTGGATAGAGAATAAACCGAGTAGCTATTGAAATGTTTCATAAACCCGAACTAGAATAAATATGTTAAAACATTCATATCTGAGCTTCCGAAATCTGAAACGTATAAGCAAAATATTTACCTTTTCTTAAGTGGTCTCATTTTGTGGACCAATATGTATTTTACGACGTACAAAATATAAATATTATATACATGTGTATTGCATATTATATATGATTTATCTCTTCGTGATATGCAATTGCCTCTACAAGGTCTTTACTTCCGTTCGCACGCTTTTCTCTTCTGTTGAACATTTTTCATGTAGCTCATGTGGAATGTGTGTGATAAATGAATAAAAATAAGTACATGTCTCGTTTACATAAAAATGTTTATGATGTCACGCGTATCAACCAGTTAACATTCATCTGTTAGAGCTTATAATAAATCTTGATTTTCTCACAAACTTAGCTAGATTGGATCTATCTAGGTGCTCAAAAGCGGAAGCGGAATTGGAAGAGCTAGAGAGAAGGATATCAGAGTCCAGAATTATAATCAACTAGAATTGGATATAGACGGAAGCGGTTACACTCCATTCCGGATTCACAGTGTCATTCGTTGCGACAAAAAACAAACGCAATTGTGTAACCAGGATAAACAGTACAACGTGATTGGGGGTTGTAACATATGAACCACTTCCTGTGGAGGAGAGGGGGAAGAGAGGGGGGGGGGGGGTACGGTTGGGGGGTGCTGAATGTTTTATTTCAATGGTATCTCAATTTTTTATGCTTGATGCTTTGTCACGTTACTTTTTTAATGATAGTTTTATTGTTGTGATTTAATTAAATTACTGTTTCATCATTGCCTATCCGAAGCGTTAGCTGAAACAAAGGTTAGTGTTAGAATATATCGTATTGACCAATATGTCATGTAATAATGAGCATACTGTGAATACAAGATATAAACTTATATCACAATTGAGCAAGACTTGCCCGTTTCTGACTTGTTTCTGAACATTAAGAATAGACCAGCCGTAAACTGATAGTGTTACTAAAATCTACTAAAACAGGCGCAGAATAAGTCATTAGAAAATCATCATAGAAATAAAGGTATTGATCTTAGTAAAATGCTGCTTTAAAATTGGGAAAGGTTTTAGCCTTTAGGATAAGATAAACTCGCTTATCAACGGAGATTTCTTACGGAGAGTCTGGAGAGGCGAATAAATATATGATTTAGACCTGCCAATTTCAGTACACTGAGGCTGAGAGAGAGAGAGAGAGAGAGAAAGAGAGAGAGAGGGAAAAAAAGAGAGAGAAAAAGAGAGAGAGATAGAGAGAGAGAGAGAAAGAGAGAGCGAACAAGTCTAAACTAAAACACCGTTCGCATTTGCTATTAATCCCGTTCAATTTTCATTTTTCTCAGTAAGATTTACTGCAATATATCAGAGCTTTTAACGCCAACACACTCATGACGCAGATTTAGGATGATCTAATCCTTTGCAGAGAAATTATTAGATAAAACACCCATAGGCCTATTTATGAAAAGAATATTATTAGAGAGAAAAACTCATATTTTTAAAATAAATAATTGTGGCTGGAGCCAGTGGCGAAGTCGGTAAGATACTTGACAGCGGATCAGTTGATACGGGTTCAAATACTGGGCTCGCCCGTCACTGACATCGCTTTCAAGTGAGGAAACTGACGTTAACCTTAGCTTTTTTAGCTTATTTATTTAATTAATTAATTAATTAATATTTAATAATATATTAATAATTAATTATTAAATTTTTACATAAAAAATTGTTAGATTATTATTCGAAGCTGAGGAAGGCACAGGGGTCCACCTCTTCATAAGCAGAATCCCCCAAGAATAATGGTATATAAAAGGATATAGATATAGATGATTATAAAGATCCACTCATACGTGGACATGAAGAGGAGAAGAAAAAATAGAGAAGAGTGGAGGCGTTATATACCATGGCCCTGCCAACAGGTAGTGCACTAAGAGAGAGAGATTATTATTATTTAGATTATTTTTCAAGGTCGACAACGAATGACGTTTATTAAGAGTCTTAGCAAATGGATGCAGATAACTGAAATATGACCGAATATGACTGGAATATGACCATGACTGCCCAGGCTTGGAACAGGCACGGCACTTACAGAAGAATTGTTAGATAAAACACCCATAGGCCTATTTATGAAAAGAGTATTATTAGAGAAAAAACTAAAATTAATAAAATAAATAATTATGAGATAAAACACCCATAGGATTATTTATCAAAAGAGTATTATTAGAGAGATAGCCATATTTATGCAATAAATAATTATTTGAGAAAGCACCCACATTTATGAAAAAGAGAATTATAACAGAAAACACCCTTATTTATGTCTTGTTAAAATGTCATCGTAATTTTCACCGTGGATGACGCATACTTCATCGCTATCATCAGGAAGCCACACGTAACTGAGGCGACACTTGAATTTTTGCACTTTTCTGTTATTTCTAATACATTTTCTTCAACTGATAAGTATCAGTAATAAAATCATATAATTAGCAACGATATAGATTTGTATATTATATAAATTATACTAATAAAAACAAAATTATTATGGAATGATGGGCTGGTCCAATTCGAGTATCAATATACTTGTCAAACTTTAAAAAATGTTAACGCATGCATTCATACCATTTTCTATATTTTATCTGTATTTTAGAAAAGTCGTGCACACGAGTGTAATACATGAAGTTTGTCATGTCATCATCATGTCATCGAGCTTAGAATTGTGCTAAAATACGCTCTACAAGAACGATTTTAGTTTGAGGTTATTCTCTAAATGATTTTCGAATGACGCTATTGTCTGTTCTACATTAAAACATAATGTACCTCAAAATTATTCATGTAGACTAAATTAGTGAAAATGTGTATCTCTATAATAATATAATATTTATGAACCTAACACGTATATTCAATCGCCTATAACTGGGTGTAATGATTTCACTCATATGAGAGCTGTCTGTAGACTTACTTGATATATTTTAGTAACTTTTCTCTCGGCTATGTTTTAGATTGGTGCACTATCAATATACTCTTTGTATTCAAAAGTGAAATAAATATCATTTTCTTGTACTAAAACAGGAAAATGAAATTGAATATGAGTTGTTAAGTTACATGTACATAAGTGTACAATTTATACTTTAAGGTTTGTGTTATAAATTTCAGAATAAAACTCTTTGTGTATTCCATCTGATCAACTACATGTAATTTAACAAAATCCTCATCACCCTTTCAGTTGCGGTCTACTTTCAATCCACCTCTGCATCCTCATCGTCAGGTTCGTCATCCTTTAGGCCCTCAATGGGATCAGAAATCCTCTGGGATAGCCCAAGTTCTACAGTTCTCAATCCGGACTACATGTGGACTGGGCTGAGAGATCCGGGAGATGAACGGAAGTCCATTCTAGAGACTGGTCCTGCATTCACATCCTCGACACCCGCTTCAGATGAATCCACCGAAACAAACTACACCCTCGAGGTTCCCAACCTCCTGGAGTTTCACAAGTGGTATCAACAGTACCATGGGTGTCTGGCTGTGATAGTCTGCGTCTTCGGTATCGTAGCAAATGCTCTCAACATCATCGTCCTCACTCGTCGTACCATGGTAAGTACATAGGTATAGCTCTTACATCATCTTCATCACATCATCGTCATCACATCATCGTCATCACATCATCGTCATCAAATCATCATCATCACACCATATTACTATGGTAAGTACATAAGTGTAGATCTCACATCATCATCATCACACATCGTACCATGGTTAGTACTCATGTGAAGCTCTCACATCATCATCATCACACCACCATACCATGGTAAATGCACATGTGTAGCTCTCACATCATCGTCATCACATCATCATCATCACATCGACATCACACGACGTACCATGGTAAGTACATATTTGCAGCTCTCTGCTATTGTTGTCTGTCTGTCAGACAACTAATTATTATGGGTGAAAATTAAACCAAACAGAGACTGTACAGTAGAAAATGTTGATAAATATTTAAATAAGAGCTTAATCGACAACAGTATTCCGCTTGAAATTAAACAGAATAATTTCTAAATTGTATTGATTTATAATTAATAAGAACGATTTATAGATTTAATCTCTACGCATCTACAATAAGCACGCGATCGTTGTTTTATTTTAAGCTATCATTCAAATTATTTTAATTAGATATTTTATAGTATTTGAAATCTGTAATTAATTTTAAACTATATAGAATATTCGTGACGAGGAATGAACCTTCATTACGATTTTTTGAACATAATATGTCTCGACTAACAACAAGCATTAAATCATGTACAAAAACATTTAGGCCTATTACTATTTCAAAGTGAATGATTACATTTAAGTTTAAGGTTTGGGTAACGGTTATGGTTAGGATTCAACTCTAATCGAATTATGGCTACATTAATTGAATTAGGGTTAGATTACATGAAATTCATTAAATAACCATGACGGTGTTTGTCATTGATCTACCTGCACAAGCCCAAATTCCTGAATAGCAAAATGCACATTGTATAACGATATTCAATTTTTAAAGTAATATATTATTCATTAAAATATTATTCAAGCTGAATAATATCTCAAACATTGGAGGATTGATAACACGGATAATTGATTAAGAACTGCCTAACGAGTTAAACTTTGATGCTTAAAGTGATAGAAAATATCAAAATAAATGAGCACTATCTTTAATCTATTGCTAAAGCCGATTATCAATTCAGAAAAAGAAATGTTTAAATTAATCATTAGAAGGCTGAAAAGATTTATTAATTGACTGATCGATTGATTATTTCATTGATTGGTGAATTTATTGAGTGATTTATTGATTGAAAGATTGATTGATTCATCAATCGATCAATTGATTGATTGCTTAATTGATTGTCTGATTGTTCTAGCGATTGATTGATTGTTTTAGCGATAGATTGATTGATTGATTGATTGACTGATTGTTTGATAGTTCGATGGAATGATTGATCAATCGATCGATCAATAGACTTTATAAAACAATTTCAGATTACAGCTACGAACAGTATCCTCACTGGTCTGGCCATATCTGACGGGTTGACGATGTTGGTCTACTTACCCTTTGCCCTCAGGTTCTACGTCTTGTACGGAACGGACCAAACACCGGAGAGGGACAGTCTTCCAGCCATTAGGTTCTTCTACGCCCATGCCTGCTTCAGTGTATTCACCCACACGGTCAGTGTATGGCTGACTGTAACACTGGCAGTGTTCCGCTGTGTCTGCGTCCGTTACCCTAGGTATTTATAGTATATTATGAATCTTTATAACACCATCATAACGCGACAGCAAGTTACATACAATAAACAAACAAAAAATACCAACAGTGCATTAAAAAAATACAATTGCACTGCAAATAAACAAAAATAAAATGCAAATATATAGTATAGATGTCCTAATTGTCTCCTTAATGCAAGGCTAGTTAGATTTTTCGCATTACTCATACATATATTTCTTAAAATTAAATTTTGACTCTCACAAATATCACAGGTCAACAAAATGAAACTTTTTTTTCTCATCAGAGATCAAAATATACTTTTGTTCAGTATTTTTGACGCTGATTACAAATCTGTAACCAGAATTTTTCCAGCACGTATAGTTTTTGAGTAATGACGGATTCAACATTAACAATACTAAGCTTAGAATAAACGCATATGCATAAGTTTTGCAGTTCATTTTCTTACAACACCTTGCAGTCAAAACAAATAAAAATATGCGAAACTTATCTCATTTGTCACTCACCACATCTTCTATTGTCAAGGAATGAATGGTATAATTATAACTGTTGTACGTACGATTTTCTCTTGTGTGATTGGTTTGGATGATCTCTGTGCAACATCCAACAGTAGTCTGCCATCATACTCTCATTCCAGAGGCCTTGATAACGATTTTCCATTCCTTTTATATCTTGGTTGAACCGCTCACCCTGTTCATCACTGACTGCACGGTTTTTCCAAGGTTTTCTGGGAAGAAGTCTAGGTGTGAATGCAAAAAATGAATCTTCAAAGACATTCTACAATCCATCTCTTTGTAAGCAACTAGCAAATTCTGGATTCCTTGTCTCTAGTCCGGAGACTTATTGCTTCCTAAGAAGTTTTTAAAAATCCATCAGAAGGCTTGCCATGCTTTTCGTTCTGAGGTATTGAGACTTCTATCGAAGTTATCATCTATCAAAATCTCCCTAACATGAGGTCCTACAAAGATATCTTCCTTCAGTTTTGCGGAGCTAACTCTAGGGAATTTCTCAATCAGATATTGATATCCTCTGGAATTTGACTTTCCCATCGCTTTCACGAAGTTTCTCATTAACTCAAGTTTAATATGGAGAGATGGAATGAAAATCTTGTTGAAATCAACTGACAGCTTTCCTTTGACACTTTCTTTTCCTGGCTCGTATGTGATTCGGAGCCGCCACTCGTGTGTGGTAGTGATCATCAGTAGCGCGGCTGTCCCACAGGTACCCAATGACGTTGATGCTACAAACATAGCAGTCCGCATGATGATCTCTTTGCTCTCTCCATACCATAGCTATATCGAAAGGCAAGGAAGGCTTCCTTTTGTTTATCTAGTCGCGTAAACCATTTGAACAAGCAGTGCATATGATTTGTGGCACCCAAACCTTATCTTGGTCTCCAAGTGGACAGCCGAAGTACGCTCCGTAAAGTTTTCGAATATCATTCGTAATAGTTCTCTTTTGCGACTTCGGAGTGAGTGAACCACACACAGAGCAAAATGTATCCGGATGGTTTCTACATTCTCGAGGCATATTGATTGGTTTTACTTATGAATATAAACTCAAGATGGTTGTTAATTTACATAATGACGTCATGTGAAAGTTCCCAATTACAAAGACTATGAAGAAAAAATTTAATTGAGGTCCGTATAGGTCAATGCGTACGTAATATGCACGCAAAGAATTGCGAATAATGTAAAAATATAATCTGCCTCATCACAAAAACTAGACGTGATAGAGAAAAACTGCTTGCATATTTAGAATCAGCGTCGAAAATCTTATATAGATGACCCAATAATTTGCTTGATGAAAAACCACTGTTGACCAGTGTAATCAATCCGTCAACAAACCTAATAAATCAATTAAGGAAAAATTAATTAATCAACATTAATTACCTCTCTTTTGATTTTCTTTTACCTGACAACTCTGGATAAATGGGTGGTCAACTATATACATGTAGAATGCTTCTCGTTCTCTTGGATGGCCTGTTGTTTTTGTTTCTTCTTAATTTGTTTTAGTGTTGTTTTGTCATTCACTCAATCAACAAGCCAAATAGGTCAATCAATCATCTAAAAATTAATCGTTCAATTAACCATTAATCTATTACTCAATTAATTGCACAATAAATATTTCAATAAATTAATAATTTCTTCTCAAATGAGATGCTGTTTTATTCTCCGATAGAGATTCAAAGCTACTTCATTTATCTTATCGAGCAAGTCTGTTGTTCTCTCGGTCATCTAACCGCCCAATTAAGATGAATTTAGACATCTTTAATTTTATCGAAATGCAAAAAAAAGTAGAGTCGATTATCCTTGGAAATATTATGGGAGCACATCATTATACTAGATGAGATTATGAAATTATTTTTGCGAGCGTCTGGGCACCAGAAATTGCTCCAAAATTGTATAATCCGGACCCTAGATAACATGCGAATGAAATGAAGATGATGATGATGATTATGATGATGATGATGATGATGCTAATGATGATAATTATAGAAGATAACGGACATCTAATCGCATAACTTAAATTAAATGGGAAAATTTAATTTTAGGACATATCTTATGTTATCTGATTTTATATCTGATTTTTGTATCTGAGAACATATCTGATTTTAACTGACAGCAGATATTCAAACACAACTTGACTGAATATTTGATTTGTTCATATTTCTAACTAGTTCTTATTTCTTATTAATTCATATTTCTAATTATTTATCCCAATATTTAAACGCACATGCTAATCGGTAAGAGTTCTCTAACTTAATAACTGATTTAATAAATTTAAGAAATCAAACTATTTCAGATCCTGAATGAAATGTCAATAATGTATGGCATAATTTCATTCCACACAATAATATTGTAGATCTCATGAGCTACTATAGAGTTACTTAACGTTTATTCATATAAATATTGAAACTAAAATGGAAACGAATCGTCTAGTACACAAAAGCCCACAAATGCACATTTGCAAAACTACAGATGAGCATACCCGATATTATTGCTAAACACAATTGAAGCCTTTTCATTCGTTACAATTTCTTTGATTGACAGGCACGCCGTGAGATTGTGCACACCCTCTCGAGCCAAACTAGCCATAGTGATAGTCTACTTGGTCAGCCTCGTCATCTGCATCCCAAACCTGATCGTCATGAAGATAGAGGGAGAGAGGGAGACCTTCGTTAACGGGACGCACCGGATACAACTTATATCACCCAATGAATACTACAGTAATCTACATTCGTTAGAGATCATGGCGCAGGCTGAAGGCTACATCGTTCAATCTGCCAATGACGTCAAAGCTTCAAATGATGACTCTATTGTCTTTGGTGCATCAGACATGGGCGGAGATACTGAAAATCAAAGGCGCGGAGCTTTGGCGTCGGATTATTTTTTTGCGGAAAAGCTTGTTGAAGATGTTCAATATAACGGCATTTCCCTCAATCGCCAACAATTCGATTACTCAACTAACATAGGGGTTCAAAATACGAATTATTCCGGAGCACAATCGAATCAAATCCCGTTTCCTATGAATGGAATCATCTGGACTGTAACCCTTCGCAAGGAAACAAATTTTGACAAGTTTCTTTTTAGTTTAAACTTTTGGATTCAGGCATTGCTGGTTAAGTTTCTGGCCAGTGTCCTCTTGACCTTTCTGAGCCTGGCTCTGGTAAGGACCATGAGAAGGGCAGATGCCAGGAGTAGAACTCTCAAGCTGGTCAGCATTACGACAACCGTATCCAGCGCAGGTGCTCTCTACAAGATAAGAGAAATGAGGAGGCAAGCGAAGCTCCTGCAAGCGAAAGAAAAACAAGAAGTTCGGCTGCGAAGTCAGAGTCATCAGCTACAAACACTGGTGCCGAACAAAAAAGAAGATAAACAAACTTACCAGCAGCAACAACAGCAACGGACTTTAGCAGACAATCAACAGCAGTATTCTATTGATCTTCAAAAGCAGAACCAACACGAATATCAAGTAATGAACGTTCCACAACAAACCACATTAGGACGATATGCACAAGATCCCACTGAACCAGTGCAGCAAGGTCAAACACAACAGTATCTGCAACAAACAGCAAGCGAGAAGAATCCAGAAAATTCTTTACACCTACGGAAGCAGCAACTTCGTGAAAACTTCAGAGAAGAACCTCACAAATACCACTGTTGCAGCTGCAGAAGAACTAGCAACGGCTGCAGCTGCTTGACTGAGCGCAGCTGCTGTCTCTGTTTCAATTCTAGCTCTAAGTGCGGCATTACGATTTCTGTGAATTCCGGGTTGAACTCTCGGGGCGATGTTGGGTGCCCTGGTCACCCACCAGTGGGGTGCCTGAGACCCTTGGACCCCCCGTCGAGACGCGTTAGTTATCTCACTTCATCTGACGCCTCGCCGGTAGGTCATGCTTTAAATATGTTCCATATTTTATATTTGAAAAATTTATGTATTTATTATATTTTAATATTTTAATTATTCATACCCAATATAGCTATATATATATATATATATATATATATATATATATATATATATATATATATATATATATTTATATTTGTATATATATATATAAAAAATTTTATTATTATATATTAATTTTTTAATTTTTTTTTTTAATTTTTTATTATTATTATATATATATATATATAAATATATATATATATATATACATATATATATATATATATAGGCTACATAAGGTATGAATAAGTCATAGACTTTTTCAAGGGATTAACTTGTTGATCTAAGGAATGTTCTTATGGAGCGAGAAAACTGACTTTAAGTATGAATATGTACCTTGAACTTGCCATTGTAAAGTATGTAGCTTACGGCATACAGACCCTCAGCCTGTGAACCGTCTTTCCTTGTTTTACTGCAGAGTACCCAGATTTACTGTTTAAACAGAATTCATAACACTATAACTACCACTAATTACAGAACATGCGTTCCGATGTTATCTACTAAGAAATACCTTTTTTTTAATCCGTAAGTGAACATAAATGAAAAATCAATGCGTAATGTATTTTCCATTGCATAGTATGGAAATAATTAGGATTTGCCAATCATTCAATTCAGAGTTTTATTTCTGAATTAATAAATTCAAAATATACTGACAGAAATGAGGAAAGCGTATAAAAGACTTCCAATAAATCGATGTTCGAAGATTATAAGAGTTAAATTTTTTAAATACACACAGGCCATATCATAAGTTTGATTTAATTTATAGATTTATTTGATAGAATATCGATTAATTTTACTATCTATATATTTGTTTTTAATTCGATAAATGGAAGAATAGACCAATAATGTAAAACATTTACTGATATTTTAACATTTAGATTAGAAGCTTCAGTAGCTCATTGATTAAATAATTCTAATATAATCAGTCATAATACTAATTGCAAAAATGTAAATACTTGATGGTTTAGTTTTTAAAATTTAATTATTTTTTGTTTAATTAGTACTAGCTTATGGCATAACCTATACTAAAAATTACACTACTATATTTGCATTTAAAATGTATTAACTAATTTGTTATTTCCAATAAATTGCATCATTAAATGATTGATTATACAAATGCAATTTGATGGAATAACTACTTCCTTGACCGAAAAATATTTCACATTGTTTAATTAATTTCAGTAAATTAAAGTTGATATAATCGACTTTAATGGAAGGAAAATGAGGCAGGGGCAGGCCGAGATTAGGTATGTTCGATGATTTAAAGACCCACTCATATGTGGAAATGAAGAGGAAGGCGGAAGACAGAGAAGAGTGGAGGCGTTATGTACCATGGACCTGCCAGTAGGCAGTGCACTAAGAGAGAATCTACTTTAATTTTACGTTTAATTAAATCTAATAGCTAAAATTAATCGCCTAGAGATTGATTGATTGACGTACACTTTTCAGAGTACTTTCAGGAAATAACATTTGATAAAATTTACTATAATTTTACATTTCATTAAATCTAATTGCTAAAATTAATTTATCGCCTAAAGATGGATTGATTGATGTTCACTTTTCAGAGAACCTTGAGGAAATTAAATTTAATAAAATCTTCTTTACATTTTATTAAATCAAATAGCTAAAATTAATTAGTCGCCTAGAGGTTGATTAATTAACGTACACTCTTCAGAGTACTTTCACGATATTAAATTTTAAAAAAAATATACTTTAATTTTACATTTCATTAAGTCAAATAGCTAAAATTAATTTATCGCCTAGAGATTGATTGAGAGAAAGAGGGAGAACTATGTTTTATTTAAAAATACACTCAAATATGCACACACTAGGCCGTCAAAGAGGTTAAAAAACCTATCTAGTTGATCACTCATCATGCTTGCAAAAAAATAATTGATTGATTGGCGTACACTTTTCAGAGTACTGTTGGATTGGGAGAGGTCAACACTCGTTCAGCTCACATCGAAACAGACAACAAGGTTGCTGGGGCAGACAACACAGAGGTTGGGTCAAGGACACCGGGAGCCGATGCTGCCTCTATGGCGACTGCTGCTCGCATGAGCTCCGCAGAATTAAAGAAGAGACTGGCTAGACACAGAAACACCAACAGAACGACGAGGATGTTGCTAGTTGTTGTTGTTCTCTTCCTAGTCACAGAATTTCCTCACGGCGTTCTCAACTTACTCAGTGGTCTGCACATTGATCCAATCGATCAGGTTATTGAGTGATTGTTGATCCGTTGTTTGATTTATTGATTCTCTGATAGATTAGTTATTTGATAGCGATAAAAACATCATCATCCCTTTAATCCAATTTAGGTGGGATCGGGGTATGAATACTGGTAGATATGTAGCATAAAATGTTCTGTTTCTATTTAACGAATTTATGTTTGTCTATTTGTGTGCTTGTCCGTATCTGTACTTTTCTTCTTGTTGTCTTGAAACTTGGAGAAGTTACTAAGTTTACTCTTGAGAGGGTTTTACGAAGTTTGCGCCGATAATAAATAATTTATTCTGCATAGTTACAAGACGTATATCTAATTCGTAAAGGACATAATTAAGTACAAATATTAGTGTCAAAATATTAATATAATGTGATACTAATTAAATATAAATTAGATATCTCAAAGTAACACTTTCCTACAAAGCGTAATTTTTTTCAATAACAACAAAACCTATTTAAACTCATAACTTAACTCTTAGCTTAAATTTATTTCATTTCAGCATAGGGCCCTTTGATAACCAAACAATCTAGATAAATATCAAGCGGATTGCTTTATTACATTATTACACAGATTTACATAAACCTAGGAGACGTGATGGACATTCTGGCTCTAATCAACAGCGGTATCAACTTTATCCTCTACTGCTCTATGAGCAAACAGTTCCGTGACCACTTTGCTCGTCTATTTATACCCTACCGCTCCGGGGGCTCCATCAATTCCTCCCGCCCGGCTAAATCCGGGCCCGACTCTATGCCCACTCTGGGCCCGCCTCGGAGTAGGGTACTGAACGGGCGCCTAGCGGCCCTTCACATGGGAGAAATCACCTCGGGAGTGTCCCAGGACGGGTGGCTAGGGGGGCAGAGAGACAAGGCTGCGGTGGGGACGGTGGGGAGAAAAGATGGTCCAGATGAAGAGACGGAGAAACCACCCGATGCGTCGGTATCTCAGACGTCGAGTCGTGAAATAAGAATATCTCAGTCATTCACCAGAGGGCCAGCACAAACTGTGACAGAATTGTAGTTTATAGTCGCCAGGGTGAGACTACAGTCCAACAGCAACAACAACAATTACAGGGCTTCTGTCGTCAGTGACTACATCTAATCATATTTAGACAAATTCAAGCCGTCGAGCAAAATAGAACCCAAAAGCGGTGCAAAATGGAAATTCCAGAAAACCAGTTCTCATTCACAATTATGGATCAGAAGCCTTCGTTTTAGCTCTAAATTCTAAAACCACTAGTTTATTAAGTTTATAACTGGTGCGCAGAGTTTCATTAAATGATGCATTAACTGATGCATTAAATGATGCATTAACTGATGCATTAATTGATGCATTAACTGATGCATTAACTGGTGCGATAACCGATGCATTAACTGATGCATTAATTGATGCATTAAATGATGCATTAACTGATTCATTAACTGATGCATTAACTGGTGCGGTAATTGATGCATTAAATGATTCATTAACTGATGCATTAACTGATGTGGTAACTGATGTATTAAATGATGCATTAACTGATGCATTAACTGATGCATTAACTGATGTGGTAACTGATGTATTAAATGATGCATTAACTGATGCATTAACTGATGCATTAACTAACGCATTACCTGCTGCATTAACTGATGTATTAATTGATGCAGTAACTGAATTTTTACTTTAACATAATGTTAAGATTAGCTGATAAAAGTAAGCGCAGTTTGGAATCATAATTTGACGGGGAATTTAGACAGAAATTTACCTGACGATAATATTAATTCATACACGGTGTATTTCAGCTGGTTATATACAATTTGGTCGAATTTCAATAAGTTTTTTAAATTAGATCATACATGTAAGGTGTGATCCGAACGGGATCTCGTTGGAGGTAAAGTAGACTGGACCTTTCTCCGTCTCTTAGTCTAAGGAGTCAGACGTCTAACTTACCCCAGTGACTATATATGAATCTCTAAGTAGTAGCTGAAGAATCATTATAGAATTTGTCTAAATAATAAAAGGATAGGCCTACTCATTTACTATATACATGTATACCTCTTGGTTTAATGTCTATTGCATATACCTCTGCCATATAACACCTCCGCATATTTTGATCCTCTGCTTTTCAACTCAATCCAACATACGTATAAGATTTCAAATCATCCGGAATTCCTAGTCTCAGTCTTCCGTTAATAATCACCATCAAGGGTGTAACGGAGGACAGCTACCCCCACTCCTAAGGTTGCCAACACAGCTGCCACCCCGAATCCAAAGAAAAATTATTGATTATCCACTTCTGCTTTATAAAATATCATTTTAAGCCCCCAACCCATCACTTAAAGTTGCCACTCCATGAAAAAATTACGAACTGCGCCACTGCCCCCATTCTAATAATTTCTACATTCAATTAGGCCTATTTCATTAGTAAATCATCCCCTCTCAGGCCATGACCTACCCAATTGATATTCCTGTATTTCCTATTGCATTTATCAGATGTCTACTTGTAACAATGGTACGTGCTGTCGTCCAGGCATATACTTGAAGCAGGCATATGCTGAAAGCTATATATACAACGTGTTTGCCGTCGTCACGATTGATATATAAAATTATAACCGCTATTTCAAAACATCATTGAGTTGTCACTAATTCCGATTTTAAAGAAAATACTCTATGACGCGAATTTTTGTATTTTATTCATTATGTTCATCATCATTATCAGTTCCTTGCGTTCTGGAGAGAATATAGGCGGCAATTCCATTCCTCCATTATCTCTCTCTCACACACTCACTCACTCACTCTCTCTTTTAGTGCACTGAACACTGACAGGTCAAAGACATCACTGAAAAATTCTACTGAAGCATACACTCCATCAATCAACTAAACATAAATACCTAAAAATTAATTTAATGATTTCCAGCTAATTTTTACAGTAGTTTCACAATAATGACTTCTATTATTCGCAATATATAAACAAATACAGAAATACTAAAGAGGCAACAGCTTAAGGTTTCGTATCGTCATGTGTAAAGTCACGGTTTCGCGTCTTTACACACAACAATAAAAAGAAACAACGGATCGAATTCTTGCCCTTACTTCCGCGAATTAAACAATACAAATAATGGAACTAAATGCAAGTTGAAATAGCTAAATTATCAATTTTTAAATAATATACATTTGCAATTAATGTACTGTATATAAATATTTATTGAAATACCTTCTTTATATTCACCTGATGGTTTTCATTTTTAATATATCTGCATTATTGCCTGTAAATCATTATTCATTTTTTCTGTCAGTCGTGATAGAAAATTGGATATTTTTAAATCCTTCTCAGTAATGAATTATTCAGACTCGGTACTTCACCCACAACAATGCTAATTGAAACCTTTCAATGGTTAGATTCTCCCTGCATCAGCTCTGTAAATCACATGTCTTCATATTGTCAACTCGTCCTCAGCACATTATGTGATGACAGAGATAGCGTGATTCTAATCTACATCAGCCTCTGCTACTCATCCAGCCTCCCATTGGCTATCACTTCCACGTAATTTTGGGTATTAGAAAAAATCTGGTAAAGTTAAGGTTAACAGTGGCCACACACGATCAGTTTTTGCCATCAAACTTCAGTTTTGTCAGTTTCCTGAAAAAAACGTCAGTTTCCTCAATCGTAAGAGATGTCAGTGACGGGCGAGCCCAGGATTTTAACAACGCACATTCTGATCCGCGGTCTATTATCTTACCGACTTCGCCACTGGCTCCAGCAAGAAGTGCTAAAAATTGCGGGCATTTTTAAAAGATTACTGAGACAGTTTTTTAATGTTAGAGACTACATTGGTAGATTGCAATGTTTAAAAGCTTTCGTAAAATATAAGTGTAAAGTGAACAAATGGTCGCGGGGTAATGGTCGTGGGATAATGGTCGTGGGATAATGGTTGTGGGATAATGGTTGTGGGACAATGGTCGCGGGATAATGGTTGTGGGACAATGGTCGTGGGATAATGTTGTGGGGCAATGGTCGTGGGATAATGGTTATGGGACAATAGTCGTGGGATATTGGTCGTGAAAAAAGGTTTGGTGACTTGTGTTCAATCAGTTTAAAAGTAGTATCTGATTGAAGTGAAATAGATGACTAGAAGTGAATGGAGGAATTTTGCCGCACCATGTTCAGTTCAGATAACAAGGAACTGGTTGTATGATTGTAGCGGGATTAGTAATTGTTACTCTATCCGAGATTTGGGTTTTCTAGGAATTCAGTATTATTACTATCATATAAGGAAGTACATAATTAAGAATTTAAAAACTGAGAATTTAAACTGAATTTTTTTTAAACTGTGAATCTAAACGGGACGCACGGATTATTCTAATAATTAATTAATTAGCAATGTTCTTGTGGTTAGTGTTAAATGAATTAATAAGCAAACTTGTGGGCAAATTGTTCTTAATTACATTTCTCTTGCAACCTCTTAATTAAAATTATTTGAATATATTTAAATATGCCAATTTTTCTTAAAAACATCTTCCATCTTATAACTGACACTTCCCCCATGAACTAAAGCCCCATCCTATACTACAAGTAAAGGCGTTCATGTCGCTTTTGTTAATTTTTTCTACAGGCGTCACTGAATGAGTTTTCAGTGTGCTAATGAATATGATGGAGGCGCATGTCTAAAATTTTATTCTTTAGACCTGACATTATGTAGTAGTTAGAACCCGTAGAGAGACCAACGTATTGACCAATAACAGCTTTGCATATTTCCATTTCTGATGTATTTTCCTGTATTTCTTTCATCCGTAAACGTCCCGTCCTGTTTACTAAAAAAACTTTCCTAACTCTGATCCCTTCAAGCCGTGGCTTCCCTTAACTTAAAATATCAACTCAAGAACTTCCTCTGAAGTAGTTCTGCACATTTTGCTTTACCGTTTTTATGCTCGGGTCACTAGAAAACGTGCCAACCTGTTATTGGTACATGTTGCAAGAAGCGATTAAGCAGAGACTGAGAAGGAAGTGGTAAATCATTTCAACAGCAGTATTCTTAAGATAAAATACAAAATTAGGATTAGATTAGAGTTTGGAAAAGGCTTGACTTTTTTTAATGGCATCAACTTTAGGATCAACGCAGTGTAATATTGAACGTGGAAGTAGAGTGCGATTAGGAATATTTCCCTTAGACCTGTACAAATGTACAGAACACAACGAAAGGAAGAGAGCGATTGCGTGTCTGTTTGTGTGTGTGTACGTGCGAGTGTGTGCCAGTGCGAGAGAGAAAGTGAGAGGGAAAGTGAGAGAGAGAAAGATCCTGATTTTTTCATTTTTGGAAACTTTTAGCGACGTAGAATACTTTGTTAATACTAACCGAAGCCTCACTCTACTCTCCTAGATTTAACACAAGCCCGCTCTGCGCCTCAAAATTATGGAGGAGCGAGAGAGGGGGAGCACTGATAGAGGTGGTGGGACCACTTTGTTTCGACAATCGTTCAGATCATTGTCACGAGTTTGAATCGTTATGTCATTTTCCTAGGAAGTCCTATCTTAGGCAGATTATACTTAGTTAAATTATTTTACGTCATAAAAGTCACAGATTGGTAAAGAGTTTTCTCAAAACAGAAAACAGTTGCTCTAAAGTAGTTACTTTTGGCATTTAAAGTAATAAACTCGCGTTAAATATGTTCAAAAGTTATATGCCTGAATTGGGTCATTTTCAGCTCATTTTCAATCAAATTGTAATGTGTTAAGGATTTTACATAGGCAAAAAGAGAGGTGATGGGTCAAGCACCTAACCCCTCCCCTTAGAAATTTTAACATTGAATATGAGTCACCAATCGATGTTCTGTGTAATTCGTCTCTATTGCTCCACAGTGGCATATGAACCCCGATGAAGTTAGTTTAGGAAAAACTATTAAGCCTATTTTAGAAATAGAATATATTGATGCAATATGTCATCTAATAACACAATGGTTAAGCTGCCCCCCGATGATAAAATGTAAATTCAGCAACGTATAATATTTTGCTATAAAAAGCTAGGACGTAGAATACCTTGTTGCATTTGAATAAACCCTCTTTAAAGGACATTCATCTGTCTAAACACTTTTGGTTCGGAATTTTAAACATGCACCATATCGAGATGGTTCTGACTCTTCTAACTATGAGATAGATGTTCCACTGCAGAAAAGTGCAGGCTAGAAGATTAAAGAGGATATAAATACAATAACAAAAAGCCCAATTTGTAAATGTAGAACATTTTAGCATAATTTTCTTTAGCTTAAAATTTGCAAACGTTCATATTTTCTTAGAAACACACATGCTACTGAATAAATTTACTCTTTTCATTTTATTTATAATATTTTAAATATAGGCTTCATGTATATGCATAAAGTAATAGACATTGTCTTAAAAGTAGCAAAATAATCAAATATTTATTTAGTGATAAGGACTACATTAAACATGTTGAATGAAGAACGGTTGCTTGGTATATCAGTAATTAATAAAGAATCGTTTAATTAGTTACTATGGGATTTCGATTATTTTCCAATAAATCAGCAAATACGTTGCCGAAAATTCCTAATTAGGCTGCAATATCGATACCCTTTACTCGGGCCGAAATCGTGGGGCCTAAGCATAGGCCTATGTTGGCCACAACTAATGTCGGAAAGTGAAGAAAAATTCCAGTCTATATCTACGACCAGGCCCCGGAAGTCCACTAAGACGGGGACTCGTCACCCGGTGGAGCAGATCCTGGGCATTGTGGCGGGCATCGCCACCACCGCAGCCGCCCCCATCGATGGGGCTTCGCGTCCTAGGCCAAGAGACCCTAGAGAGGCGAGAGAGGGGTCAGATGTGACCCGAGGTGCTGAACAAACCATCTCGTATAATCTTGCCAACCCACAAAAGTCAGAAGGCGAATTTGAACAACCTCAAATAGGTGGGGCAAGTTCAACCGGATATCCAAAAATTAGCCAGTATTCTAATGAATCTGCGTCCTTAGGGTATGATTGTTCAGGCGATTCAAGAAATCTAGAGTCAAAAGATTCGGTGGATATTCTCAACAATAGGGCAGAAACATCTACTGGAAATCAGGATAATGGAGACAGAACGGCACCTGGAAAAAGTTCTCTTAAATTTTCCGGTGGAGCTGGCGGACAGAAGTCTCTAGTAAGGATCAATCCAGAATACGGGTCACTAGGAAGAAGTAAAAAGAAGATCGCGCCTGAATATTATGAAATAGATCAAACGTCGTACGATGATGCACGCTCTAATGAAGATGCCTCAATGGGTTCAGATTCACCGCTTGATAGCGCTGTTCCTAACGGAACCAAAAGGGCAGGAGGAAGATTGAGATGTAGACACAAATCAGCTGGAAAGATCGGTTTAAAGTTAGCACCAATATTTGGACGAAGTGAAAGGTCATACGAGCTTCATAATCAAAACGATGCCTGTTGCTGCCATAACCTGCAGCATTCCACAGATCGTGTTGGACTACTGCAACACCATGCTGACTTCTGCACAGTTCAGCACGGACTTCGTGATGATAGCGACAATTTAGGGATTGATAGGAAATCGAGAGGTAGGAGCTTCTCCAAAAGCGTACCTCTGATTACCATAGATCAACCACAAATTCCTATCGATTACGTCCTCGACGACCTAATCGTTCTAAATGATGACGAAGTCTCTAATCATCTTCATCATTTAACACATCATGTTGATGACGATCATCAGATATCTCGTCTTCACAGGCGTAGACTGCACAGTGATCCTCCGCCATACTTTGGAAAGTTGGGCACAAGTCGATCCCGTTCAAGATCAAACGAATGGGATATATCAGCGAATGGACATAGAAAAGGTTATAGGCTGCAGGTAATAGGCATGTTACATCAATTTTCTCATTTAAATTCTAAAGAGTATTAGGTTTTTTGTATGTTGGTGGATTAAATATTTGTAATAATTAGACTTTTCAGTACGTTTCATACCACTCTAACCTAATATGCCTTAGAAGGCTTCAATTCTCATTTTGACAATAATACTAATAACAAAAACTAGAGTGCTACTGTCGTTCATGACATCGTCGAACAATATTAAGACAATTCCATGCCGGTGAGAAAAAAGAAGGTCATAAACTGTGAAAATTCCAAAATTAAAAAAATCAGTCCAAAGATAATCACAATTAAAGCAGACGTTATTACTTAATAGCCACCCATGTCTGTTGGTGTCACTTCCATCAGTGCAGGTTTTGTTAATGATGTTTAATGTTCCTCATCTAGTTATTAATGCAGTTAATGCTCAAGAATCTTCTCTTTGATAAGCTCTATAAGAAATTGAATCTAGAAATTTTAGATTTACCTCAGCATCAGCTATTTTCAAATTCATGACGTTGCCTACCGTTCTAAACAGTGAGATATTTTAATACTCTAATGAGGAATTGGTTCAATATAAACCACTGCATGTTGAATTTTTTTAGCAGTCCATATCATTCCATTTGGAAATGAACTCTTTCAGTATTTAATATCTCTAATGAACTCTTGCAATATCTAATACCTCTTCTGTTCTTTGTAGCATCTTAAGATGAATAGAATGAATATAAAAACTACTTAATTAACAGTTACCTTTCTTTTGCTAAGTATCGTTGAGTTTCCTAAAACCCAAAATCTCTTTTGAAATTCATTTTACTGTCGAATTTCAAAACAATTTGACGTTTTTTTCTAATTCTGACTTTGAACTTGGAGGATTTATCAAATAATATTACTTCAAATAATAGTCGATGGGCTATAGACGCCTAAGCCACTCAATGATGATTAAATATGAATATTTAATTAATTAAATGAATGATGTTAAATTAAATATATGAATACAATTAAATGAATACGTTATTATTTTTTGCAAACAGAAAGGCGAAGTCGAGGACAATATTTTCAATAAAGAAGACATTTCAAATTCAAACCAACCACTCAGCGCACAGCTAGGTAAAAGCTCCGCCTACTTCAGACGTCAATCATCGCAGTCAAACGCAGGAGGAGGTGCAGCTTGTGATGTAGAATTGGGGACGGGGGAGGGGCAAGAAGTGGGGGCGGGTGTGGGGGCGGGGCATTCGGTGGCTGCAGTTCATTTAAGGGACCAGATAACCGCCATGTTCCAGGTGTCAGACAACAAGCTGGCTATGAAGTTGTTTGGTAACCGCAATGCAGTTCTTAAGGAGAAGCTACGCCAAAAGGCTGGTGGGACCTTTGTGATACACCCGTGCAGTGAATTCAGGTCAGATACAGCTTATTAAATAATAATTATAACGGTAAACTGCGGTTTCCACAACCAAGAATGATGTCACGGACGTAAATTTAAATAATCTGTATTTCACCGAATTCGCGACAGTTGAAATACGCAAAGAAAAATAAACACCGAAGATTAATATAAGCATAGAATTGGTTGGGGAAAAAACTGGCGAATTTGCGATAGTATGAATTAAATTATTGAAGAATTTAATACTTTGGATAATTTATTTAAAGGCCTTGATAATTTATATGTATTACCCAATATTCAATTTCAATAGACTTATAATAATTGTCAGTTTCTCAATCGCAGACAAAATGATCGTATAACTGATTTATTAGCTAACTTTTTCAATAACAATCGAGACAAGATTCATACTATACCTTCTCATGTAGCCTATAGTGCTGATCTACTCCTTACGCTCCGAAGACATTTTGCTCATTCACTATTAACATAAATCATCTACATGTATATTAACAGTGTTAAATAGCTGATTAATCCATCAGAGATTAATCAATCAATCAGTTAATCTACCACTCGTATAATTGGGAGGCTATTTTTTTTATCGAATTTAGTTCTGGGTAATGAATACATATAGGAAGTATTTGTAATTCTGTGTTGGAACATTTTTATTGTGTCTTTGAATATTCGTAGTGAAGAAGTTCAGAGTTGCAGTAGTTTCTGTTAGCACTTGATGAGTGCTAGGCAATTGTTCGATGGAAGAATGAACTTTGATGTAGAATCCCGAGTGAAGTTTAAATATTATTGTTTCCAGCACGCTTCATAAACACTGGATGTAATACATGAATATACGACTACCTTTCTTTCTCTTGCTCTTGCTCTTTCTCTTTCTGCTTCTCTCTCTCTCTCTTTCTCTCTCTCTCTCTCTTTCTCTGTATTTGTTTTCATTTTTCCTACTTTCTTCATTCTATAAAACTCTCATTCTCTCTTCCGGTCTCTCTCTCACTTTCTCTTTCTCTCTCTCTATCTCTCACTCTCTGTCTATATCTTTTTCCATCTATTTCTTCATACTCTTCTTTCAATAACATTTGCCTTAATCTTTAGCTTAACCCTTTTAATTTGTTCGGGCTTTTAATTGCTATTTTCTTTTTTTCAATTGAATTTATTAAAATTGAGAATATTATCAGATATTATAAATTTGAAATCGTTCTGTAGTTCTATTACCTACAATTTTGCTTACCTTATGCATATTAACGCTGACTACAGGCGCCTATTATCTGTGCATTATATCTATATTACTGCCTCTATTCTTTCTTTCTGTCAATTTTTATTTTTATTTTATTTTCCCGGTTTTATTTTGTGTCTTATATTGATTGCGCTCAACTTACATTGTAATCTTAAGCTTGGCTATACAGTACATCACCCTATAATCTGTTTTCTATCTAATATCTTTGTTATTCTTAAATCACCATCTGATAATGAAAAGATTATTAAAATCATTCAATCAAATAAATCTATATGTGCTATAGTTTACTGAAAAGTATCAGTATTCTACTGTAAAAAAGTAAAGCTAATGCTAATGTTAAAGTCAATTTCCTCACTCGAAAGCGATGTCAGTGACGGGAGAGCCCAGGATTTCAATCCCGCACATACTGATCCGCGGTCGAATATCTTACCGACATCTCCACTGGCTCCAGCAATTAATTAAGAAATAAAATAAAATAATTGATAATTAAGTCCAGTACATCAGTTATATATAATAAAATATTTTAATATTAAAATGGTCCAGCTTACAAACCAGCTCAATGCTATGGTGCGGAAGCTGAAAAGAAACCAGAAGTCGATTTTATTTTATGAAGAGAAAACCGGTTTCTAGCAGGATTCCTTTCTGTCGGACATTTGAGTCTGCATCTGCAATATGGATCTCTCGCCTAATTGCGAGATAGCGTAATCGAATAACAGAGATTGGCTGTTTAACTATTGAATGAGCTTAAACGTGCCTTCCATGTGTTCCAGTCAATACTCTTATTCCATCCCTCAGTCTTATCGACTATCAGTCATTGATTCACTCGTCTAGACATTCACACCATTCTCGCTTTTTAACGTTCAGAAATTTAACGTACCTTTCGTCTACTAGAGGCGATACCAGGTGACATATGAGTCTTCTTAAAGTTTACAGTGTGCGTTTTCCATTTGCTAACTTTTTAAATATGTATATATAACCTGATTAATACAATAAATATAATTCATATTATAATCATTAGTGATGTTAAATACATGTATATTATGGTATATCTAGTATCACCAATGTTTTGACATTTTGGACTTTTGCTATTATTGAATTTTGGAAACAAAAGATCATAGATATCAACATCAGACGGCTTTAGATATCCCGACGTAATATCTGCTTTGGTTGTCTGTAACGCGCACAACACATGCAGGCATAGCAGACGCCGATTGATATATTCTCAAGTTTAACAGACCTAACGGGAGAAATTACTGCATCGGCAGAATGTAGCAAATAATGTTCTAAAGTATAGCTGAATATAGAACATTCAACAGAGAAAACCTGATCGATCGATAGACTGATCTGCTTTGTTTCAAAATAAAGTCGCTCGATTGCTAAAAGTCAGGTTGCAAAAATTTAATTCTCATCCATAAAACTGTCACGCTTACTGGGATTAGGATTTTATTCCGTAACCTTTCTAGCGCATCTTCAAGGGCTTCAAAAAATTTCGAAGCATGCAAAAATTTACAAACTTAATATATCTCTCTCTCTCTCTCTCTCTCTTAGTGCACTGACTACTGGCAGGTCCATGGTAATAACGCCTCCACTCTTCTCAGTCTTCCGCACTTCCGCTTCTTCTTTCTTCTTTCCTCTTCTCTTAATATATAATTCATAAATAATTGTAGCGCTAATTTTCTGAGTTAGAACAGTGTGAAATTAAGAAGGTAGCAACCAGTAGAGTAAGTGTAGTGGCGTTTGATGGGAACGTCCCAGATATCATTAGTATATGACGAAAAGAACGCTAAACTTGTGTTACTATATAGTATTCTGTTTTATTACTCGATATTTTTCAAAGATTAGGGATTGCATTGAGTGTAACTGAGTGGGTAATAATAATAATAATAATAATAATAATAATAATAATAATAGTAAAGGTTTAACGTCCGTTTCCACATACAAGGATGATGTCAGAGACGTCATGGGTAGCACGCTTTACCCTTCAGCAGGAGGTCATTAATTCAAAACCCTGTCATATACATGTACTCTCTTGCAGTTCACTGGTAAAATTGAAACAAGAGTTAAACTTAGATTTTTGTGCCTTGACCGATCAATGAATTCCTTGCATACATTTCTACATACTCTACTGTTATCTCACTGGGTTTTCTTAAATTTGATATGCAGACGGATGTTTGAAGGAGTTGGGAGTTGTAATAATGCAACGAAGTATTAGAGAGAACTAGAAGATTCAGTAACAAGAACTGCAATATAGTCCCGTGGTAACAAATAAACTCTTTTGTTTACATAAAATTTTGATGAAACTCTGTTAATAATTAAGTCTTTTAATTGTTTTTGATAGTCCTACATCAAACCGGAAGTGTCGCCATCATTTTATAGGCTGTGGTGTATCTTCTTCTTTTATATCTACAGTATGTGATAATGGTAAAGACGTCACCTAGTATTTGTCAACATTTTACTATTTGTTGATGAATTGAGAAACCGTTCACAGTCAGTGTAAATTTAGCGAATAGCTTTGGATTGAAGATTATAAAATTGTCTTTCATGCATGACCCGAATACGACAACTATCATGATCTGACCTGAATACGACTATTACCATGATCTGACCTGAATACTACTTATATCATAGTCATGGCCTGAATACAACCAACTAATATCTTGTACAACCAATATATTGATATGACAATACGACTAATGTCCTTCATTTGATCTGAATTCGACTCAGTCTTGTGAACCAATTTACGGGCCTTAATCAATCAATCAATCAATAAGAATTTAACATCCGTTTCCTGTTAATCTTCCATAGAAAATTGCTATTTTCGATCGCGTACTCAAATTGTGAGCATAAATGCAATATGTTTGACTAAACAATTCTAATGTCAATATAATTAAATTTACAAAATTGAAACTAATGCGATCATCGTTCGATGCTCATTTATGACCTTTGTGCCCTAAGAACTCCGTAGTTTCCTGATCCAATTTCTTTCAGATGTGCTTATTCAGGGACACATTGAAGAGATCGAAGGTTCAAGTTCATATGTAAGGTATGGATTGGAGCCAGTGGCGATGTCGGTTAGATATTCGACCGGGGATCAGTATGTGCAGGGTTAAAGTCCTGGGCTCACCCGTCACTGACATCGCTTTCGAGTGAGAAAACTGACGCTAACATTAGCTTTTAACTTTAGATTTTACTTTAAGAGTGCACAGAGAGATAAAGTAGGTTGCTCTCATACATGGCGTATAGAGGTATTCTTTGAGTTAGGTAGAGGAGATATTGTCGAAAGAGTATTAAAGCCCTCTGACTTAATCAAAGTGTAGGCGTCAATGGCAACGAACTATTAGAACTAGCAAGGGGGTTAAGAGAAGATGGGGAGGCTTTGAAAGTTCAGGGGTTGAGAAGAAGGGGTAGTTTAAAGTGGATGGCCCGAATGATTGGGGGTGGAGGTTATGTTCGTGTATTGGATGAACGGAAAGATCGATAAGTCTCGTGGAATCTGATCAGCAGTAAGTGAGATGGATGTACTGTAGCGTGATGTAATTATTACCTCTATTTCTCTCTCATTCTTCCCTCTCTCGATATACTCTCTTTCTCTCTCCATCTCTCCCTGTCTCTATCTCTCGCTCCCTATCTCTCTCTCTATCTCTCTCTCTCTCTCTCTCTCTGCTATTTCTCTTTTACTCTACTCTTTCTCTCGTTATTTTTTTCTCTCTCTCTATTTAATCTCACTCTCTCCCTCTAGTCCCTCTCTATCTCTCTATCAATCTCTTAATCTCTTTCTCTAATCTTTCCCTAAGTCTACTCTTTCTCCGCTATCTCTCTCTCTCTCTCTCTCTCTCTCTCTCTCTCTCTGTACTCTCACTCTCATTCTCTTTCTCTCGCTCTCTCTCTCTCTCTCTCTCTCTCTCTCTCTCTCACTTCGTATTTCTTATTATCCCATTACCGTCTCAAGCTGCATCAACTTTTCCAACAACAAATCCTCAGTCTGAATTTTCTCTGCATTTTGTGTGTCTGTCATTTTCTGTCACTATCTACCAAAATTTATAATTTTAATCGATTTGTCAACAATCATAGAAGCACGCCGTCGACTAAGCGGCGTCGGCGGAGCAGCGGCGGCGGTGCGGCGGGGCGGTGGGGCGGGGCGGTGCGGCGAAGCGGCGTCTTTGGAGCGGCGTAGGCGTAGCGGCGGGGTTTCTAAATGCGACAGCGATATTTTCATGCTGTGCTGTTGATTAGGTTCTTGTGGTTTAATTAATATGGAAGAGCTTGAGGAGTAGAGGTTTGAAGGATCGCCAGATAATCAATGAGATGTCCTACATAAGCTTATCACAGTTGCCTGGCTCGTAATCAAGCTGACTTATCTGTACTCAGGATTCCATCAGAGAAACGTCTCTGACATGCTTTGTAGTGAAGAGCGAAGAAATGAACGCTAAATATAAGTATATCTTAATTTGATATGAATACATAATTATTACATATTCGCAAATCTCTTAACTTCCATATTATTAAAGATGTGCACTCGAGTTTGCTTAGAAGAACAGAGCTACTGGTCAAGTCTTGTAAAGTTCAAGAACATCGGTCAACTCAATACGCTTTTATTGTAAAAACAACTTAGGTTACCGAATATAAAAACACTGTATAGGGACTGTTTGCTGTAACCCTTAACTAAAATTTAATGTGAAGCTCTGCCCTGAATTTGTAGCTCAATTGTGGAACTATGCCTCACCACTGAGTACAATTTTGAGATACTAGCTGTTCCGGAATTGATCACATAGATATAGCGGACTCTTATCCTAGTCTTGGATCTATCCGTGATGTTATCAGTACCGGATTCTCTTAATACCGGATTCTATAGTCCATACTGTGTCTTCTCCATCATATCCTCTGCCCTCAGCCTTAGAGTTTCCCCTCCTTCCTCCATACCAAGGTTTGCTAGTGTTAAGCATATTCAAGTACGTTGTTCAGTTGAAGTGAAACGAAATAAAGCATATTCTCTCCCTCTCTCTCTCTCTTTCTCTCTCTCTCTCTCTTAAGACTGATTTAATTTCCTACGAGATGCTTGTTTCTCTTTTCTTATTTTCCATTCTACCTTCACAAATGTCCTACTTAAAGTGACGTAGGGCCTAGTCTGAAATTCTCTATATGCAAAGTTATCCTTTCTTTCGATGTTCTGTGTTATAGTCGATTATGTTGCTGGAGATTTATATGAACTTTTAAATATAACTTTGTGTACGGGATAAAGTAACGGGTGACTAAGACTCCTATTAGACTAGTGCTAAATAAATCGTTAGAACTATATAAGATGTAATGAAATTTCTGAATTAGATAGCCCTTCTTTCTGGATTATAATAAATCGACCTGTCAGCAAATTTACGAAAATTATATATCCATGATATCTGAGTCTATGCGCAAGCGTGTTAAAATTTATGAAATTTCCAGTTCTGAAGTTCTTAAATAACCGGCCCTGTGGCCTAATGGATAAGGTGTTTGACTTCTAATCAGAAGATTGCGAGTTCGAATCTCGTCAGGGTCGTATTTTTGGAACTACATATGGCACAGTGGTAGAATGCCCCTCTCTTCAAACGAGACGTCACGAGTTAGAGACAACGTTACGTCGTTACGACATGAGTTTTCCTTTTAAAAGTGGTTCATAAAACCCTGGCACGAATTGTATACAATACTATGCTATAGTATTTAAGTAAAACAATCTTTATTTCACCTTTATTTCTTTATTTGTTTTATTTTAACTCATGGCAGTAAGAAACACGTACGACAGAAATCAAACACAACACAAATAAACGTAAAGAAAATAAATGAAGTAAACTTAGGCTATACCTAAAGTACCAAACGCAATCCCTTCTCAAATATCATTATTATTATTTTCGCAATAACTCTTTAAAATAATTCCAAAATTTCTAGCTGAATCAGGCCTATGAGTCTTGACTCTCAATTTAATATTTTCTTTTAATGTTAACATAGTTTTTAATATTTAATATAATGTTTTAATATTTGTTATTTTCTATAGAGCTATATATGATACTTTTAGAAATTAGACGCTGTGTATTAAACAATACAAAATACTAAAAGGTAAATTACCAACTATAGATATATGATGTAACAAATTATTTAAGTAGGCCTTCAATGGTGAGAATTTTCAATCAGAGATTTCTGTAATTTATGAATCTAGAAAACACATTTTTTTAAATAAGTAAATTAAATTGTTCCCATATGATTTCAGAAATTAATCAATTTTCTTTCAAATAACTAGATATTCAGTGGAAGCTCTAAAAATGGGAGCTCAATGGGAGCTCTAAAGCCTTCCTGATGCTTTCGAGTAGCATTGTTTAATTTAGTGCACTTAAGGACGAAAGCATAGTCAATATGGAGCGTGTTGAAGTTAATGATCTTATTCTCGAACCTTTAATTGTCACATTTCCAACATAAGATATAAAAATGTTCATTATGTTATCTACAATTCAACGTGCATAATGTTTGCGTGACACGAGTGAATGGAACCACTAAGATTTGAAACAGTGAAGGCTGTAGTCGCTTAGTTCTGTCATAATTATGCATCGATTACTTCTACTGAATGTCTATTGTGACCACTACGGTACATTTCGCATTCATTTTTACAGAACTGTAGTGAAACTCTTAATTCTTGATACACCGCTTTCAGTTTTTCGCACGTTAGATAATATGTAGCACCTTGGCTTTCACCTCGCCTGTATTTGAAGTGATTCTAATTAAGACACTAAAACATCGTTTAAAAACGAAATTACTTCCGTCTCGATATCAGTTAATTGACGGGTGCTTGATATATGAACCCAGCATCTACTGAAGCTGAGTAAAGTAAGTTACACATATATCAAAGCATATGTGTAACTGTATTTAATATCTCGAAATATATTTTTGAGATATCGAAAATATTGTTAATATTATTCAAGTAGAGTTATCTTAAATCTCATTTTAGAATTAGTACGAAAACGTGATAAAATAGCATTGCAATCGGCTTTAGAATTTTAACGCTACCGCTACGTTACCTCTTAACTAACTTTTGTGAAGTGTTAAGGATACATATAAAATTGTCGATCTAATATCATTTAGCAGTAACATTTCGGCAGGAAGACTTTGTCATCAAGCAGATTTTAAGCAGATTTGTGTGGATAAATGCCGCTGTGTAACTAATTACATATTTTATAGCGCTATATCATTTATATGTCGTTTTGTATTTAACCGTGTTGGGTCCGGGTTGCTTAAGAATAGACAAACCGTACACTGAACGTGTCGTAAAAGGCACCAAAGCACTAAGATTCAAACTAAGGCCAGAAAGGGGTTAATGAGCGCCTAGACTCCAGAAATTGCAACAAAATTTAATTTTCTAATCTCGACCCAAATTAATAAAATTAATTAGGGTCGCTTCCCCCCGCTCACCTTTAATAAAATTTTATTGAAGGTGAGCGGGGGGAAGCGTACGATATTTAGTTACCATTTTACAAGACTATATCATTGTGCTAGACTTCTATTTGAGCATTAGTTTAGATTAGATATTACTCAGTCCTCACAAGTTATAATTTATACTTTCAGAAACTTCAAGTATGTTATTTAAAAATTCTACCATTTGCCGTAGAACAAAGAGTTTTTAGATGGTACTCTAGCAAAGAATCTTGTAAATTCTAGCAAGATAAAATATTTAATTCAGTACTAAAATACTGACTGAAGCTGATAGTGGTAAAACGATTTAAGTGGTGCAATATAATTCCATCAATAAATGGACTGCTACGGTTTTCAATGAAAATATCAAACAATATTGCACCAAAACCAAACCGACGAGACATAAAGAAACTGATTCAAAAGCGGTGCAAATTCATAATTTATAAAACCATTCCAATTAGCCTATTTAGATAACTATATTAATTTGATTATTTTTTAGAAATTGTAAAAAATGAATTAAATTTCCAACGATTTATTAGAATTCTCTCCATGGAAATCTCTTTCGCTGAATTTCTTCATGACGTCACTCATTGATAAACTCCAGGTTTTATCACCAGATCTTTCAGATCAATCAATAACCAAGTGTGAGTTTTATTACTTGTTCCATTTATTGATATTTCTAGATATTTTTGTGCACCCGGTTAGTAAGCGACTTGGATTTATTTAGTGGAGAAAGATAATGTGAATTCATTTCAGAAAAGATATTTTTTCAAAAAAGATCTAGATCTAAAGCAGATCAGATCAAAATCTGATTGTTGTCTTTACAACAACCGAACTAGAATATAACTGTCGTCCACGACAACATCAAGCAGGTATCACGATTAGATCTACTAGATGGTCGATGAATTGCTTCTAAACATAAGTAGAAAGAGAAAGAGAAAGAAAAAGAGAAAGAGAGAGAGAGAGAGGGAAAGAGAGAGAGAGAGAGAGAGAGAGAGAGAGAAAGGGAAAGAGAAGAAGATGAAAATGAAAGAGAGAAAGAGCAATAGACAGAGACAGAGAGAGGACAGAGAGAGAGAGAGAGAGAGAGAGAGAAAGAGATAGAGAGAGAAAGAGAGACAGAGAGAAAGAGAGAGAGATAACGAGAGAAAGGGGTAACTGTTCTGTACCCGTTTTGCTGTAACTAAGATCATTAACGATCTGGAAGATGATTAACACACCTTAAATTAGTACAGCATCAGATACTTCATTAGGCTGTACACTATGAGTCTCTTCATTTTTAAACTTTTATATCAGTGTTTCGACAACTGCAAATTTAAGGTCTTGTTTTCTTCTTAAATTTCAATTCAGCTTTCTGAAGCTGTCATTTTGGATGATTTTATAGAAGTTGACGTCGGAACATTTCCTTTGTATCAGTTTTAGAAATGAATTGATTTATTTCTGACATTTTCTCTGTACTATCGATTGCTATCGCTACAGCCATTGCTATTCCTATTTTCATTGCTGTGCTTTAGCTCGATTTCTCTCGTTCTTTAACTGATTCTCATTACTTTTTTGATTTGTTAATTTAGCTGCAACCGGTGTCGATTTCAGTAAGATATCCGATCGCGGATCAGTATGTGAGAGATTTAAATTCTGGGCTCGTCCGTCACTGACATCGATATCGATGGATGAAACTGATGTTATTATCAGTTTTTCAAATCTTTTTAGTTTTGCTAGATTCGGCAAATTGTGAATTGTTGGAATCTCATAATGCAATCATGAGATGCAATGCGCAATTAAATGGTAAACTTGATGGATGATTTAACAAATTAATTTCTCTCAACTTTACTGGTAGATTTTTAGATCAACAACTTCTGACAAATAATATCAAATAATATTCTGACCGTTTTAAACTTTTCCCTGGGATTTTCAGTAGAAGCTAACCTACCTTTAAAATCTCCGTTGAGTCGATAATAAACATACAAATCGTCAGAGAGAGTGACGCTGTTCTATCGATCAAGTCACAATGGGTCTCTACAGAAGTTAATAGAAGATCGTCTCAGACATTACGTCTACGCGATCACGAAATAAGAGATCGTAATATCTCCCTCATCACGAGAGAGAGAGAGAGAGAGAGAAATATGTTTAATAATATTAACATCAAAGCATGAAATACAAACATGCACATACAAACGGGTCATCAAAGAGGACAAATAAATCCTATCTATTTGACAGCCCACGATCATAAGCAAAAATACACAGAATACAACTCATAATAATGCGCCAATTAATGCAGATCACGTGCTTTGGCATTAAAGAAATAAACAATAAATAAAAGTAATGATTCTGTGTCTGTAATAAGATATTAAGAGAAATCGAGCAACATGAAAAACATGTATATGTGTAACAGAAACTGACAGTGTTAATAATGGTTTGCAACCTTCATTGAGTTCTATGCTCACATGTTCGCACAATATATATTGTTGGCTTTCCTAAAACTCTATTAAAAATTAAACGTTTTTAGATAATTTAAGTAGACAACCAGCGAATTCCTTACTTTAAGAAAACAGATTTCTTTCCTCTATATTAAATTATTTTTGCACTGGTTTTCTGCGGTTTGGACTTCCTTTTTGCTCACCGGCTTGGATTTGTCTCAATCATGCCCAAAGTTTTCATGGATGACAGTAGTAGGCCTACTCTAATTGTTGTTACATTAATTACCACTAAGCCAAAATTGCAGCGTATTCCGGATTGTTCTTTTGTTTCTATTATTTTCTGTATTACTATTTCTTCTTCTCCATGCGAGAATATTCATTTCGATGCTTTTACTTGCGCTCTATAAGATTCAAGTTGCAGCAATTGAGCTTACCTTTACAACGGACGTTTAACCGACATCTATTTCTCAGCTATGTGTAGGGTGAAAACCTTAACCATTAAGGTTTTCACCCTACACATAGCTGAGAAATAGATATATCCATCATTTAGTTACAAAGAGTGAAAAAATAATTTTCGTTAATATGATGATGATATTGACATCATTGTGAAACACATATGAACAGGCAATCACCAAGAATTCTAATGTTCCAGCCTTCGAGAGCAGTCAGACTCTCCATACTATTTCAGCGTCATTACAAATCACTGATCCTCGCATTAGGACGGATTTAATTTAGACTACAGATGTGCATTAATTTAATTCTGTTTTGACATGTCGCGTAGCCATTACTGGAAATCAAGCAGTTGATTGTTTAAGTGATAATGTTCTTACAATGAAAACTTTAATTAAATACCTAGTCTTTCTTTGATCTGACCGAGGTCTACGTGTTAAAAGCTTTGCTGCTAAGTTGTTGCTGGTGAGATTTACTCTCCTATTAAAGTTAAATATGGCGCTAATAGCTGTTGACGGATTTAGAGTAAAAAGATAATTGTTGGCAGCTGTTGTGGTACAATGAGTAATTCTCGGTTCTGTTCTATTTCTAGACCTCTAGCCGCAAGAGAAAGTCTTCTGTCGCTAGTGGCCAAGTGGACGCAGACAATCGCTAAATATCGACAGAAAACCTGAAGAATAGAGCCTTGAAGCGAAATGCCAATACATTTCAGTATACTACGTGTCAATATGAACAGATCGGCAAAGCTTTACTTTCTGACTGCCATTAGAAGGTCTTTCTAGTAAGTTTTTATCAATCAATTAGCCGACTCTCGGGTCCGCTGACAGTTTGACTGCAATAATGCGTAATGCAACTCAGTAAAATTATTTTTGTCCCTTTAATTTGACAGACGTCATACGCATTCTCAATATATATTACACAATATAATTAAATTTTAACGTCCGATTCCTCATCTAACCGGTTTCATGGGTAAAAAATCTCTATACTATTTCGTCATTACTTTACTGCTTCTTAGAACCTCTCTTTTGTATGTATTGTTGCACTCTTGATAACCGCGTGCTTTTTTATAAGTTTCTTTCTATAGTTGCTGTTCTTGTTATTTTCTTTTTTTCACCTTCCGCTCCGTGGTCATTAGTAATCGTTGCCTTTGATAGATCACTGATGGCAGCATGTGCGAATTTACGAATAACCTTCCAAATCGCTGGGGAATTTGGCATTATGGTAACCATCCTTGTACTACCCTGACCCGACGTTGCTTAACTTCGTTGGCGCGCAGTTTAACCAACTGCGCTTGCAAAATTGGTTATTCGAAATTACATATGAATCAACCACCATGAATTTTTTCAATTTTAATTATAGGAAGATTCTATAAAATAAATTATCAACTGTCTATCTGTACCAACTCTCTCCAGAACTTCCTCATTTATAACCGTTTGGTCCAGCTACTCCTTTCTATTCTTCTCCGTATCCATATTTGCAATGCTTCTAGTTTCCTAATATCTTCCTTCCTAAGATCCATGTTTCACATCCATATAATAGCGTGGTCCAAACCAAGGTTTTCACTATCTTTATCTTTGCGTCTTTCTCTAGCCTTTTTTGAAAGTTCTTTCCTATTACCGAAGGCCTCTTTTGCTTGTGCAATCTTACTGCATACTCCAGTCTTACATTTCAGCTATGAAATGAGCCATTAAACTCACATACGGTATATCTGCTTCCGTTGGCGGTTAAAAAATACAAACCATCTGACTTTATTTGATCTCGATCTCTTCTCAACTAACTTCTTAACTAAACATGAGATGATTCATCACTCAGCAGCTTCACTCGAATTTTTGTTCGCTGGGTCCTTCTCTATGCTCAAAAACGCAACACATAATAATGGGTTCTCTCAATAATGGGTAATACTCTAACAATAATGGCTTCCCTCTACATGTATGTCTCCTTCTCTGCATCTCATTCTCCATCTTTCTGTCTCTGTCCCTCTCTCTCTCCCTCTTACTATTAAGATCCATTTTTCTCTCGTCTTTTTTACATCTCTCAATCTCCATATAATTTAATTCCTATGTATTCGTCAGTAGGCTTACATAAGTCAGCTTCTTCTATTTAGCATTCCCTATATATGATCCATATGGATTATGTATATGCTGTTTTATACTTAATTATCCTTGTAGTTTAAATCCCACGGATTTGCTACGACTCTATGGCCTCCTGCCCAGGACAGTCCCGTATCATTTGCTAATCCCGACCCCCCCAAAAAAATCCCCCCACTTTACTCTGTCTGTAAGCAATAGGGGTGATGAACCGAGCCTGCCTGTAGACTGCTATCAGAACCGTCTCTCGTATTGAATGACATACATGTACAGTTAATTAATGAGACCATGGGCAAACTACTAAGAAATCTGAAACAGGCTGTTTGTCTTAATTTCGATAAAAGCAAAAAAGCTAATGTTAACGTTTGTAAGGTCGAAGCTTGTACAATTTTATGAACTTTGTTTCAAAAGCAAAAAAGCTAATGTTAACGTTTGTAAGGTCGAAGCTTGTACAATTTTATGAACTTTGTTTCAATTCTAACGAATAACTCAATTGTATTTCACGACTATTTCAATAGTTACATCATTGGGGGTTTCATCAAGTCAAGCAAATGAATGATATTGAAAGCAATATTTACTTAGTCTGCGTTTTACATCATAAAATTCATAAGACATCGACGAACAATATCTCCAAGATACACTGCTAATTTGTAAATATTGTAACATATAAGTCATATTTGTTTTAGTGCAAGATTGTCCGGACTAATCTATGGGGCTTCCGATAGGTTATTAGCGAAAATATCGACGCCTAAATTGTTAGTCAGTTCGTTTGCTGTGATAAAATTTCAGAGATTAATTTATTTCGTGGTTGCGATTGACTTGAAACAAAGACGAATCACAATTAGTAGTCCGTGGTAATTAGCGCATGGAATATTTATACGCCTATTTGGTATCTGCTAAATGGTCGAGTGTATAGCAGGCTTGCTTGAGAAGCAGGAGGTCGTCGGCTCGAATCTCAGCCGTATCGTCACTGACAGAATCTCTTGCGATACAGAAACTGACGTTAAATGTTAGCTTTAATGTTTTTAGTTTTCATTCTTAAGAATATCAAAGCAAATAAGTAAGAAGATAGAAATGTAAATTCCGTGACTATTCAGTAAGATTTCATACTGTAGGGTTTTCTCTCTCTCTGTCTCTCTCTCTCTCTCTTTCTCTCTGTCTCTCTTTGGCTGAAATAAACACTTTCATTAGCTACTGGCTATTGGCTGGAAGTTAGGGGTTATTTATTATTCATAACAATGTTTGGTCACTCTTAGCCTCTCCAAAGTCTACTACTACTGTCTACTGCCTTAAATTGTGTGTAAAAAAGTAAATACTAACCAACATTGGATTTGAGAACTAACGACGAAAGCCCTTGCAAACAGGTATCTCCTGTGACAGGAAGTGGATTAAGAGATGAAATAACTTCCGGTGTAGAGGTTAGTGTGAAGTTATCCTCACGTTAAGGATTACCAGATAGAAGGAGTGGAGATAATGAAGTAGCGAAAGTGAGAGAGAAAAGAGGGAGATACGATTGCGATGTCATAGCCAAAAGTGAAGAAGAGACAATAGACGAGAGAGAGAGATAGAGAGAGAGAGAGAGAGAGAGAGAGAGAGAGAGAGAGAAAGAGAGAGAGAGAGAGAGAGAGAGAGAGAGGATATGAGAGACAAAAGAGAGAGAAGGAGAGAGAGAGAGAGGAGATAGAGAGAGGATAAGAGTGACCACGAGTGAGCCAGAGATTTCTAATAATCCATAGGGTATAATGGATATAAGATACTCTAATCCACGATACCGATTGAAAGAATTCTAATAAATATGAATCATTGTTTATAATCTCTTCGTTTGCTTTTGTTTACTTAAATGGTAAAGACTAGGCCTATGATTTATTTCAGTTTATAGAGGGCACAATTTGCATAGGGCGCAATATTTAACTGCTAATAATAATATATGATGCATAATAATTTACCTTTACACCTAACTTTTACACCTAAGATGATCATAATGTTAGTAGAATCTTTTTAAAGAAACCAATTTTCGATGTATGAAAATGGGAAATGGAAAATTGTCAATTTCTATCTTATGATTAATACTGCTAGTTATCACTTTGATATGGTAATTTTACTCACTTTCTTGAGACTGATTTATGGTAATTTTACTCACTTTCTTGAGACTGATTTATGGTAATTTTACTCACTTTCTGGAGACTGATTTATGGTAATTTTACTCACTTTCTGGAGACTGATTTATGGTAATTTTACTCACTTTCTGGAGACTGATTTATGGTAATTTTACTTACTTTCTGGAGACTGATTTATGGTAATTTTACTCACTTTCTGGAGACTGATTTCCCTGTAATTATAATTATATCCTCGTAAACTCTTTCCCCTTTAACTGCTTCCTGTTAAGTTCTCTCATCATTAACTGCTTCCCGTTAAATTCTTTCCTCTTTAACTGCTTGCAGTTGATTTATTTCTTCTTTCTCTGAATACTGCTAGGCAATATCTTCATCTTCCATGGAATCCCAGTTTAACTCGGGTCGAGACCCAATAGAATCTTTTCCATCGTTTTAGACAATTTTTTATTAATTTCTGGAATCTAGGTTTTTACCAACCGAATGCCATTTCTAACGATGGTTTGGATCTTAGTGCTTTGTTGCCTGTTATGACACATGCAAATGGTTTATTCTTCAGCAACCCGGACACAACACGGTTCTCTTAATACTACGAGTAAAGTGCATAAACTGTTTTACTCAATTTAACGTAAAACTACACAAAATAATAAAATATGCTCTTCATTTTGTGTTTTCGCAACTTTTCGATATAAGTTAACATTCTATTAGGCGCTTTGTCTTTTGAAAATAGACCACTAGATTTAAAATATTGAATAAATAACTTGCAAAAAGTGAATCAGAAAGAGAAAAATTAATGAACCTGAAACAAACAGTAAAAATAGAGTAGATCAGGAGAAAGATAGAAATAAAAAGAGTGAGAGAAATAAAAAGAGGGAGGAGAACTACAAAAGAATCAGAAATGGACTATAGCTCTCCAGAGAATTATATACGACGGTTATTATCCAGAATCGTTGAACCACTTGCTGTGCATCCTCTATTAAAATTGATCTCCTTGTAATTCAAAATCTTTATCTACATACATTTATAGTATTTCATTTCGTCCTTGTTAATGGCCAGGCTCTACCTATAGTGTATTTTGTAGCATCTGCAGGTAAGTAAGATTTCCCAATTTAGAATATAACGGAGTCTCATATCCGATAAATCATGCAAGTGGTTCTGAAGGAAGCCGATTTTAAAATGATAATTCTATAGAAAAACGATTCATATTATTATTTAAAATTTTAAAAATTTATATTTCATCAGTTTTTATGCACTCTATTTTGAAATTTTAAAAATATGGAGATGTCGCAACTAAATGAATATCTTTCTTATGGTTATATCGTATCAAACAATAAAGCAAATGGGATCCAGCAGTAGATGGAGAGGCGGACTAGCTTCACTATTAACTCAGAAAGCTTATTTATTTCTATGTTTATATTATTACATGCAGTTAACTTAATGGACTTGATTCCATAACTTCTATGTCCCACTTCATTAGTTTAGTAATTGTCCTAATTATTGCCTATTTGTATAAGCTACGAGATAATGACCTTGACATTCTCCTAGGGTTACCGGTCATCAATATTGGTCATCAATACATTTTGTCTCTAAATCTCTCTGTCTATATGCCTGTGGCTACTTCTTCATGTCTGCGTCTGCTATTCTATCGTCTGCATTACGTCACAGTTTCTATATCCGGTTCTATCCGGATCAAATATCTATTGTCACTATTAACAATACGTCCTGTCCCATCACTCTCCCTCTCAGTCCCTATCTCTCTCCCTCTCCGTCCCTATCACTCTTCTTCTCTTCCCTTATCCGTCTCTCTCTCCTCCTTTATCTCCCTCGTTCTCGTCTCGTCGTATGGCCCTTGTTCCTCCTATGCACTGGAGGGGCTATTGATAATATCATTACACTGACACATACACACACACATATATACTATACACGTATATATATATATATATATATATATATATATATATATATATATATATATATATATATATATATATATATAGACGGCGGAATTTAGAGCACTTGGCTTAGTTGTGAGTCAATTATCGATGAGCAGAGTTGAAAGCTTAGGAAAGAAACAAATTCCAAGGGTGATGGAAGGTTAATCTTAAATCCACTCCGGCTGCAATCGATGAGCCTCCAAAAAGGCAACGATTACTAATGGTTAACAATTAATAATTAATAATAATGGTAACTGATCTATCTACTCTAGAGTCAATGGAAAGAACTGAAGATGTGTATTGAATGGTCGTTTTCTAGTGTGTACTCAATATCCAGTTAACTTCGCAAATCTGACAGAAATGAAAAATCAAATATGACACTGCTTCACTGTTGTGTTTAGATAATTAGTCTGACTCACTTTCAGCTCTTATTACTTCTTCCGGCATTCCGTGGTATTTTACCCCGGGATTCTGTTAGGAAAATTATTTGCCACCATGTATATTAATGTTGTAATCAATTGTAATATAACAAACATAATGTAACATAACAGAACTCGACAGGAATCCATTACAAGTAGTTTTAGATTCAATAAACAAGTAATACAGGTACATAATTAAATAACAAGAATATATACTTTGCGAACACAATATATAACTAACGCAATATATTTTACTTATTTTTCATATTTTATGGTTACATTTTCCTCACAGAAAGTTTTTTCTTAAGTTACAAGCTATAATAATGTGTGTAATACATAGTCTTTCGTGTGCGTATTAAGTTGTTGATCGGTGGAATACTAGTGTAAAACATGAAAGCTCATTTTGTGTAGATATATGTAAGGTTTGGGGATGTTATTTGATTGAACACCGTATTTTACGCATATATAAGTACTTGTAGAAAGCGAGAATTGAAATACTAAACGATTAAAGAGTCACATATATAAAATATATTTTAATGTCTAAGTCAGGTTCACGTGTCCACTGTTGCGATTTACTTCAATTCTTTTCCTGAGAGCTTCGAGACGCCCAAGAAATCAAAGTAGATTTCAGAAATTTGTAGCAGATTTCAGGCAAGCAGATTTTTGCTCCCATAGCTGAGTTATCAGTGGAACAAATCTACGCACAATTTTCCCCCGTCCCAAGTGTGCAATGCATCCGAGATACGTTCGTTGTATTGCTCGTATAGAGTAGACGGTGGTAAAATAATTGAGTAGAAAAATGAAGAGCAACTTTTATAATAATCATAAAAAAGCGAATCTCGATGTGTGGGATACTATATAATAATAATAATAATAATAATAATAATAATAATAATAATAATAATGATAACAATAGCTTAACGTCCGCTTCCTCATACAAGGATGATGTCAGGGACGTCAGGAATATTCCTTAAACCAAGACTTCTCTGTTCAGCAGATGGAAGTCAACTTTTAACAGCAACTTGGCTTCCAGAGCTCTTGGTGCGCAAATTTAGCGAAGTTAAGCAACGTCGGGTTAGGTTAATTCTAGGATGGGCGAACACTTTTGAAAACCGAGTGCCGACGACATGTTTGCATGATATAAACTTCACAGTGTTGGAATGTTATTCTTAAATTTGCTTGAACTGCATCTGCGCCATCATATGGCGAGGATTGCTGATATTAATGAAGGTAAGGAGGAAATTGCGATCTAGGAGCTACAAATCAGCTACTAAAACCTACTAAATTTTAAAAAGCGATTTTGTCTGAAAGTGTACTTTAAGGAAAATATATATTATTTAAATACTTTTTCCATTCTTTATTATAAAACTTTCAGGTAAAGGTATATAGCACAACACCACCTGTACAAGTCCAGTTTTTTTATGTATGTCGCAATCTTTCAACTATCGTGGCTGTTGAAAAGATGACTGAGATTCTCCTTTAGTGGAATTCGGCCGAACGTTAGGTTCTATTCTGCCGACAATATTCATGTCCTATTTCGCCTAAGCACGTCGTGAGTTTTGAACGTTTAACCTACAAGTCTACTGAGCTATTGACTTAGATTTGTATATCGGCCTGCAACCTTTCCACTATCTTTACTTATATTTCAATTATTTACTCCTTTCATATCGAGCAAGAGTATTCGTTACTTAGATGTATCTCTGTCTGTACTTCTGCATCACACTAGGAGTAAGTGCGCTTGTACGTGTCGCTATGTTCACTAATAGCTCGGGATCACTCTGATCATTGTTTGGACAGGGACAATCTCCGGGGACCCAATCCAACAGGCAACGACTTGTACTTCTACCTGTGTGCGGCTGTATGTGTGCTTGTATGGTTGTGTGTACAGCGTAGTTTTCTATCATTCAAGAACTATCGAAATAATCAAATTATGAAATTTGATCTTATTATTTACTGAAATTTAAAATTTGATATTGAGAAAAAATAAAATGCAGTATGATGAGATGTAGTTAAATAAGGTAATTCATTGAATGAATACAAATTGGTTAAAAGCTAAAGCTGGTAAAGCTAAGGTTTACTGCAGTTTCGGCACTCGAAAACGATGTCAGTGACGGGCGAGTTCAAATATTTGGTTAATTTAAATTTTTAATGATATTGGCACTTTCTGCGATTTGAATGTTACATATAGAAGATTTTATAAGATGACTTTCTGCGTCCTTTTTGCCTTAGGATTACTCTGTTGTTGCAATACTATTCTAACTATTGATACTATGCTAGTTTTCAGACAGAATCAAAATAATTAAATATTAGATAGAATAACTAACGGGTTTTGAGCACAGTAAATAAATTCAGTTAGTTACTCAACCCTTCATTTCTGTGTAGGCCTAACTTTATAATTGAATTAACTTTATAATCTACACCTCTAACCATTGCGCTATTGAATGTCTCAAAAGCGCAATGGTTGGAGGTGTAGATAACGTCATGAAGTTTTAAATGACAGACACTGAGGTGAATTGAACCCTCGTGGGTTCGAATCCCAGCCGCGCTGATCTGAGAGTAAAATCTCGGATATTAACTGGACTGGCTACACGGAAAATGGACAAAGTTGCTTAACAGATTTAAAATGTGATATTAAAAGTGATAGATATCAACGTAGTTGATCATTTCACTATAATGTGTGTTATTATTATTATTATTATTATATATTATTATACTGTCCTTATATCAAGATAGTGTTCTTAATCTTTTCCTACTATTTTGATTTATTGTGCGCAATTGAAGGTCAAGCTTCATTGATGGGAGTATTTACGCATGCATCCGTGTAACAATTGTGTGTCATGAACGACTAAAGCACTAAAGAAGTCGCTGTTGTCTCTGCTTAATCACTGATCACTGCTGATGCAACATATCATCCTCCTCGAATATTTTGCACAGCAGAAATTTATCCCAGACAGGATCGGTAAATGGATCTTTAACTAACATGCGTAGCGTTTAATTCGTCTGATACTTTTCAAGCTGCATCTCATCATGAATGTTAACTATACCAGAAAATTTATTCAGGACTTATTGTTTGTTGTATTTTATTGTTTTGTAGATTTTACTGGGACGTTTGCATGCTGTCTCTGTTGATAGCCAATCTCGTAATTCTTCCCGTGGGCATCTCGTTCTTCAGCGACGACCACAGCATCGTATGGATCGTCTTCAACTGTGTGTCCGACACTGTCTTCCTCGTCGATCTCGCCATCAACTTCCGCACAGGTATTATATATAGCTATAGGTATTACATATAACTATAGATATAATATATAGCTATAGGTATTACATATAACTATAGATATAATATATAGCTATAGGTATTATATATGTAGCTATAGGTATTATATAGAGCTATAGGTATTATATATAGCTATAGGTATTATGTATAGCTATAGGTATTATATATAGCTATAGATATTATGTAGCTATAGGTATTAAATATAGCTATAGGTATTATATATAGCTATAGGTAATATATATAGCTATAGGTATTATATATAGCTGTAGGTATTATATATAGCTATAGGTATTATATATAACTACAGTATAGGTATTATATATATAGCCGTATGTATTATACATAGCTATAGTTATTATATATAGCTATAGGTATTATATAATTATGGCTTTATTTCACTAGTCAGGTAAAAAGCTAAGAGCTAAGGTTAACGTCAGTTTCCTCACTCGAAATCGATGTCAATGACGGTTGAGCTCAGGATTTGAACCCCGAACATATTGATCCGCGATCGAGTGTCTTACCGACTTCGCCACTGGCTCCAGCCAGACAAGAAACAAACTACAATGCAATCATACAAGTAAACAGAAAAATAGAGCTGAAAAATTGTCGCAAGCACACACTCTATCAATCAACTCAAAATTAATAACCAAAAATTGGTTAAGCGATTTTCAGCGAACGTTCAAAGTAGTTTCGCAAGAATGACTTCCAGTCAAGTCTCTCAACCTGGAAGCTCTCTGGCATGACGCAGTATTTATTAATCTTTCTATAGTAGTCAGGGTGACATATATTCGTCCTATAGGGCCTGATAGGACCTGATAAACCCTGAGAGACCTTAAGAGACCCTGATAGAGTCTTATACGTCTGATAGAGCTTTTAAAATGCTCTAAATAGTCAGTTAGTTGTAAAACTAAATTGCCGTCAAAATTTTGTCCTACAAACTACGACTTAAATCATAATGACTTGTTTTACCCATCAAATTCTAACGAGTATTCATTTATGACATATGCATTAGCTTATATGACTGTTAATTGATTGACCTCTGACAGCAATCTCCATTATGGTAGGCTATTTGATCTTCATATTCGCTATTATACGTTACCTTTAATTATCTAGTGGTAGGGTTGTAACACTGAGATGGGCCGATATATGATATCACTGACAAACATTGATATCCATTTATTGTCAGATTTATTGATTGTCCCATTGACTGAGTAAACACTCAATGAGTAAATCAAACAATCAATGTATATCAGTGTTTGACAGTTTGATTAATTTGAGATTGATTTTATGTTTGATTGATTTGTGATTTGTTTTTGTGATTGATTAATTTGTCGATTGATTGACAGGTATTATAGCGGACAACTTTGCCGATGAAGTTATCTTAGATCCCGGTGAAATAACCCGGCACTATATAAAGACTTGGTTCTTATTGGATCTGATCAGCTCTCTACCACTTGATTATCTTATCACTCTATCAGCGGGCACTAGTTCTTCTGATATCACCATGGCTCAACTAGTTCACGCAGGTTCATTTTTGTTCTATCAGTTTAGCAGCTAGGTCTAGGTCTTCCTCTCTTATCACTATTATTTAGCTTGTTCGTGCAGTTTATGATATTAATTGATGTTATCACTGTTATAAATTAAGTCTTTGCCTTCCTCTTATATGACTATGATTCAACCAATTCATATTAATTCTAACAAAGAAAGAAAGTCTATCTATCACTTTGAACATACGGATTGCAAACTATGAGGAATTCAGTTAAATTTAATTCAGTTAAATTCATTTAATATTATTAGTTTCTCTAAATGATGGTGTTTATGTTGCGTTGATTACAGGCAGAGCAATTAAAATGTTTCGGTTAGTTAAGCTTCTGAGTCTACTTAGATTGTTACGACTCTCCAGATTGGTCAGATATGTCAGCCAATGGGAAGAGGTTAGAGAGTTTATTAGAAATCACAATATAGAAAACAATAAAACATAATTTGTCAGAGAGAGATTATCTGTCAAAATCTAATTATATTCGGTTTTGATCACATTCATTGTAATAATCATTTAATTATTAGTTTATTGTCACATTTATGCTACATTTAACTGTCATAAAATATATCGATTGTTGGGCTACATGATCTTCTTAACTTACGAGGTGATATCTGCGTCCTTGATTAGTTACCATTATTCCCGCCCTTTTATTTCGTATGGATCCAGACTCAATCTTTAATTAAAATTTAATTATTTTTATATATTGCAATAAATGTGTTTATTTGTTTTTGGTTTCAATGTATGTACTACATTTCATACAGTTTGATTTAAAAAAAATATTAAACGGCAAAGCGAAGTAATTACTTCGCTTTGCTTTTTGTTGTCATTTTCGACTGGAGCCATCAAACTGTTGTTGCTCTTAAGTGTCGAGTTTAGTATTCGACATCCTTCTCTCTCTCTCTCTCTCTCTCTCTCTCTCTCTCTTTCTCTCTCTCTCTCTTTCTCTAGGGTTCTGCCAAGTGACAGGTTTGAGTTAGGCGACTGTACATAGTCATATTCAGAGTTTGCTTTCATTTAACATTAACTATTCTACATAATACATATCTAATCTATCGAATACTTTATTGTATGCCTGATTTATTGATTTTTAAAAGTTCCTATCTTCTGCGGCTGGAAAGTTTATGCGGATATTCAACCTGATAGCGATGATACTATTGCTCGGACACTGGAATGGGTGCCTCCAGTTTCTCGTGCCTATGCTTCAGGGCTTTCCAGCGGACAGTTGGGTTTCCATAGAGGACCTTACGGTAGGCTATCCATCAATCAATCGATCAATCGATCATTCGGATACACAATTGATTTGACACATTATCGAGCCATCAATCAATCAGGCAATCAAATTTATCTAACTCATTTCACAGATTGGAGTCAATCAGCTAGCGTAATATTATACAATTCTTATAAATTATCTCTCACTTAATTTTGAGGTTATCAAGAACAAATTCTTGAATGATAGGGTAGTAATTCTTTCTGAACCTAAGCATGAACAATTAATATTACTAAAAGCAGCTAAAAATCGGCTAAACTGGATAATTCGGTTTATCGGTTAAACCGGCTAACCTGATAAAGCGGCTTAACGGCTAAACCAACCTAATCGGCTAAACCCGCTTAATCGGCTAAATTGGCTTCCGAATTCATTTTACTCGTGAAAAATTGTCTGATAACCAGGTTGATTTTAGAGGCTTACAAATTTCTTACGAGTTCAATGGCTAATTCGATAACTTTATTGATTGAACTTAAGTAGAGGCGTAACAATTTCTCGAGAGTTCAATAGTTAATTCGAAAACTTTATTGATTGATTGGACTTGGTTAATTCAGGAAGCGGGGTGGTGGGAACAGTACACGTGGGCCCTATTCAAGGCCCTGTCTCACATGCTGAGCATTGGGTTTGGCCGGTACGCCCCTCAGAGTGTTACAGACGTTTGGTTGACAATGATAAGCATGCTAACAGGAGCCACTTGTTATGCGCTGTTCGTGGGCCACACTACAACCCTAATCCAATCATTCGATACCTCTCGTAGACTTTATAATGATAAGGTTCGTTCGCATATTCATTTTGATTTTCCTTTCTTTTGATTGAGCCAGCGATATTATGATCGGTGATGTTTTCGAGTTCTGAGCGGCAGATGTAAGGTTCATATACAGCGCACTATGGATATACGTTCAAGATAAAAGACGTGATAAATAAGCTCCAGCCTTTAACACCTGGAAGAGAGAATATTGCCTAATATTCTCTCTACCAGGAGAAAAGTAACTATTTTACTTAACTATGAACCCCTGAAGCAGGTAGAAAATAACTATTTCATTTAACTATGAACAGCTGAATTAGGTAGAATAATAACTATTTTAATTAAGTTAACTATGAACAACCGAAGCAGGTATAAGAATATCTATTTTATATAACTATCAACTACTGAAGCAGGTATAAGACTATCTATTGTATATAACTATCAACAACTGAAGCAGGTATAAGAATATCTATGTTATATAATTATCAACAACTGAAGCAGGTATAAGAATATCTATTTTATATAACTATCAACAACTGAAGCAGGTATAAGAACATCTATTTTATATAACTAGCAACAGCCGAAGCAGATTGAATAACTATATTATATAAATATTAACAGCTGATGCATGTAGAAGAAAACTACATTATTTAACATGAACAGCTTAAACAGGTAGAATAACTATTCTATTTAACTATAAAAGCAGATATAATAATAAAAACTATTTTATATAACTATGGACAGCTGAAGCAGGTTGAAGAGTACATGATCAGTAGGAAGCTACCTCGACAGTTGAGGAGGAGGTTGGCTGACTACTATGAGCACAGGTATCATGGTAAGATGTTCCATGAGGAAAGCATCTTGTGCGAACTGAACGAATGCCTCCGAGAGGTCAGTTCGTTTTATTTCATTTACTGATTTATTTATTTCGAAAATTTCTATCATTTTATCTATAATTTTTATCAAATTTCTATCAAGTTATCAGTTCTTTTTATTTAATTTACTGATTTATTTATTTTTAAAATTGCTAAAACGAATGAAAATTAAGAATTGTTATTCGTATCATAACATTAGTTAAACAGGGATTTAGGAGAAGATGATGATGCTGAATGATTGATGGATTTACTAAGCTTATCTACATATCTCTTTGTCTGTTTATTTATTTACTTATTTATTTCAAATAACAGCAGCAGCCAAATGGACTTTAACCATGTACACATATGTAAATAATAAATGGTAATTAACGGTAGAGAATGAAAATAGACAAGTTATGCTTATATTCGAGGCAAAAGTTTATTACATGTGCATTCATAGTTCTTGATATAGTAATAGCTGATATCGCAGTACTTGCTATGATAATATTAGCTATCGCAGTACTTGCTATGATAATATTAGCTATCGCAGTACTTGCTATGATAATATTAGCTATGGTAGTACTTGCTATGGTAGTACTTGCTATGATAATATTAGCTATTGTAGTACTTGCTATGATAATATTAGCTATGGTAGTACTTGCTATGATAGTACTTGCTATGATAATATTAGCTATTGTAGTACTTGATATGATAATATTAGCTACGGTAGTACTTGCTATGATAGTACTTGCTATGATAATATTAGCTATTGTAGTACTTGCTATGATAATAATAGCTATTGTAGTACTTGCTATGATAATAATAGCTATTGTAGTACTTGCTATGATAATAATAGCTATGGTAGTACTTGCTATGGTAGTACTTGCTATGATAGTACTTGCTATGATAGTACTTGCTATGATAATAATAGCTATTATAGTACCTGCTATGGTAGTACTTGGTATGATAGTACTTGCTATGATAGTACTTGCTATGATAGTACTTGCTAGTGTAGTACTTACTATGGTTAGACATGGGACAGGCAGATAGATGTCTGCTGAAGCATGGAATACGCTATGAACTATTTGCTCTCTACTCTGTATAGAAAGAATTCTACAAGCTTACTTCTGCGTCATTTGCTACATTACCTTCTGCACTCACCCATCCGTGTTTTATCTAAAACCTCCTTCTTTCTTCTTTATCGTAGACTCTCTCTCTCTTCCGCTCTCTCTCTCTCCTCAATTTTGTTTTCTATATCTGTCTTTATCTTTGCTTTTAGCTCTCTCTATATATTTGGTAATAGACAGATTTTAATCTACTATATTATTAGAGCTCATTATCGGCTAATAGTCTTGATTCAATATTGTTCAATCGGCTTGAAGTTTGGACAATCTCTTCTGTAATGGACTCGAAACTTGAGGCAACAGAGATGTGGTGCTATAGAAGAAAGCTACGTATTTCTTATAAAGATCACGTTAAAAATGAAGTTGTTTTACAAAGAATGTCAACTTGTCGTGATCGTTTGAACCGAATATGGCGACAACCGATGAAATTTTTTGGACACATTATGCGGAACAAAATAGTTTAAAATACCGTAGTGACAGGAATAATAGAAGGAAAAAGATGCAAGGGTCGACAGCGAATGACGTTTATTAATAATCTTAGCAAATGGATGCAGTGAACTGAAATAGAGATGATCAGAGCAAAAATGAACAGAGACACATGGAGGAATATGACCATGACCGCCCAGGCTTGGAACAGGCACGGCACTTAGAGAAGAAGAAGAAGTCTTGATACTATAATATTCTCTTTTTTAGAATTCTGAAAAAGAGTATGTCTTGAACCTTGAGATAAAGAATACTTCAGCATATCGATTTCATATTGGAAAATTTATTTTGTCAAGGACGACATAATCACATTTTCGTTGTAAGCTGATCACTATAATTGTTCAGTACTCGCTCTCTCTTTTAGTGCACTGCCTATTGGCAGGTCCATGGTTCTGCACATTTGTCAGAATTTATTGTAAAATAGTTCGAATAAGGGGACGAATATCGGTGTAGTGATCCCCATGATGTGAACTACACGTACATGTACTTGGTTAGGTCAGCGTATACCTGAGTGCGTTATAGGTGCGTGACTTGCACTGGATCAGATATGTTGATAAGTTTTGACTCAACGATGAATGTATTGTCCTATTAAAACATAAAATGGTGTAGGTAAACAACCAACAAAAATAGTAGTAGATCATCGAAGAGTTGTAGCACGTGCTACAACCCTTCGATGATCTACAACTATTTTTTTAATTCTTTTTACAACCCTTCTATGTTTCCTTTTCTCTATCTGTCGCTCTCTCTCTCTTTTTCTCTCTCTTTCACTCTATTTCTCTCGCTCTATCTCTCTCTATTCTACGACTTCTCTGTCTCTCTCTCTCTCTCTCTCTCTCTCTCTCTCTCTCTCTCTTTCTCTTCCTCGCAATGTCGCTCTGTCATTTAGCCTAAGCAAACCATTAGCTGATTGCAATAGGGCTTCAATATATCATACATGTACATACAGCATTGTCCTGTTTTTTCCTCTACAACGTCCACTGCTTCCAGCTTTGAACCCATCCGGCGTAGCCCTCCTTCACTCCTTCCTTGTCAATCATTCCTTCGTCCTTGAAATGTAATTAGAAAAGTGCCCAGTAATAGTTAAATTCAATCAATAAGTCAAATAATAAATAAATAAATCAAGCAGTAATTATAAAAGTGCCCACTAATAGTTAAATTCAATCAATCAGTCAAATAATCAATCAATCAAGCAGTCACTTTATTATTAGTAGTATTGTGCTAATTGATTTATTGAGCGAAGTCTCTATCAAGTGTTCTGTCAAACGGTAGGTTCCAGTTACACATTCCTACTCATACGCTGTTCTTTACGCTCCACAAAGAGTACACCATCGATTAATAAGTAAATCACTTCACAAATAGCTATGCATTATCCACACCTTAATATAGTCTATAGCTTAGAATAGTATGGCTACTGAGGTGGTTTTTCATTGCCTTCCTCAGTTCTATAATGAATTAACTGATATTTAATCATGGGGAAAAATTCATTGTAAGGTGAGTCCCCTCTACCTTACTATCTCCTGCCTTAGTCGCCTCTTACGTACACGCGGCAGCTTGCTTGCGGTTGCCCTATTCTGCAGTAGTCCCAACCCCAATCGGGCTCAACACGAGGAACTGAGCGAAATATTTAGTCATACACAGAACGGTCTAAAACCTTTCGAATCGGTTCAAATTTTGGTTGATTTCCATGGATCTGTGCATATCCTCATAACCATTCGATCAAGTTTTCTTCAATATAAATTTTCTTTTTAATTAATTATAGTATTTTACTGGCTTTACAGTTTTACTCTTGTATAAATAATTTATATTTGTCACAAAACTTTTAAGTGTCATATTCTGCAAAAATATGGCTAATTGTTAATTAAAAATTGCCTACACATTATAGATATCTGTAGCATACCAATTAAAACATGAAAAAATTTGTAAGAAATTTTCTATTTTATTTTAATCATGAATTTCGTTGACGTATTTGAGTTGATAGGGTAGACATTGACTCCTTTTTGAAATTTTGAAAAATAATAGATAAAATTTTACAGTTAAACAAACAAATACAAGAGTCTGTAAATTTTCAGTTTGACAACCAAGTTTTTCTAAAAATCTGAAATCACGTGTATTCGAATACACATGTATGTACATGTACATGTACGTTAACCTTTTACTTCAATTTTTCTGGAAAGCTTCTTGCTCCCATCATACGAGAGTCTCTCGAATGCTCTTGCAGTTGTTCCTCAGTTCCCTCTCTCGATTCCACACTCAAGGTCAAGATTAGCGCTTGTTTAGAAGTGAACTTGAAATTATAACTGGATCCCTGAATTGTGTGTGATGTGATTAAACAAATTCTGAGCAAAATTTCAGGATCAATTAGCGTTTCGACAAGCTGGAGATAGAGATAGAGAGAAAGAGAGAGAGAAAGAGAGAGAGAGAGAGAGAGAGAAAGGAGAGAGATAGAGCGAGAGAGAGAGAGAAAGAGAGACAGAGACAGATGTGTTAATTTCAGCATTAACTCGACATGAAATGCACTGATAAAAACACAAATAGAAATTTAAAAAAATTAAATTCTTAGTAACACATGGTATCGGATAGTTCTTATAAAGAGGTATATCGATGAGATAATTGAACTGCTGAGAGATACTGAATGTCATTTGGTTTTTTTTCAATGCTACAAATTGATCACTCAAATGATTAAATCATACATGATCTGAGTGATTAATTAATTGATTGATACTGCATGAAGTGACTAATTGATTGATTGATACTACATAAAGTGATTAACTAATTGATTGATACTACAGGAAGTGATTAATTAATTGATTGATACTACATAAAGTGATTAATTAATTGATTGATACTACAGAGTGTGATTAGTTAATTGATTGATACTACAGGAAGTGGTTAACTTTAACTGCCGGGCTCTCGTGGCCTCTGTCCCGTTCTTTACTAACGCTGATCCCAGTTTTGTGTCAGAGATCGTCACTAAGCTCGAGTTTGAGGTGTTCTTGCCGGGTGACTTCATCATAAAAGAGGGCACCATCGGCACAAAGATGTACTTCATAAAGGAAGGCTACGTCGATATCATTGCCAGGGACGGGCGGGTTACCACCTCTCTAGGAGACGGGTCGTATTTTGGGGGTTAGTTAAAAATGTTCGTAATATAAGTAAGCAAAGGCCGCCTTGTAAACATACAGTACATGTAGGTATTCAGTTTTAACGCTTGTGTAATACAGTAGACAAAAAATATATAATGGTTAGACAGGATAGTTTTCTCAGGGAATGACGTTCAGTAAATATTAGTCAAAATGAGGAAGGCATAGGGGGCCCACCTCTTCATAAGCAGAAGCCTCCAACAGTACTGGACATCATGTTAGATGATTTAAAAATCTACTTGTGTTGGGGCATGAAGAAAATGAAAAACAAAGACGTGGAGGCGTTACATACCATGAACCTGCTAGTGGGCAATGCACTAAGAGATATGGAAATAATAATTATAATCTAATACAGAGCACTACAATTCGTTTTCTCGCTAAGTAGTGACTATTCGCTTCCAAGTACATGTTTATTCTGCTTTTACTCCTATTTTGATTTAGCTACTGTAATCATTTAGCTGTTAATTATTCTATTGGCAATTTATCAGCAACATGTTGTTGTTGTTTTTGTAGAGATAGGTTTCCTGTAACACATATAATTTAGCTGTTAGTTATTTTACTTAACTTACATTCAATCAGCAACATGCTGTTGCTACTTTTGTAGAGATAGGTCTACTGTAATACGTATAATTTAACTGCCAAGCACTTAATTAACAATAAATCAATAACATGCTGTTGTTGTCTACTGTGAAACTTGTCATTTAGCAGCTAACCACTTAACTAACGCTACATCAGCAACATGTTGTTGATGTTTTTTAGAGATATGTCTACTGTAATACTTATCATTTATCTCTTAACCACTTAATCAACATCAAATCAGCAACATGTTGTTGTTGTCTTTGTAGTGTCTTTCCTTAAGTCTACTGTAATACGTATCATTTATCACTTATCATTCACCACTTTAATCAACATCAAATCAGTAACATGTTGTTGTTGTTGTTCTGTAGAGATATGTCTGCTGATGAAGGCGAGAAGGGTAGCCAGTGTTAGGGCAGAGACTTTCTGCAATCTCTTCTCACTCTCAGTGGAGCACCTCCAGTCAGTGCTGGAGCGCTATCCAGCTGTCAAACACACCATGGAGTGTGTTGCTCAGGAGAGACTCCGTGAGCTCAAGCTTCGCTCCAAGGCTTACTAACCCTGTTCTAGAGTCAGTTAACCACCGCTCAAAGGCTTACTGACCCGGTTCTAGATTCAGTTAACCGCTCCAAGGCTTACTAACCCGGTTCTGGAGTCAGTTAACCGACGCTCCAAGGTTTACTATTTAGTACCCGGTTCTGGAGTCAATTAACCCAGGCCCAGTCTTCTATTTATTTACCAACGATACGGTGATAGCAGATTTTACCACGTCGTATCGTTTGTTCAGTAAATGAAGCTGCTCGTAGAGAGTTTATTGAGAGAAATACGATAGCTTGTGTAAGCTAATGTTAAGAACTTTCCGGTATTCATGGTTTGCGTTTGTTTGGACGTAATGAAAACTGAGCCCATAAATTTGCAGTATTGTTTTCGTAAATATCTCGATGAAATTTTCAGAATTTCATCATAAGGTTTCGGAGTGTGCCGTATAAATGTGTTTAATCTTCAAATGTATGCTTATTGACAATGCTGATAAGTATGTATTTTCTAAGCATATTAATATGTTTAATCTAGAGATTAAACATATAAATATGTTTAATCTCTAGATTAAACATATTTATACAGCACACCAAGAACCTTAAGATAGTAATCCTGCAGCATGCCAAGGTACGTTGCATATAGGGGCGGGTTTAGCCTATTGGAAGAGCGCGCACTTCAGAATAACGAGTACACTGTTCAAATACCAGTTCAATCAGTAATAAATTTACTTCTAGGTATGGAAGGTTATTCTTAAATATGCGCTAACGGCAAGGTACGTTATCTAAAAATTCGTGATAAATATAATAGCAGAGCTAAGTGAAAGGTTTTTAACGACAAATAAGTCAATTCTATTACAGGTTCGTTAAGTTAAGCTTTGAACTAGAAGAATATAAAAGAGAATAGTATCTACCGGATCAATCGAGACATTATGATGAAATAGAAATGTTGTAAAGACAGTATATGCACAAAAACTGCACGTAGTATTAATGCACTGCATTAACTCTCTCACTCTCTCTTATGTTCTGTTTAATGCCAGGCTCTAGGCAAGTATTTGTATTCCGTACTGTGTCGAGCTCACCTTATCTTCATCCAGATATTAGGTATATTTTAATAGAATATAACCTACCTGTAAATCGAATTTCATTAAAAAAGAAACCCGACCAAAAGTGCAACATACGCTAAACCAGTGCTTCTCAACCTTTTATGTTACAGGGTCAATTTTTTTGCCAATGGAGACTCGAGGTCCACCATAAAACAGGCCAAAGCCGAAAGTTTGACCAAGAAACCGCCAAGCAGCGTTGTCATACGATTTTTTAAATAGTGTCCTTTGAATTATTTTAATTTCACTTCAGGTAACATCATACGCTAGAAATACACTAAATGAAGTGATATACGACACAAAGGCCACGAGAGCACTTTATATGTGTCCTACATCTATATACGTATTGGCCTACATAAAAATATTTCATGTATACAAACAGAGAAGCACTTTGCTAAACAATCGAGATATCAGCAATAACAACGACCGAGCACTTCGCCTACTTTATCATTTGAAGATATAAATCTACTAAGGTGATTTCCCTTGCCTTCCGCAGTTTCTGCGTTAGTCGGTAATTGCGAGATTGCAATTTTAGATTCGGTTGCTCTAAATTTTTCAATTTAGGTGGTGTATTTTATGATCTAAAACAGAGCACATCTATGGGACTCTATTTCCTAGGCTGTAGTGTTTATTGTTGTCTATAACTCAGAGTCTTTCAGTGATGATTTCTACTGTGGATGTTAATAATGACGTATGCACGTGTTTACAGAAGCAATTTAAGACTTCAGATTTTGTGGCTTTGGCTGCATTCGGAACTGAGAGTTTTAGTTCACCCCCAATAACATATCCATTATTAAATAGCTAGCCTCCTTAAGTAAATCCCACTATTGTTTACAAACTGATTGTTAGCTAGCCTATAATTTGTAATAACCTATGATAGGTTAACGCATCAGCATCGTCTTCATTTGAATCCCAGTTAACAAGTTATAATCATATATTCAGAAATATTCACAAAGAGAATAATAACTTCTCAGATATACTGTATGTCTACTATTATTTCAATCGCACAATTCAAAAATATCTTCTAGTATATTGGATTTGGATCAATGTTGTCTAACCAGGAATTTGAACGCAATTTTTGGAGTTCAAAATCGCAGGCTCTAGCTAAACGCCAATCCCCCGCTCAACAAAACCCCGCAATAACAATAACAGACTAAACTACGAGTTAGTAAAGACGCAGGTATGGTTAGCGAAAAACTTTAATGTAAAGAATATTAACAATTCTGAAGTAAAACAAAATTGAAATCTAAATTGCCACAAGTGATCGCAAGTGCTACCGATATCTTACATAAAATCTGACAGGTCATAAATATCTTTTATAACCCAGAAGTTGATTTTATCTAATCCTCAGATACGTGTAAGCTAACGGTATGGATGAACATCGAACTTAGGTTATTAGAAAGAAAACGAAACAGTAATGAGGAAACTCTTTGACACTAAGGTCGAAGAGTACAATCGAATGAGCGAAAACATGAGCATCATAGAGCTCAAGACTCTTAAACAACATGAGCATCATAGAGCTCAAGACTCTTAAACAACATGAGCATCATAGAGCTCAAGACTCTTAAACAACATGAGCATCATAGAGCTCAAGACTCTTAAACAACATGAGCATCATAGAGCTCAAGACTCTTAAACAACATGAGCATCATAGAGCTCAAGACTCTTAAACAACATGAGCATCATAGAGCTCAAGACTCTTAAACAACATGAGCATCATAGAGCTCAAGACTCTTAAACAACATGAGCATCATAGAGCTCAAGACTCTTAAACAACATGAGCATCATAGAGCTCAAGACTCTTAAACAACATGAGCATCATAGAGCTCAAGACTCTTAAACAACATGAGCATCATAGAGCTCAAGACTCTTAAACAACATGAGCATCATAGAGCTCAAGACTCTTAAACAACATGAGCATCATAGAGCTCAAGACTCTTAAACAACATGAGCATCATAGAGCTCAAGACTCTTAAACAACATGAGCATCATAGAGCTCAAGACTCTTAAACAACATGAGCATCATAGAGCTCAAGACTCTTAAACAACATGAGCATCATGAGCTCAGATAGCTCAAGACTCTCAACAATGAGCATCATAGAGCTCAAGACTCTTAACACATGATCATCATAGAGCTCAAGACTCTTAAACAACATGAGCATCATAGAGCTCAAGACTCTTAAACAACATGAGCATCATAGAGCTCAAGACTCTTAAACAACATGAGCATCATAGAGCTCAAGACTCTTAAACAACATGAGCATCATAGAGCTCAAGACTCTTAAACAACATGAGCATCATAGAGCTCAAGACTCTTAAACAACATGAGCATCATACAGCTCAAGACTCTTAAACAACAAGAGCATCATACAGCTCAAGACTCTTAAACAACATGAGCATCATATAGCTCAAGACTCTTAAACAACATGAGCATCATACAGCTCAAGACTCTTAAACAACAAGAGCATCATATAGCTCAAGATTCTTAAACAACATGAGCATCTTACAGCTCAAGACTCCTAAACAACAAGAGCATCATATAGCTCTCGCTCGTAAACAACATGAGCATCATAGAGCTGAAGACTCTTACACAACATGAGCATCATATAGCTCAAGACTCTTAAACAACATGAGCAACATACAGCTCAAGACTCCTAAACAACAAGAGCATCATATAGCTCAAGACTCTTAAACCACATGAGCATCATAGAGCTCAAGACTCTTAAACAACATGAGCATCATAGAGCTCAAGACTCTTAAACAACATGAGCATCATAGAGCTCAAGACTCTTAAACAACATGAGCATCATAGAGCTCAAGACTCTTAAAGAGCATGAGCATCATATAGCTCAAGACTCTTAAACAACATGAGCATCATATAGCTCAAGACTCTTAAACAACATGAGCATCATATAGCTCAAGACTCTTAAACAACATGAGCATCATATAGCTCACGACTCTTAACAACATGACATCCTCGATCTCAGACTCCTTAACACATGAGCATCATCAGCTCACGACTCTTAAACACATAGCATCATAGAGCTCAGACTCGTACAACCAACATGAGCATCATGTAGCTCTCCTCTTAAACACCAATGAGCATCATAAGCCAAGACTCTTGCACACCATTAGCAATCATATAGCCTCAAGAACGCTTAACAACATGAGCACCATCTAAGCTCAAGACCTTAAACAACATGAGCAACATAGAGCTCAGACTCTTACAAACATGAGCATCATACATCTGAAGACTCTTACACAACAAGAGCACATATAGCTCAAGCCTCTTAAACAACAGAGCCTCATACAGCTCAGACTCTTAAACAACAAGAGCATCCATATAGCTCAAGACTCCTTAAACCACATGAGCTCATATAGCTCAAGACTTAAACACATGAGCTCATAGAGCTCAAGACTCTTTAAACACCATGAGCATCATATAGCTCAAGACTCTTAAACAACATGAGCATCATGTAGCTCTCGCTCTTAAACAACATGAGCATCATATAGCTCAAGACTCTTAAACAACATGAGCATCATAGAGCTCAAGACTCTTAAACAACATGAGCATCATATAGCTCTAGACTCTTAAACAACATGAGCATCATATAGCTCATGACTCTTACACAACATGAGCATCATAGAGCTCAAGACTCTTAAACAACATGAGCATCATATAGCTCAAGACTCTTAAACAACATGAGCATCATGTAGCTCTCGCTCTTAAACAACATGAGCATCATATAGCTCAAGACTCTTAAACAACAGAGATCATAGAGCTCAAGACTCTTTAAACAACCATGACATCAGAGAGCTCAGACTCTTAAACATGAGCATCATACAGCTCAAGACTCTTAACAACAAGAGCATCATACAGAGCTCACTCTTTAAACACATGAGCATCATATAGCTTCAAGATCTTACAACAGATCATCATCAGCTAGACTCTTTAAACAATCAGATCATCATACAGCTCAGCCTCTTAAACAACATGACATCATATAGCGCCAAACTCTTACACAACATGAGCTCAACGCTCAATACTCTTAAACACCAATAGCAATCATATAGCTCAAGATTCTTAAACAACATGAGCATCTTACAGCTCAAGACTCCTAAACAACAAGAGCATCATATAGCTCTCGCTCGTAAACAACATGAGCATCATAGAGCTGAAGACTCTTACACAACATGAGCATCATATAGCTCAAGACTCTTAAACAACATGAGCAACATACAGCTCAAGACTCCTAAACAACAAGAGCATCATATAGCTCAAGACTCTTAAACCACATGAGCATCATAGAGCTCAAGACTCTTAAACAACATGAGCATCATAGAGCTCAAGACTCTTAAACAACATGAGCATCATAGAGCTCAAGACTCTTAAACAACATGAGCATCATAGAGCTCAAGACTCTTAAACAACATAAACAACATGAGCATCATAGAGCTCAAGACTCTTAAACAACATGAGCATCATAGAGCTCAAGACTCTTAAACAACATGAGCATCATAGAGCTCAAGACTCTTAAACAACATGAGCATCATAGAGCTCAAGACTCTTAAACAACATGAGCATCATAGAGCTCAAGACTCTTAAACAACATGAGCATCATAGAGCTCAAGACTCTTAAACAACATGAGCATCATAGAGCTCAAGACTCTTAAACAACATGAGCATCATAGAGCTCAAGACTCTTAAACCACATGAGCATCATAGAGCTCAAGACTCTTAAACAACATGAGCATCATAGAGCTCAAGACTCTTAAACAACATGAGCATCATACAGCTCAAGACTCTTAAACAACAAGAGCATCATACAGCTCAAGACTCTTAAACAACATGAGCATCATATAGCTCAAGACTCTTAAACAACATGAGCATCATACAGCTCAAGACTCTTAAACAACAAGAGCATCATACAGCTCAAGACTCTTAAACAACATGAACATCATATAGCTCAAGACTCTTAAACAACATGAGCATCATATAGCTCAAGACTCTTAAAACACACAGGATCATCCATACAGTCGCACAGACTCTAACAACAAGACATCATCAGCTCTAGACTCTTAACACAACATGAACATCATATACCACGACTCTTAACACATGAGCATCATACATCTCACGACTCTTAAACAACAGAGCATCATATAGCTCAAGATTCTTAAACAACATGAGCATCTTACAGCTCAAGACTCCTAAACAACAAGAGCATCATATAGCTCTCGCTCGTAAACAACATGAGCATCATAGAGCTGAAGACTCTTAACAACATGAGCATCATATAGCTCAAGACTCTTAAACAACATGAGCAACATACAGCTCAAGACTCCTAAACAACAAGAGCATCATATAGCTCAAGACTCTTAAACCACATGAGCATCATAGAGCTCAAGACTCTTAAACAACATGAGCATCATAGAGCTCAAGACTCTTAAACAACATGAGCATCATAGAGCTCAAGACTCTTAAACAACATGAGCATCATAGAGCTCAAGACTCTTAAAGAGCATGAGCATCATATAGCTCAAGACTCTTAAACAACATGAGCATCATATAGCTCAAGACTCTTAAACAACATGAGCATCATATAGCTCAAGACTCTTAAACAACATGAGCATCATATAGCTCTAACTCTTTAACACAGCACATATAGCTCAAGATCTTACAACATCATAGAGCTCAAGACTCTTAAACAACATGAGCATCATAGAGCTCAAGACTCTTAAACAACATGAGCATCATAGAGCTCAAGACTCTTAAACAACATGAGCATCATAGAGCTCAAGACTCTTAAACAACATGAGCATCATAGAGCTCAAGACTCTTAAACAACATGAGCATCATAGAGCTCAAGACTCTTAAACAACATGAGCATCATAGAGCTCAAGACTCTTAAACAACATGAGCATCATAGAGCTCAAGACTCTTAAACAACATGAGCATCATAGAGCTCAAGACTCTTAAACAACATGAGCATCATAGAGCTCAAGACTCTTAAACAACATGAGCATCATAGAGCTCAAGACTCTTAAACAACATGAGCATCATAGAGCTCAAGACTCTTAAACAACATGAGCATCATACAGCTCAAGACTCTTAAACAACAAGAGCATCATATAGCTCAAGACTCTTAAACAACATGAGCATCATAAGCATAAACAACAAGAGCATCATATAGCTCAAGACTCTTCAAGCACTCTTAAACAGCATCATGAGCAAGACTCTTAACAACATGAGCATCATATAGCTCAAGACTCTTAAACAACATGAGCATCATAGAGCTCAAGACTCTTAAACAACATGAGCATCATATAGCTCAGACTCTTAAACACATGACATCATAGAGCTCAAGACTCTTAAACAACATGAATCATATAGAGCATCAAGACTCTTAAACAACATGAGCATCATAGAGCTCAAGACTCTTAAACAACATGAGCATCATATAGCTCAAGACTCTTAAACAACATGAGCATCATAGAGCTCAAGACTCGTAAACAACATGAGCATCATGTAGCTCTCGCTCTTAAACAACATGAGCATCATAGAGCTCAAGACTCTTGAACAACATGAGCATCATATAGCTCAAGACTCTTAAACAACATGAGCAACATATAGCTCAAGACTCTTAAACAACATGAGCAACATATAGCTCAAGACTCTTAAACAACATGAGCATCATACAGCTGAAGACTTTTAAACTATAAGAGCATCATATAGCTCTAGACTTTTAAACAACAAGAGCGTCATATAGCTCTAGACTTTTAAACAACAAGAGCGTCATATAGCTCTAGACTTTTAAACAATAAGAGCGTCATATAGCTCTAGACTTTTAAACAATAAGAGCGTCATATAGCTCTAGAATAATAATAACAATCATAACAACAATTAGAGTGCTACAGTCATCAATGACAACATCGAGCACTATTGAGACAAAATCAAGCCGGCGAGCAAAAGAAGGTCCAAAAACGGTGCAAATTCCAAAATCCAGATAATCAGTCCGAAGTAAAGGGAATTAAAGAAAAGGAGGTTTAGGCGCAGGTCGCTGCTCATGGACACTGGATGGAAAAGAGAGAAGGAAAAGATAGGTCTTCAACTGCCTGTGGAACTGCTCATAGGAAAGCAAAGGCCGATATGCTTCAAATGAAGATTTCCGAAGATTGGATGAAAGAGAACTCCAGATCTGCGGAGCAGCATGTTGGAAAGAACGATTAGATAGCTTAGAGCGCGAAGTTAAGCTAGGTCTCACAAGAGTAACTAATTTAGAAGACCGAGTAACAGCAGGCTGTATCACTTTAATCAAGTGAGACATACAAGTTTGTGCAGGGATGGTGATGGACTTATAGGTTAACGAAGCTGTTTTGTAAATGATACGCTCTTTAATCTTTAGCCAGTTCAAAGACTTTAAAATGGGCGTAACATGTGAGTACTTGGAACTACAAAAAATTGCTCGCGAAAGAGAATTCTGAACAAACTGCAATCGATATATCTCACAGCCAGGGAGATTTAAAAACAGGGAATTGCAGTAGTCCAATTTCGATTGCACAAGAGCAGCACCAATTGTAGCAGCTGTTTCACGTGACAAATATGGACGTATTCGACGAAGATCTCGGATATGAAAGAAACATGCTTGTGAAGTTTTAGTTATGTGTTCGTGGAAGATTAGGTGTTTATCAAGGATAACACCGAGATTTCTCACAGAAGAAACAGGTGATATTTTAATACCCGAAGATAACGAAAGAGTTTTCCCATTCAGCTTCGAAAGCTGTTGAGGTGTCTCAACCAATAAGAATTCAGTCTTAGATGGATTAAGTGCCAAAAAATTAGCAGACATCCAAGAGGATATAGACTGAAAACTCTGTTGCAGGAGGGTTTCAGCATCAGAGTAGGAGTTCGGGGTGAAACAAGTGTACATTTGAGTGTCATCAGCATATAGTTCATGATCAATAGAATGAGAAGAGATCAGTGAGCTTAAGGGTGTTGTATAGAGGTTGAAAAGGATAGGACCAAGAACGGAGCCTTGAGGCACACCATACTTTAAGTGGGAAGGCGAAGAGAGGTACTCCATCACTTTCACACTAAAAAGAACGATCCGTCAGGTAGGAGGAGAACCAATCAAGAACAATTCCACGAATACCGAACCAGGAAGAAAGACGTTCCAGAAGAATATTGTGATCAATGGTATCAAAAACGGCCGAAAGATCAAGCATACATAATCCAGTTACGCGTTGTGTGCACATGGCATTAACAATAGAATTGCACACAGATAGAAGCACTGTTTCAGTTGAACGATGCTTAGTATAAGCAGCTCGATGCGTATTAAATAGATCATTGTAAGAGAGATGAGTAGAAAGCCTCTGAAGAACAATTCTTTCAGTGAGTTTAGATATGTATGACAGATTAGATATAGGCCTGTAATTTGACAATGATTCCTTATCCAGTGTGGGCTTTTTAAGCAATGAAGTAGTAACTGCAAGCTTAAAAGCGCAAGGAAATATGCCAGTAGAGAGAGAGAGAGATTAACAATCAATGTCAATACAGGAGCAAGTATATGAATACATTTCTTTAAAAGAGAGGTTGGGATAGGGTCCAAGTCACAATGTTTGGCTGGAGAGTCTAAAGCTAATTTAGTAATCTCTTCAATTGTAACTGGAGTGAAATTAGAAAGCTCATCCTTGGAATGAGTCTCTATTGGAGTATGAGGAGTAGAGTTAGGAGCTGGAGATATAGATGCTCTAAGATTGCTTATCTTATCACTAAAGTAACTGGAAAACTGTTCAGTTAGTAACTCAACAGGAGTAGAAGGAAGAGAAGGAGAAACAGATCTAGACTTTTCAACATAGTCGAACAATCCATGACTTGATTGAAGAGAATTATTTTAAATCAATTCAATCTAAGATTTATCTTTCTTGTATACATGTAATTCATACAGTTCGCACAATGAAGACTTAGTGCAGGATTTAAAGGAAGCCGCAAGTGAAATATTCATCGAAAGTTTTGGTCTCTATCAAGAGCAAGCACTTGCAAATAATGATATAAATTAGAAAAAGTAGAATTCATATAAAATGTATTTAAATATGTTCAAAGCTAGAGTCTAGAGGACTCTAGCTTATAAAATTTCTTGCAGGCAACCTTAATATGAAAATTGTGCCATGCTTGTTTCAAATTACAAAATTCAAATATTGATTTGACATCATAGTGAGATATTACAAGCAGCCTTCAGTTACTGACAACATAAACAATTAAAGATAAAATCATATCAACTATGAAAATCTTCATTGATTTATTCATTAGTAAAACATCGAAACGAGGTGTTAAATATCATCGTGCACAAACATGCATTACAACGTGTTCAATGAGCTAATATGTAATTAAAATGCGAATGAAGGCAAAACTGTGATTAGTAGAAAACGACAACAACAACAACATGAGAAATATCAAGAGGCGCGGTTAATTTAAGAACAAACCACGCCCATTGACAAACTACACCTACTGACAGGGCCTATTCATGCAATGATTAAATGGCGAAAGAGACAACTTATGGAATCATATATTCAATACCATATAGTAAAATTTGGGATATTTAATACTGAATATGGTATTAGTTGTTTTGTATGCTTAAAAATGGAAGAAGAATGGTTAAAATGGTAGGGAGGAAAGAATTACTCCACTGCAATGGAACGGCCCACTTTTATTAAAATCATTGCAACAATCACTATGCTTTCATCTAAATTAAATAAACAACACTAAATTTCATGCAAACCGCAAACAACTCCGATAGAAATTGGCTACCATATCAACTACCAATAATAATATTATTAGTAGCATATCATCTACTAGTAATTAGTATTAATTACCTCATCAACTGGCCCTGCCATTTGGTAAAGCAATTACCACACGAACGTCTACCGCCACACAGAGAAAGAATCACACACAAACACACGGACATTCCAAGACAACAGCACACTGTCACATACCATGATACAAGTGGGTATCATGGTATACTAGATTACGGATCTAAACTGATATCTATGCATAGCGTAAGTTACACATTTTCTACTATTCATTTCTCCTCTCTCTATTTTTTAAATCCCGACCACTGTAAGTTTCTCGGTAGTTTGACGAATATTTCTAAATAAATCATTAGTACTGAGAGAAGATTAACGCAGAATTTAACATAAGTATAGTCTACAAGCACAGCCTAATCCCTCTGAAAGTCTAAATTTATACAGACGACTTCAATTTATGCAATAATGAATTACATCTGACTATTCATAATTAGTTATACAACAAAGCAAATGGTTAGGCGATATTACAATACACGCAAACAATTCTAATTAAATATGTTATTGAAAAGTTCTAGTTTCTGTTTTATTTAACAAGATATCCAACTATTAGACTTGTCACACAATTACACGAAAACCAGAAAATGCCTTTATTTAATTATTAGCACATTTAAACGACTAAACGTTCAGAAATCATCAACGAAAGTCTGGTTAATACAATGATCAGCTTAACAAATATTTAATAACATTTTCACTTGTAGATCATAACAGAAATTTATCCATAACAACATAGAACACAAAGAAAAGTTACTCCTCTATCACTAGATTCAGCAGCTCACATAATCAAATCTATAAAATTAATAAACAACAAAAGCAAAGCAAAGAAGCAAAATTGAAAAAACAAATCAGTCTGGCACATAATACAACAAAACCTGACTTGAAAACATATTTCACAGCTGAACTTACAATTACACTAATCCAGTTTATTTTGCACTATACTACAGGCCTATCTTGTACCATTCCAGAGCCTATCTTGTATCATTCCACAGCCTATCTTGTATCATTCCACAGCCTATCTTGTACCATTCCAGAGCCTATCTTGTATCATTCCACAGCCTATCTTGTATCATTCCACAGCCTATCTTGTACTATTCCACAACCTATCTTGTATCATTCCACAGCCTATCTTGTATCATTCCACAGCCTATCTTGTACCATTCCAGAGCCTATCTTGTACCATTCCAGAGCCTATCTTGTATCATTCCACAGCCTATCTTATATCATTCCACAGCCTATCTTGCTATCTATCATTGTACCATTCCAGCCTAGCCTATCTTGTATCATTCCACAGCCTATCTTGTATCATTCCACAGCCTATCTTGTACTATTCCACAACCTATCTTGTATCATTCCACAGCCTATCTTGTATCATTCCACAGCCTATCTTGTACCATTCCAGAGCCTATCTTGTACCATTCCAGAGCCTATCTTGTATCATTCCACAGCCTATCTTATATCATTCCACAGCCTATCTTGTACTATTCCACAACCTATCTTGTATCATTCCACAGCCTATCTTGTATCATTCCACAGCCTATCTTGTACTATTCCACAACCTATCTTGTACCATTCCACAGCCTATCTTGTACCATTCCAGCCTATCTTGTACCATTCCACAACCTATCTTGAGCCTATCTTGTACCACAGAGCCTATCTTGTACCATTCCAGAGCCTATCTTGTATCATTCCACAGCCTATCTTGTACCATTCCACAGCCTATCTTGCCTATCATTCCACAGCCCTATCATTCAGCCTAGCCTATCTTGTATCATTCCACAGCCTATCTTGTACCATTCTAGCCTATCTTGCCTATCTTGTATCATTCCACAGCCTATCTTGTTCCACAGCCTATCTTGTACCATTCCACAGCCTATCTTGTATCATTCCACAGCCTATCTTGTACCATTCCAGAGCCTATCTTGTATCATTCCACAGCTTATCTTGTATCATTCCACAGCCTAACTTGTATCATTCCACAACCTATCTTGTATCATTCCACATCCTATCTTGTACCATTCCACAGCCTATCTTGTATCATTCCACAGCCTATCTTGTACCATTCCAGAGCCTATCTTGTACCATTCCACAACCTATCTTGTACCATTCCACAACCTATCTTGTATCATTCCACAACCTATCTTGTACCATTCCACAGCCTATCTTGTACCATTCCACAGCCTATCTTGTACCATACCACAGCCTATCTTGTACCATTCCACAACCTATCTTGTACCATACCACAGCCTATCATAAACTAATCTACAGACATCTGAATTTAAGATTACACTCCATAGATTATCTTACACTATTCCACAACCATCTGAAATTATTATTGCACTATTCCAGTCTCATCCTGCCTCAGTCTGGTAGCTTTGCAAAGTTTAAATCATGAATTCAGTTAAATTGAGTTGAACGTGAACTCAACAACACCTTTCAGTTTGACATCCCTGACATTATCCTTGTATGAGGAAACGGACGCTAAACCTTTATTATTATTATTATTAATATTATTAACACAAGAATCGTCCACCTCGAGACGTCCGGGTTTGGAGACAGTAACATGTGTCATTTGTATTACAATCCAGGCTCGGTTAGAAAACAACAGGAAGGGATGGATACTGTCTCTATCTCGTGCAGACTATACCAATCCCATCTGAGTCATCATTGGAAGAGGAACTTCGACAAAACTACGTACTGAAATGGTTAAATCATTCTTATTATTAATACGTTGTCGGCTTTTGCACGCTGAAAATTAATGAGCGTAATATCAATCAACAACTCGATGCTATGACGTTTTACACCGAGCATGAAATGAGGTAATAAATTATGAAAATAGTTTTGTAAAAGAATTTCTACTGCTTTCTTAATAGTTGTAATCAATCCAATACTCAAAATCGATCAATCAATGATGATTCAATGCGCATTTCCTCACAAGAAGGTTAATTCAGGGGTCTCTAAAACAACGGAATAACTTAATAATTTAAGTTATAAGTGTATAATTAAAGAATACATCGAATCAATCGACCGATCAATAAATAGCAGCTGCATACTCATCAAGTACATGTATATTTGACACCAACTTTCAAGTATATTAGCTTTAGCACACTATTAGCAAGCTGGAACGACCCTGATATGGTCATTAAATTGCAAAACAGACACTAAATTTGCACAGATACTGACTATATTAAAACGGCAAGTAATTAAATACCGACACGATATGAATCAATCCAACAAATTAAACAAAAAATCAGTTAAATTAAATCAACCAAATCAATCAAATCAGTAAATCAATCTCTTAGTTATCAGTTGTTCCGCTAATAGTTCGAAGCATGATTTAAAGTTCTTCTGTTCTTCTTTAAAAGGCATTCACTCCTGACGTTATCTGAATTAGTTTATACTCGTGTTAAGATCAAACAAATTGATCTCCCAATCAATGAAAGAAACAAGCAAAACTTACATGTAAATATTAAAGCTAAATATCTCAATCCAATCAGTCTGTGAGGTTTATAGTTACCAAGACTCTAGAGCTACCAGGCCTATTTGTTTACCATAGCCACTAGCTGCAACACCTGTTTATTTTATTTTCTTATTTTATTTTCTTAAAATAAAAACAGTAACGATTACTTACTGATTAATATAACAACCTTTCACTCAGACATTCAGCAAAGTTTTTAACAGCAAAGAAAATTAATAAATAATTCGTCATTCTAGTGAATTGTAAAGATAAACTGTTTCAACATTTGCAATAAGTTAGACAATATCTACAAACTCTATAAAATAAATTCAGGAAGCTATACTGCGGCATAGAAGTTTTTGCACAGTTCATTTCCTCATCTCAAAAAGCCACATACCAAATGAAAACTCGACCTAGAAACAGATATTGAATATAGATAGTCCCATAGTGCAGTCACTAATCTGGTAGAGAGAGTAGAAATCAACCCAAAGTTCACCTGTTTCATGTCAAAGGACGACCTAAACAGGTACAGTAGTGAAGAACTTAATTATTTGCACATTGATTCCACGTTATTATACTGTAGAATAGGACGCGTAAATTCTACAGTAGAGTTGAACTATTCTAGAATTTAAACTGGAATAGTGCAACTCTAGAATAAGCAAATAAACAGGTGTTGCAGCTAGTGGCTATGGTAAACAAATAGGCCTGGTAGCTCTTAAGTTTACTTTATAGCTGCGCGCCTGTCATCTTTGACGGTTACCCAATGCCACATAAACTGTATGCAAGAGCCAATGTTTATTAAATCTAGTTTGCACAGAGTGACGTGCAATACTTTATTAAATGCGTAATACAATTGAAATTTATACTTCGTTAACTTACAGAGTTTAGTTTAATACAGCACCTAGTGTGCTTTATTAAATTCCAGCAACTAATTAGTAAATTAAATTTTAAATAGAAGAATAGAATTAGATGCCTTTAACAAAGATACAATTGTACAACTTCGACATGACAAGATTCAACGTCAATCTTCTCATCACCAGATGATGTTAGGGATGTGTCTACATAGAATTACACTGGATAGCAACCAAGACAGCCACTTTACTAACTTACTCCTAAAAATCACTGAAACCCAACAACATACAAAAAAGTATTAACTGACGAGCATAGCCAGCTTAAATTTATCAATATGTATACCTAGCTAAAAAAATTCATCCTGTGGATAACATTATTAAAATAGCGTATAGCAAACAATTGAAAAAGATAAATACAGAACTACAGAATAAATCCTAAGAGTCTAGGAGGCATCGAAGACTATCTATACAAAACCCTACCACTATTTACACAATATCAAACTCTCTGCTACTCAACAACATCTATGCAACTCATCCTCCCATATTCAAGTTATTTAATATGTATCACTACTACTCATAGCGTTTGAAACTGTGTCATACCATCAATTCAATTCAATTTAACGTCCGATTCGTTGCCAGGAGAAAGAGATCATGCTCGGCATGTCGAAGAGAAGAGAGACAGGGAAGACCAGAAAGAAGCAGGGAAGGTCAGAGAGAGACAGGGAAGGCCAGAGAGAGACAGGGAAGACCAGAGAGAGACAGTGAAGGTCAGAGAGAGGCAGGGAAGGCCAGAGTAAGGTGGCTGTATGAGCTGGAAGGAGCAACGTGACTGAAGCTCCAGCTCTCTAAGATCATCCACTTGATGGAGTAAAGTTGAGGAGTACTGTTCACGTGATCTCCAGAAGTTCTGATCGACCAGATAGAGCCACGTATAGCAATAGTGAACCATGCAGAATAGTGTAGTGTCATGATATATAGTGCGCTACTAGGCATGTGCAATACTACTGCTCAGTTAATTAATCTAAAATGAAACTCTACACCTTCATAACAATAGAAAGCAAAGCTATGATTATTAGCAATTTTGGTGCCCAGACGCCAATATCAGGGGCTCAGTTGAAAATCTTCAACTGATGCAACAATTATCCAAGTACAAGCGTGAACTAGACAGAAAACCAAAACTCTACAGCGTAGACGTGAAATTGAAAAATTGAGATATAGAGAAGAAATTTCTACATAGAAAGAGAGATATATCAAAAGTAAGAAAATGATACAAAGAAGTAAATGATTGCTCTTTAATGGCGGGACTAAGCTTCATCGGCTTCAATTCACTGAGACAATTCTAAGCTGCAATCATAGCACTTAAATTACAACAAACGATATGGATAATTAACAAACTATTATGCTGTAAACTCAAAAATTTCATCAAATTCTACTGCCAATTTAATCATCAATTACAGAAATTAATCTTGGATAATCCAATAGGTGCAATGGGTATCACAATATGAAAACTGTGAGAAAAAAATAAAATGGTAAATCAACTACAGGGATGGGATTTTTAAACTAGCTGACAGCAGAATAGCAAAATCAGTCCGAAGTCAATGTTCAGGGTCTCACACAAAGAAGTTACGATCAGGGAATTTAAAATCTGGGACTTTATATTACTGAATACTTCAGCCCTGCATTGAATTCAAGTAATAAAGATCTATTACATAATGGAGCTGCCCTATGGAAAGCACAACACTTCGGGCTATTGAAACCATGCGTGAAACGCTTAACGTGAAGCACAATACTAGGGGCTTAAATCACAACAAGTATTTGCATGAAAAATAATTACTAGAAGTTAATTACATCACATACGTGGTGCATATTACTGGTGGCTGATTAAGCAGCATAGCAGGCTTTCACCTAGTCAAGGCTATCTCTCAACGGCAGACTTGAGGAGAAAGAAATTGTTGAAGTGAAGAGGGAAATATCACTCAGTGTTTGAGAGGCTACTATAACTTATAATCACAGTGAGGTAGGAGTTAATACAATAATCTACAATTTATACGATCAATTAGAAACTAACCTTTACAATTTAAATTATGAAGAGAAAACTGACCTCTAACATCAACAGTGAACAAGAAATTAAGACAGCGAGATTTTAAAAATAGAGTAATCGGGGATAGGGTCTATTTTATTAATTAATTAATTTATTAAAATCACATCTTAGTATCATGATGGGATTAAGAGATCAATAATCATCGTAAGGATTATTCGAATCAAAGGCATAGCAAAACTCAACGCCAACTTGTCAAAGGAAGGGAGCAGGGGGGGAGGTGGATTAGAATCCAAGTGGTCAAGATTTTTGGACTGGCTTGAAGGGATCGGAATCCTCGGCTGGTTTCTGGGACAGGTGCTGCATGGGCAGGTTGAGCTGTAGAGGATCACGCAGTCTTCTGATGTCGTGCTCAGCCTGGGATATAGCGTCGCGAAGCTGATTGTAGCGCAGGAGATCCATGCGCCGTTTACGTGCCTCTCGGTGCATCGTCAGCAGGAACTCTCTGTCGCGCACCTCAGGGAAAGTGTACTCCTGCAAAACATCATACGCAGCGTGATCAGCGTATATATAGCGTACATATATATGGCGTATATAGCCTACATATATATGGCGTATATAGCGTACCTATATATATGGCATATATAGCATACATATACAGGGTGCGCATTAAAAAAATATCCTCCTAGCACAATTGCGATAGCTTAGTCAATTCTTAATATTTCGCCTTGAAATTTTAAGGTTCTCTTGTGGAGGAATTTAGCCACAAGCTGACCAAATTTTGTAAACATATTTCAAATGGAACCGGAGTTATCCAAATTTTTTGAAGAAATTGATTTTTTTCATTTAACATGTAACGTAAAACGTCAATTAGAATCAATTCCTTTTTGAAAACGTGATGACCCTGAAAAAGGCCGTTAGATGATGACGACTCAATGATATTGTGCTACAATGTGTGCTCGAAATGAACGTTCTGGGCTTTAATGCCGGCCAGAAGTCTTTTCCTACAGATAAAATTGCACTGTCAATGGACTGCTGTGGTAGGTCTTTCCAGATCTCTTCAAGAACAGCCTTTAATTCCATTGTGTTTCTGGGTTTGGGCTTGAAAGCACGATACTTTTCCAACATGGGTCTTCAGACAAAGAATCAGGTGGATTAAAATCTGGAGAATTAGGAGGCCAATCATCCATTTTTATTAAATCTGGCCTGTATTGTACAAGAAAGTATTGCGCAAGACGTGAAGTGTGAGCCGGCGCGCCGTCCTGTGGAAAAAATAAATCATTGGACTTTAACTTGTTGCAGTCTTCAATCAGTTTCGGCAGAATAGTGTTAGTGTAATACATTGTAGCACAATATCAGAGTCGTCATCATCTAGCGGCCTTTTTCAGGGTCAGCACATTTTCAAAAAGGAATTGATTCTAATTGGCGTTTTACGTTGCATTTTAAATGAATAAAAACAATTTTTTTGCAAAACTTGGATAACACTGGTTCCCTTAAAAATATTTTTACAAAAATGGTTCAGCTTGTGGCTAAATTCCTCCACAAGAGAACCTTAAAATTTCAAGGCGAAATATTAAGAATTGACTAAACTATTGCAATTGTGCTAGGAGGATATTTTTTTAATGCGCACCCTGTAGGCGTATATAGCGTACATATACATGTATATGGCGTGAGCCAGTGGCGAAGTCAGTAAGACACTCGACCGCGGATCAGTATGTGCGGGGTTCAAATCCTGGGCTGACCCGTCACTGACATCACTTTCTAGTGAGGAAACTGACGTTAACATTAGCTTTACTAGCATTTACATGATGACATCTAGCAGGTCATGGAAAAGACAAGTTATGCCATTTGAATACTCTCTTTGCATAGTTGTCATAACTTCTCAGTCAATGCAAAGCTCTGAACACGAACCTAAAAAATGCTGTTAAAGCTAATGTTAACGTCAGTTTCCTCACTCGAAAGCGATGTCAGTGACGAGCGAGCCCAGGTTTTGAACCCCACACGTACTGTTCCTCGGTCGAATATCTTAAACGCCACTGGCTCCAGCCAAAAATGTGCCAATATATAAATATATAATTATATAATTCTTAAGCTAAATAGTTAATATGAATAACTATAATAAGAACCTTTCATCAGTGACTAAAAAGAATACGACAGAAAACGCACAGTGATTGCCAGTGAAGGAGTAATAGAGGCTGAACTGGCAGCCGACTGGTAGGTTTGCCGCCTGTATATTAGCTGGTGCAGGTTTCAAATCTAGTCTTCACCCCGTCAAGATCTGATTTTGGAAAATAAAACTATTCTAAGACTTTAGTCTTCAGTGTTTATTTACTAATAATTAATAATTAATTAATATAAATAATAAATTAATAAATAATAAATAATTTGCATTACTTCAGTGTTAACGAAACCTGTTTTGTTAGGACATAGTAAGCGAAGGTAGCCATCAGGGTGCCGTAGCCGACAAAGTAGGTGACCGGCTCCATGATATCCCAGGAGTATTCCCACCAGGTGAGTCGAGCCAGCAGACCAAACTGTACACCCATCATACCCAGACCCAGCCACGTCATGTACTGCGTCCTCTTTACTGCCTTCTTCTCCAGGTCCCTCTTTACCTGATAGGTTGCCATGACAGTAACGACCAAGTTAAACAGTGAATGATTTAACGAAGACTATGTATCAAAGCACTTTAAATAATTGAAACGATCAACGTTTTTATAGTATTCATGTCATGTGTTCATCCTGGGGCTGGTTCCAGCCAAAGATTTCTCCATTTATATTATTACACAATGTAAAAGTAATCCAATATTTCTGAACATCTGCAATAATTATCTAAATGCTTATGTGTTGAAGGCTCAAATTCATTGTATATAATGACAGAAGTATAAATATCTCTACAACTTTCTCCTTTCCAAAATGGTTAGTTTATTTTTCATTTAATCACGAGATGATGCCGATGATTTAACTCCCGTTTCCTCCTACACATCGAGGACGTCCCAAGTAGGTACATGCCGTCCAATATTACTGATGTTTCATGAGATAATTACGATGTGCCATGATATGATTACGATGATGAACATGATATATGATTATGATGATGATGATGAACATGATATATGATTATGATGATGATGATGAACATGATATGATTATGAGATAATTATAATATCCCAGAAAGAAGAAAACATAGAAAAAATCTGTCACTACAGGATCACATATAAATAGTCAAGGGGTCAGAAAAATAAAGAACCTTTTCCAGGGGTTCAATCTCTGCCCTCAGATGCTCCAGCTGAGCAAGCAGCTTGCGCTCCTGGTCTATCTGGAACTGCTCCACGTTGAGAGCTCTGTACAGCTTCACTATCGAGTTCTTCACCTCCGAGATATCGTTCAAACTGTCTACCGCTACAGGTAATCAATCAATAAGTCAAACAATCAAACAATCGGTCTTTCAATTAAAACAATCAATCAGTCAATCAATCTAATACCGCCGGCTGCAATTGATACGCCATCAAAAAGCAACGATTACTAATAATCATGGAGAGGAAGGAGGAAATGGGCCTTAAACAAGCATCTGTGCTTCCTGACCCAGTGTGCCGTTAAGTTTTTACATAAAATTTTAAATACTGTTCTAAGATGAAAGCTCAAAAGAGCTTAACTGTAGAGTTATTCAATTCTAAGTTCAGTCTACAGCTACACAGAATCGATCCATGGTAATCAATCAATAAATAAGTCAATCGTAATCTGATCATCTGTTTAGAGCTATATCTTCATCAGAGAACTTATATGTTACATGATTCTTCATGATAGAATAGTGGTCCTAATTGTACCCATGTTACTTCCGGTTTACTGGAGAATAGACAAATCGTAGACTGCACATGTCGTAAAAGGCGACAAAGCACTAAAATCCAAACCAACGTCAGTAGGGCATTCAGTTCCAGAAATGGACAAAAAATTTTCTAAAACGAAAAGAAGGTCTATTCGTATCCTGACCACTGCTAATCTGGGATTCAAGGGATGATGACAATGACGAGAAGTCTTATGATCTTTCGTTCAAGCCCACGGCTACATACGCAATAAATAAAATCTATTCTCAAACAACTAATTATTATACTGCTTTATGTGGAACACATCAACAGTTCAATGAATATTGAGAGATAATATTCATAAAATAGTCATATTCAACAAAGAGATATAGAGAGACAAACGGGCAGCAGGCACTCTGGCTAGATAGGTTTCATCGTTGATTGACAGCTGAAAGTCTGATCTCATTAGAACATCTATAGGAGTAGCACTAGCTATCCTCTCTCCCTCTAATCAATCAATCAATCAAGCAATCAATCAATCAATTAGTCAATCAATTAAGTAGCCAACAGATCAATCAATCAATCGATCGATCAATCAAACAATCAATCAATCAACCAAGCAATCAATCAGTCAATCAATCAATTAATTAGCCAACAGATTAATCAATCAATCCAACGATCAATCAGCAGGACAGATAAAGACTTCTATACCATTCTAAAATATGTATCAGAGGCATCATATATCTTAACATGATACTAATCGGTCAATGAGTTCAGCTAAGTGGCAGGTCCAGGGTACATATTCCTATTCAGTCTGCTGTTACGCTCCATAACGAGCACTCCATTGATAAATAAGTTATTCCATTCAGAACTTTAGGCTATGCCTATTCCACAGTTAATGTAGCCCAAACCCTAAGTAAAATATGGTTTTGAGGTGGTTTCTCTTAGAAAGCCTTCCGCACTTGATTCATTCTTCACAGAACAAAACATAGGTAGCTACCCGCTATCAATCAATTTATAAACATTTCATTCAATCAATAACTTCTCAACTTCAAAAAAGGTTTAGTAGATAAGAGGATGCTTCTTTTGTCTTCAAACTGTTTTATTTGCTTATCTCTATGCAAACATCTCTATGCTTATCTCTATGCAAACATCTCTATGCTTATCTGAGAGAGAGAAATATGTTTTATTATTACACAAAGTTTCACAAAATTCACAGAGTAATCACATCAATGAACGTATGACAAAAAAAATTAAATAAGCGTTACCAGAACCTTAATCATAGGTGCAATACATCCTGTAAGTGCAAAATAAAACAACAACAACAAAATTTGCATAAGAAATAAGTAAAAAACTAGGCCATCAAAGAGGACGCAAGGCGTCCTATCCGATTGAACACCCAGTTTTCACTCCAGTATAGTTTTTCGGCAAAGAACTCTGACAGAGCCCAAATCATTTACAAGTAATTATACATAACCATTTTTATAGATTAATAAAATTTAAAATATCTAGATTAATAAAATTTAAAATATCTAGATTAAGCTATCAAAATCATCATAAAATGTTCAAGAGTGTGGATGGAAATGGAAGATTACCAGTTATTAAGTAAGTAATGTTTGTATTTATGAAAGAATGTAGAGAGAGAGTTGATGTTTCTAATAGAGGTTGGAATTTCGTTCCAGTTTGTGCAGGCATCATTGACATATGATTTATAAAAAGTGGCAGAAGACTTCTTATAAAGATAGCTAGATCCGTATAGTCTTGTGGGGTAGTTAGCATGATTGAGATCAAAAATGTTTGCCAATACTGTGGATGAGGATGATCTGTTGTATAGACACTTATGAATAAATTTCGCTGAACAAAATTTATGTAATAAATTGATAGGCAGGATATTTAAAAAAGTGTATAAAAAAGCTTATCTCTATGCAAACATCTCTATGCTTATCTCTATGCAAACATCTCTATGCTTATCTCTATGCAAACATCTCTATGCTTATCTCTATGCAAACATCTCTATGCTTATCTCTATGCTTATCTCTATGCAAACATCTCTATGCTTATCTCTATGCAAACATCTCTATGCTTATCTCTATGCAAACATCTCTATGCTTATCTCTATGCAAACATCTCTATGCTTATCTCTATGCTTATCTCTATGCA